>JAHZTW010000162.1:60652-83312 GCA_020283515.1 Alliaria petiolata | reverse complement strand
CGATGGCATAGACATTGATCATGATCATGGCTTCCTCGGGGATATCATAGCCTTGGATCTTCTCGACTCGAGACAAAGTCTCTCTATGGGGCAAAATTGGAACTGGTGGGTGTAACCTGAATGTCTCTTTGACCACGAGCTTCAAGTAGTGTAGCTGCTTTAGATCATCTTCTGTGATCCTCTCCTTTTCCCCGAGCGTTGTCCTAATCTCGTCTTGCACTTTCTTCATAACTCTGGGGTTTCTGATAAGCTCTGTCATCGCCCAGACCAAAGCGATGACACTTGTGTTTACTTCCGCGAGAAACATGTCCTGACACAAACACATACGCGTAACATTTAGAAGATATAACCACTGCGGAATTCAGATTACGGGTTTACTATTGCAAGTTAACTTACCGTGATGATTCCTTTGAGATATTCCGTAGTGAGTTTGAAAGAATCTTCATCTTCCTCTTGCTTTTTCATCATATCGATCATCGCGTCGATGATATCTGGGTTCTCTAATATTATTCTTCCAGGCTTGAGATGATCGTCAAGAATGTTCTGAAAGAAAGTGTCGAGTTCCGAAAAAACCTTTTTCGATCTCTTGTTTAGACCGAAAACCCGGTCAATGAGCCAACCGAATCCTCTAGAGAATAAATCAGAGAAGGAAGAAAACTCAGTGAACAAATCAAACTTGTGAACAAGATCCGCGATGCTATCTTCATCGATGAACTTGCACTCTTGGAGATTCTTCCCAGACATGACTCTACACACCATACTAGATACCAATGTGAAAAGGGTCTTTGTAAGATTCACTGGAGATCGCCTCGAAGCATATTCAGCCAGTTTCTTGACCAGCAAGTCACTCTCTTCCTCTCTGATGTACCTGAAAGACTGAATTTTCGTTTTGAAGAGTTCGAGAAGAGCGAGGTTCCTTGACGTTCCCCAGTCTTCGCCATCGGGCGCGAATCCGGCGTCTTTGAAGTTGTAAGCGAAGATTCGAGACCCGACTGTCTCTGGTCGGCTGAAACCTTCAAGATCTTCCTCTGCTGCTTCTTTCGATGAGATCACGACGAGGGAGGCGGATCCGAAAGGGATAAGCATCACTGGCCCGTACTTTTGAGAAAGGCTCCGAAGACATAAATGAAACAATCCGTCGAAGTTGTGTAAGATTCCGATGATCGGAAGCTCCTTTGGTCCCGGAGGAAGATTTTCTGGTCCCGGAGGAAGCTTCCGTTTCGAAGGTTTGAGATATTCTAAAAAGATAAACGAAACTATGAAAATGAGTAAGAGACAGAGGAAACAGAGGAAGATTGTCATTGTTCGATGCTCTGTTTTTCGTTTTTTTGTTTGTTAGCGAGAAGCAGAGCCTTTGGAAAAAGCGAAATACAAAGACTTGAAATGGAAAAAAAGTCTTAAACGGTTTCAAAAAAAAAAAAAAAGTATTAAAACTAAAATATAATATAATCAAATACACATTAGCGGATAGACTTTTTCTTGGATGATGACAAAATTTATTGATGATACATAAACAAAAAGGCTTTCGAATTCCAAAGAAAGACTTTTAATCTGTAAACATTAATGTGTCACCATAAGTCCATAACAGGCTGGTCTACAGAGCTCCAGCTAACACAACATGTAATTAACTTAAAGCGCTGAGATTAATGCTGAGTATTCTATTAAAATGCAACGTAAGAATTATATATGATTTGTGGGTCATATAATATAAGTTTGAGAGAAATAGGATTAACCAAAAACTCATAGAAAAAAGAAGTTTCTCCCAATAGATTATTATTATCGTCTAAAAGTCTTCTAGGTGATGGTGATGGTGATGGCACACTTTATATTACGCTTTCACAGTTTAATGAATTGAGGTTGATGTTAACACCAAAAAGAAAAAAAGTCTTCTAGGTGAAACCATTTGCCTCAACTTTATAGTGCCAATTTCTCTTATATTTTTTAAATGATCTGGAATGGGGGACACAAATTAAAAAAAAAAAAAATCCTGTATGTTTATTTTATTCAATCTTTGTTATATAATCATTATTTTAACTCACACTATAAATTTAAGAATAGGGAGCAGGTACGTTCCATTATTTTGAGTCATATGCTTCTGCCCCCGGATATATAATCTCTCTATTAATATTTTTTTTATTCACGGTAACGTGGGCGGATGACCCAGAGATAATAATAATAACGCGTCTCATGGGTTTTGTTAGAAACAAATTATTTTGTCTTTATCCTCACTAACTTAATTCTCACGGACCTCCTATACGTTCTTCGTTCCCACTAATTTCTGTATCTAAGATTTGTAGGATCAACAAAGACGTTATTTCGTGTGCAAAAAAAAGCCATTGCTCACCAAGTGTTTGTGAAAATTCCTCTCTGGAGATCAAAGAGTGTTTGGTATCAGCCCAAAATTAAGAAGAACAAAAAAACCCTTGTGTTTCCGTCACTCTATGTTTTACAGATATATGATCTTAATATAATACAAATATTGCAAAAATATAAAAAATTAAAGCTGAGGTCATCTTTCATGATCGTCGTTTCATTTACGAAGAAGTGGAACAAGCTCAAGAGCTGCTTTCTTGCTGATAATAATCGATCCAGTTTCTTCCAAGTCGATGTCTTTCACGGTCTTCCCTTCAGGCAATCCCCAATCGAAGAAGTAGAGCAAATTCAGCAGTCCTAATTCCACGGTGGCGATCCCCATGTTCATCCCGGGACAGATTCTCCGGCCAGAGCCAAACGGTAAGAGCTCAAAGTTGAGTCCCCTGTAATCCACCGAGCTGTCCAGAAACCTGTCAGGGTTAAACTCATCTGGGTTTGTCCATAGCTCTGGATCGCGTGCGATGGAGTAAATGTTGATCATCATCTGGGATTTCGCGGGGATGTCGTAGCCCTGGATCTTGACTTGAGACATGGTCTCTCTTGGGAGCAAGAGTGGAGCTGCTGGGTGTAACCTGAACGTCTCCTTCACCACGAGCTTGAAGTAGTGAAGCTTGTTTAGATCATCCTCCGTGATTCTCTCCTTCTTGTCCCCGAGCGCTGTCCTAATCTCGTCTTGCACTTTCTCCATCACCCTCGGGTTTCGGGTTAGCTCTGTCATCGCCCAGATCAATGTCACGACGCTTGTGTTCACTCCTGCAAGAAATATGTCCTGAATACAAAAACGCAGACGCGTATATAAGTTCCAATTTTTTTCAAGAGTTTAGTAGCCTCTTGTTGGAATTCAGATGAAGAAGATTTTTTTTTTACCGAGATGATTCCTTTGAAATGATCTGTGGTGAGCTTGAAAGAGTCTCCGTTTTTCTCTTGCTTCTTCATCAGGCTAACCATCACGTCAACCACATCGGGGTTCTCTGATACGATTCTTCCAGGCTTGAGATGATCATCGAGAATGTTCTGGAAGAAAGTGTCGAGATCCGAGAATACATTGTTCAATGTCTTGTTCTGGCCCGAAACTCGGTCGATAAGCCATCCTACTCCAGGGAAGAAATCAGAGAAGGCAATGCTAGCGACGAGCAGCTCAAACTTGTTAACTAGATCCGCAACGTTGTGCTCGTCGATGAACTCGCACTTGTGGATATTCACCCCGAAGGCGAGCCTGCAGACGATACTCGCGACGAGGGTGAAAAGGGTCTTCTTCAGATTCACCGGGGATTGCGTCAGAGCCGATTCGGTTAGTTTCTTGACCAACAAGTCATTCTCTTCCTCTCTGATAAACCTGAAAGACTGAAACTTTTTCGTGTTCAAGATCTCCATTACCACGAGCTTCCTCAACGCTTTCCATTCCTCACCGTAAGGCGCGAATCCGATGTCTTTGAAGTTGTAAGAGATCATTCTGGTCGCCACCGTCTCTGGTCTGCTGCAACATTCAAGATCCTGCGTCTTGAGGGCTTCTTCTGCGCCTTCTCTCGATGAGATCACGACCACAGGGACGAATCCGAAGCGGAGAAGCATCACTGGCCCGTACTTTTGGGAGAGATTTCGAAAACATGCGTGAGGCAATCCTTTGAGGTTGTGTAAGTTTCCGATGATCGGAAGCGTCCTGGGGCCCGGAGGAAGCTTCCATTTTGAGGGTTTGAGCCTTTTTGAGAAGATTGATAAGGAAACTAAGAAAATTGGTAGAAAACAGAGGAAGCAGAGCAAGATCGACATTGTTGGTTTTTTTTTTTTTTTTTATGGGATGAATAAGCTGAGCTTAGATAAAGCTAATATATAGACAGTTATTTTATTTATTTTATCTTTAGTTGCTTTGGAAAACGTGTTATTGGTTTTGAATAATCATTTTGACGATTTCTAGACGGCAACTCTTGCATAAGTCAAGGGTTGTTTCCGATTATAAGCCACGAGTCAATGAGTAAGCGAGAGAATCTAATCTAAACTTTTCTAATCTTATTAATATCAATTGGAGACATGTAAATAATAAAATTAAAAATATTTCAATCTTTTCTTGTGCTTGATAAAATGATAACAGCATAATTGTGATATCATTTGCTACCGAAAAGGTATTAGTAATATAATCCATTCCCTACTCCTTTGGAGAGAATATAATATGTAATGTTCAAAAATAAATAAAAATATATAATATGTAAATTTGAATACCCAACATGTACCATAAGAAATATAGAATATTAAACCATTTTGTCCTATACAAAAATTGACAATTTTTAAGTTGACTTTATTCTTAGGTATAAATAATATCGATAAATTTTGTCAAAAACAAAATCTAACGACATTTTTTTTAACTAATTAGCGGAATAAATAAAAAATAGTTGGCAAAACTATTGAAAACTATCTTACAAAAATAATTAAGAAGGATTTTTAAAAAAATTATGATAAGTTATAGTGTAATGGTTTGAATGAGTATCGTGACATCATCTAATGTGAAAATCCGATAGAATACGTATGTGTGAATTATTAACAAAAAAACAAAAAAAATATATATATAGTATATAAATAACATTAACAATTATAGCAAACTATAAAAAACACTGAAAAAGATTAGAACAATTTAGTTCACAAATTCCACAGCTCAGCCAATTAGTTTTTATTCAGCCAAAATGGTAACATTCAGCCAATTCCATTCCACTTATTCCACCAAACTAATGTCACCATTTAGATTTATATGTAAAAAGACTCAGTCAGATGACAAAATCCATTTTTGCTTTGAAAAATCCAATCACAAAGTGATTCTGGTAACCAAGATCGATAGTCCATTAATGGTGATGTTTTGGTGACATGTTCAGGTAAGATAAGTCTACTTTTTTTAGGTCAATATAATACTCCGATGATATATATATCATATGACTCACATTGACATATTAATACAAATTATATTTTATATTTTTAGTATAAAATTTAGTTACCGAATGATATTTTATATTTTTCATTTTGACAACATTAATACAAACCATTAAATTATATGTTTTAGTACAAATAACTCTAATTTAATGTTTAAAATATGACGCTACAATATTTTTGAATATTTTTGATCATGTGGAAGTCCCCTTGTGAATTTGTAGGGTTTTAGTTATTGGAGTGATCATCGCGGGCATGGGAGCTGACGGAGTAAAGGGACATAAGCCACATGAATAACAGCAGTATCTTTCCCTATTTTGTACTATTTGGTTCTTCAAATGTAAACTTTTTTTTTGGAAAAGAAATCTTAGAGTTCTTCAAGTAATCAACGATAGTGTGTGTTAGGTAAGAAATCGTAGGGTTCAAGTAATTTCTTCCGTTGTCAATCATCTTCGTTTTTTTTTTTTTCAATTTCTTATTCTATATTTAGTTGTTCAATGTTGACGATAATTTTAGGAAAGAAATTTTAAGGTTCTTCAAATAATCGACGATAGTTTTAAGCAATAAAATTGATGGTTCAAGTAATTCCTTCCGTCGTCGTCTCTTCATTTCTTATTTCTTATTCTTTAGTCAGCGTTTCGTCAGATGACGAAAAGTAATTAAAAAAAAGCATTGCAATAAATATCTGGTAAATGGTGATAAATTTAGTTTTATGTTGATAGTTTGGAGACCAATTTATTATGTATGAATGTAATTTACCCCTTTAGCAAAAAAGAAAAAAGAATGTAATTTAGTGATAGCTTAGTTTTGTTACTTGAATATTTTACTACCTATAAGACACTTGTTATAATAAAATTGTTCGGTAATGTGGTGGATAAAAAAACTAATAATTTCAAATTTGACTAAATTTTGTTTCTAATCGTCAAATCTTATCCACCGATTTTAACGTAAATTTTGACTCCAATGCCGCAACTAGTATAAATGTATATCATTTAAATTTTCTAACAATAAGATTTTAGCTAGTTATTTTTTATTACAAATTGTCAATTAGTATTATTACTTTTGTCAACCGAAGTGTCAATTCATTTTATCCTCAATCCAATGTCTTTTCATATTATCTTAACTAGGAAACAAACCCACACGTCAACGCGCGGGTAATTGTTTTTTATAATATATTTTAATTATATAATAAAATTACATTTACAAAATAAATAAAATATCATTTTCAATGTTTTGATACATTCAAATATAATTTATGTGTTTTTATTTCATTATAATTTAGTTTTTAATGGTCTTTAACATTTAATTAGATTTTTGATTATTTTACTCCTAACATGAGATTGAGGTTTGCATTTGAAAAATTTGTATACACTCTACACTTCAATAAATTATTTATTTATTAATTATTAAATCACATTATATTTATTAAAACTTAAATGTAAATTTTAATGATATTAAAATTATGTATTAATGATGATTAAATGCAAATTAAGTTATTTGTTAATATAGCTTTATTTAAAATCTCAAATCCAATACTATTATCTTTTAAATACAAAATATAAAATTAAATTTTCTTTAAACATTGTATTAAGAATAGATGAAATCATAGTCAATTATTTTTTTCTTCTTTCTTTGTGCCTTTTTGAATATTGAAGTTTCTTTTTACATATAATTAAAGTTATTTTCTTTTGTAGTTGTTAAATCATTTTTCTTTGCTAAACTCTTTTTTGAGGAGAATTATTTGTATATTATGCATTGTTATCTTTCATATTTTTTTTTTTTTTTGGTAGATTAACTGCAATAATATCTTTTTAGCATCTTCTCTGTCATATTGAGTATTTTTTATATCAAAAATTGATATATTAAAATAATTAATAAATTTTATTTATTTATCATTTATAATGTTTTAAATGAAATGCTATGTTTAGGAGAAGTAGATTTGAAATTAAATGATGTCATCCCACATGATCGTTGGATCGTAGATACATATGATCATTTATCTCTATTTCTTGTTGTTGTTTTTCATAAATGCCCACAACTCATTTTATAAAGAGCAAGAATTATAAAGGTTAACCACCGAAGATTGTAATTGTTAATCGAGTTGCAATGGCTGATCACTAAAGGTTGCAATGGTTAATCAAATTAACCATAAACCCAACAGTTACAATTATTCATTCAGACAGTTGTAAATGTTCATTTAAAGAGTTGAAATGGTTCACTGAAACGAATGCAACGATTCACTTAAATCTTCAACACTTCTCCCCCATTTTATTTTTATTATTTGACATAGATTGATAATAAAATTGATCATCTTCATCTATCATTATAGAACTATTCGTTTCAGTTTTTTGAACTTGTGGCATTTATCTACAATAAATGACCAAAATAGCTATAATTGTCAAATATAAAATTATGATAATTTTAATCAATTATTTATATTAAAATTAAACGATACACATAAAAGAAACAAGAAAATAAAACCAACAAAAGAAGTTTCCAACGTTGATTAGAAAAATCTCAAAACAAACTATACAAGAAATAAGAAAAAACTGGTTTGGTTGAAAAATCTCATCTACGCTAAAATGAAGTGGTGATATCTATTAACTTTTTTTTTCTTCAAAATTTCATTACGTGAAAAATCACAATAAATGGTAAAAGTGTATTAAAAGTAATCGAGTGGAATGGATGTGAGATGATGAAACTGTAAATTTTACTTTATTAATTGAAATATCTCTCTAAAATGTACAGAGTTACATTTTTAAAAAATTACCTTTAATTTTGAATTAGGAATAGAGCAAACGACATGAGAGATTTTGAATTATTAACCAGATCTTCAATTGGTGTACCACATGAGAAACATCGATCCAAAAAGAGTTATTTTACTTCTATCGATTAACAGACGACGAAGCGAGTAACAGAAGGGATGGTGGTGACAAAAAAACGACGAAACAAAGACTGTGAAAGAAAATGACAAAGGCAAATCAATGGAATAGAAGTGTTTTTAGGAAGAAATAACAAAAAAATAGAAAAAAAAACAATGAAAGAAAGTGACAACGTTGATTAAAAAGAAAAGAAAACATGGATGGTAATATATATATATATATATATATATATATATATATATTTATTGTTGATCAACGTCAAATCAACAAATAAGACACAATAAAAGTAAATCACCAATGTTGATCAAGAAAATTTCTAAAATAATAAACAATAATAAAAAAACATGGATAGAGAAATATATATATTGTTTACTGTGAAAAGTCACAATTGTTGGTGATTTGACTTTTTTAAAAGTTGTATCTCCTCATTGCATCTCATGACGAAGAATCACAATGATTCACAAGAGTTGCAACGTTTCAATTGTGTGTCTGTTCGATAAATAAAACAAATCTAATCTTCACCGTTCAATCTTAAAACAAAGAACATTAACCGTTAGATTGAAGTTTCTTATTTTTATAAAAAATTAGTGACATCAGCAAAACCAATCATATCTGTTAGATACCAAATCAAAACAAACTCAACCGTTAGATTAAACTTTTTTTTTCCTATAAAAAATGATGATGTCAGCATGACCTAAAAATGGTTTTGCTATATAAATTACTATGATTAGTAATCAGACTTTGCATCACGCGATGTGTTTCATTTTCTACATAAACAAGGTGATGGACCGTGTGCATGGAATAAGTTAATTTCAAAAATAAAAAATTGTATAGAGAACATATTGTTGGTAGAAAGGAAATGACATATTTAATGTTATTTTTAAAATAACTTAGTGATGATAGATGTTTGGGAACATATATAATTTATTATTATTAAAATTAAACTAATGAAAGATCAAGCTTAATGTAACACAAACATTCAGTAACCAAAATTAAGAAGTTTTTTTTTTTTTTGATGAACTTTATTAAGAAGATGTTGGAAAACAAAAATATACACGTATCAGATTTTCAGTGGCGACGAACTTGAACGAGGTCAAGAGCAACTTCATTGTCGTTGATGATCTTATCGTCTCCTTCCTTTTCCGGCAATCCCCAATCGAAGAAGTATAGTAAATTCAACATCCCTAACTCAACAAGTGTGATTCCCATCGCCATCCCCGGACAGATTCTCCGACCAGAACCAAACGGTAAAAGCTCAAAGTTCAACCCCCTGTAATCTATGGAACTGTCGAGAAACCTGTCAGGGTTAAACTCATCCGGGTTTGTCCACAGTTTTGGATCCCGTGCGATCGCGTAAGCGTTGATCACGATCTGGGTTTTGTGGGGAATATCGTAGCCTTGGATCTTGATGTGAGACATGGTCTCTCTTGGGAGCAAAAGTGGAGCCGCCGGGTGTAACCTGAATATCTCCTTGACCATGAGCTTGAAGTAGTGAAGCTGGTTTAGGTCTTGTTCCGTGATTCTCTCCCTCTTGTCCCCAAGTGTTGTCCGAATCTCGTCTTGCACTTTCTTCATCACTCTCGGGCTTCTGATCAGCTCGGTCATTGCCCATATCATTGTGGAGGCACTTGTGCTAACCCCTGCTAGAAATATGTCCTGACCAATATCACAAATTTTGTGTTACGATGGACCTTTTTAATGGTAATTAAGAATTAATATCTCAAGATCCTCACTATAAAGAACAAAAGAAAAGATTTACCGAGATCATTCCTTTGAGATGATCCGTGGTGATCTTGAAAGAGTATCCATCTCTGTCTTTGTCTTGCTTCCTCATCATATCGATCATCACATCAATAATATCAGAGCTCTCTTTTACTCTTGTTCCAGGCTTAAGATGATCATCGAGAATATTCTGAAAGAAAGTGTCCAGTTCCGAGAAAGCATTCTCAAGCCTCTTCTTCTGACCTGAGATCCAATCGATGAGTTCGCCGATTCTTCCCGGGAATAGATCAGAGAACATAGAGTTCCTCGTGAGCAGTTCAGACTGGTGCACAAGATCCGCGATGCTGTCTTCTTCGATGAACTCGCACTCGTGGAGGTTTTGTCCGAGCCCGACCCTACACACAATACTCCCGACTAATGTGTAAAGGGTTTTCTTCAGATTCACCGGAGATCGCCTCGAAGCATATTCTGTCAGTTTCTTGACCATCAAGTCATTCTCTTCCTCTCTGATTTATCTGAAAGACTGAATCTTTTTCGTGCTGAAGAGCTCGACCACCGAGAGCTTCCGCATCGCCCTCCATTCCTCTCCGTAAGGTGCGAATCCTATGTCTTTAGAGTTGTAAGATATCATTCGGATCCCTACTGTCTCTGGTCGGCTACAACACTCTAGATCGTGGATCTTGAGCACTTCCTCTGCTGCTTCTCTCGATGAGATTACGACCGTGGGTACGAATCCGAAGCGGAGATGCACTACTGGTCCTTACTTTTGGGAGATATTGCGACGTTTCCTGGGATTTAGCTCTCGGCGTTGGTGTAAGTTTCCGATGATCGGAAGCTTCGGTGGGCCCGGAGGAAGATTCCATTTCGAGGGTTGGAGATTTCTCAAGATGATTAAGATAAGGGGTAAGAGGAAGAGAAAACAGAGGAAAATTGACATTTTCGTGGCTCTGTTTTTTGTCTTTTTTGTTCTTTCCTATCCTTTTATGGGTTTATTTTAATTGAATAACTTAACAATATACAATTTCGCCACTTGTTCTTATTTGTTTTGTTTTTTTCCATCAGAGATATATTATAAAAGCAGCAATTATTGATTCAACTCATGAGTGAACTGAGTCGCCATCTATAATAATCCAACATAATCGATTAAATAAAAATAATCAAAAGTCATCAATTTGAAATGCAACTAGTTTACGTAAGTCTACTTTGAAAACCAATTCCAGTGAGGTGACGACTAGCCCAAGTTCAACTAGTTAGAATTGGGGCCTAAGTTTTCTTATTTTGAGAACTAGTCCAATATTCGTTTTGACGACTAGCCCAAGTTTTCTGTTTAATACTACTCAAACAACTTATTAATGAATGGCACACACATTGAATAACCAAAACTAAGAAGTTTAAACTTTAAACCCAATAATACTACTGATGCAGAGCCCAAAATTAAGAAGTTGTAACAAACAAATTAGATGTCTAGTGGTGAAGAACTTGAAAGAGGTCAAGAGCAGCTTCATTTCCGATGATGATCTTGTCGGCTTCTTCCTTCTCCGGCAATCCCCAATCGAAGAAGTAAAGCAAGTTCAACAATCCTAATTCAACAATGGCGATCCCCAGTGCCATTCCTGGACAGATTCTCCTACCAGACCCAAACGGTAAAAGCTCGAAGTTCAATCCCTTGTAATCTACGGAACTGTCAAGAAACCTGTCAGGATTAAACTCATCCGAGTTTGTCCACAGTTCTGGGTCACGTGCAATCGCGTAAGCGTTGATCAAGATCTTAGTTCTTGCGGGAATATCGTAGCCTTGGATATTGATGTGAGACAATGTCTCTCTTGGGAGCAAAAGTGGAGCTGCAGGTTGTAACCTTAACGTCTCCTTAACCATCAGCTTGAAGTAGTGAAGTTTGGTGAGATCTTCTTCTGTGATTCTCTCTTTCTTGTCCCCAAGTGTTGTTCGAATCTCGTCTTGGACTTTCTTCATCACTCTCGGGTTTCTGATCAGTTCGGACATGGCCCATATCATTGTGTAGGCGCTTGTGTTAACTCCTGCTATAAATATGTCCTGGTATAACATAGCTTGTGTTACAAGTTTTTGATCAGTACTGGCGAATTCACACAGATTTATAAACAATGGAAAATAGAGCTGCTATAGACTGAAAATATAACAAGAAGTATCCAAAACATTACCGATATCATTCCTTTGAGATTATCTGTGGTGGGCTTGAAAGAGTCTCCATCGTTGTCTTGCTTCCTCATCATTTCGATCATCACGTCGATAATATCAGAGCTCTCTTTTACTCTTCTCCCAGGTTTAAGATGATCATCGAGAATATTCTGAAGGAAAATGTCAACCTCCGAGAAAATATGCTCCAATCTCTTGTTCTGACCGGAGATCCAATCGACGAGCCTACCGATTCTTCCGGGAAAGAAATCGGAGAACATAGAAGTCCTCGTGACCGATTCAGACTTGTGCACAAAATCCGCGATGCTATCTTCATCGATGAACTCGCACTTGTGGAGATTCTGCCCGAACCCTATCCTACACACAATACTCGCGACTAAGGTGAAAAGGGTTTTCTTCAGATTCACCGGAGATCGCCTCGAAGCAGATTCAGACAGTTTCTTGACCAACAAGTCATTCTCTTCCTCTCTGATATACCTGAAAGACTGAAGCTTTTTCGTGCTGAAGAGCTCGACCACCGAGAGCTTTCGCATCGCCTTCCATTCCTCACCGTAAGGCGCGAATCCGATGCCTTTGCAGTTGTAAGAGATCTTTCTGGTCCCGACTGTCCCTGGTCGGCTACAACACTCGAGATCGTGGATCTTGAGCACTTCCTCTGCTGCTTCTCTCGATGAGATCACCACCACGGGGACAAATCCGAAGCGGAGAAGCACCACCGGTCCGTACTTCTGGGAGAGGTTCCGACGATTCCTGGGATGTAGTTCTCGGCGTTGATGCAAGTTTCCGATGATCGGAAGCTTCGGTGGGCCCGGAGGAAGATTCCATTTCGAGGGTTGGAGATTTCTCAAGAGGATTAAAATAAGGGGTAAGAGGAAGAGGAAACAGAGGAAGATTGACATTTTCGTGGCTCTGTTTTTTGGTTCTTTTATTTCAATATATAAAATAAACGTACCTGTCACGAGCACCATGGGCAAGTGGTTCCCATCACCTCTGCTGCGCTATTGTTGCATACGTAACTGGTTCGACCCCATTCCCAAACAAAGCTTGTTTTTTTTTATACTCATCAGATTTGTTTTCTAAAGGGAAATTATTGGATTCAGCTCATGGGTCGCTATCGACCGTCAATAATCCAAAGTGACCAATTAAAATAAATAACCTACACCTTTACTTGTTTGGATAAAACACTCTCTTACTTGTTGTAGTGGTTAGATTGATATATGACTAGGCTAATAATGAGCCTCCAAAAAAAAAAAAAATGGATATGTTTCTACGAAATTCATTTTGGTAGTAAAACGTTGAATGATTTTAAAAGATTTACATTTTGATTTTCTGTGAAGAAACTAAATTTAACAACAATTAGAAATAATCAAAAAAACTTTTAATTTTGAAGTAGTTGCAATAATATGATAAAATAAGTAAGGGAATACTCTGCTTAAAATTAAATTAAAACAACATTGCATTATTGTCTAATATCTTCACGGCTAGTGGATATCCCACAAGTAACTGTATTATTTCTTGAAATGGAAAGCTATTGCATTATTGTTGTAATATTTACACACTAAAAGAAAAGAAAAGAAAAAACTGAAAAGGGCAAAGAAAGTTAAAGGCTTTGAAATCGTTGTCATCTCATCGTCGTTGAGCAAACCGGAACAAGCATGAGAGGTACTTTCTTGACTACCGAGAGAGTACCAACTTCCTCCATATCAAAGTCTTCAATTTTCATCCCATCAGGCAATCTCCAGTCGAAGAAGTAAAGCAAATTCAGCAGTGCCAATTCCATAGCATCAACCGCCATTGGAAGCGCTGGACACATCCTTCGACCAGATCCAAACGGCAATAGATTAAAGTTCTGCCCTCTAAAATCTATATAAGTGTCGGCAAACCGTTCGGGGATGAAATCTTCAGGGTCGGTCCAACGCTTTGGGTCACGCCCGATCGTCCACAGGTTGATTTGAAGGGGTGTATTTGCGGGAATATCGTAGCCTTGGATCTTGATGTGAGACGTTGTTTGTCTAGTCACAAGTGGAACTGCTGGGTGCATCCTGAATGTCTCTTTGATTATGAGTTGTAAATACTCAACTTTGTTGAGGTCGTCTTTGGTGATTTTCTTCTTACCGGTTCCGAGTGTGGTTCGGATCTCTTCTTGTACTTTCTTCATCACTCTCGGGTGCCTAAAGAGCTCTGTCATCGTCCAGATCAACGTTACCGCACCTGTATCTATCCCCGCAAGAAATATATCCTGAACAACGACCACAAACAATTTCAAAATGTTTGAAAAATCAAGAAAAAAACTAAAGGAGAAGTGAAAAAATATTCAAGTGGTTACCTAGCGATATAGAACATTGATCTAATATATATAAAAAAAGAGAAAAACAATAGGGGCTCAAAAATAAAAAAGATCAATTATAGATAGATAGAGCTTTTTACCGCGAGCACTGCCTTGATGTTAACGTTATTGAGCTTGAAATAATCATCCTTTCCTTGTTTGTTGATAATATCCAGCATTACGGCGACAATATCCGTTGGAGGATCCGAAGTTTTACGTTCTGATGATTCCTTCAAGTGATCATCAATCACATGCTGATAAAAACCATCAAGTTCCTTAAAGACTTTGTTCAACTTCTTGTGTTTACCGAACAACCAATCCATGGATCTTCCGAATACACCGGGGAACAAGTCAGCGAAAGTGAAAAGCCCCAGAGCATCCGCTGCTTCGGTAACCAGCTCTTCAATAGTCTCCTGATCGATGAACTCACTATCATGGAAGTTCTGCCCCAAGGCTACTCTACAAATGATGCTCGCGAAAAGAGAGAAAGGGTTTTGCTTAGATCCACAGGAGATTGTGTCGAAGCCGAAGCCGACACTTTCTTCACCATGAGTTCGATCTCTTGCTCTCTTACAGGCCTAAAAGATTGTACCTTTTTAAGGCTAAAAAGCTCGATGACCGCGACTTTCCTCATCTCTCTCCAGTACTCACCGTATTGCCCGAAAGTGATGTCTTTAAAACCATAAGAGATTTTTTCGCTCCCGACCGTACGAAAATGATTGGAGCATTCTATGTCATGGGTTTTGAGCACTTCCTCAGCTGCTTCGCTTGAGGAGATCACAACCAGTGGAATATACCCGAGACGAAGAAGCATCACTGGTCCGTGTTTGGCACAGAGCTTGTGGATGCATCTATGAGGCAAATCACCGATATGGTGCAAGCTTCCTATGATTGGGAAACTTGATGGGCTCGGAGGAAGTTTCCACTTTGAGGGTTGTAGCTTTTTTGAGATGATGATAGAGGAAACTTTGAAAATGGCCAAGAAGCCGAGGAAACAGAGAAAGATTGACATTATTTCTGTCATTTTACGGGTTTTTTTTTTCGAGTGAAGAACTAACTCTTGAAGAAAGCAATATACACTATAGACAAATCAATAAGACCATCTCGAAAGCTGATATACTAAAATAGAGTCTCTTGCCAATTAAATATTATTATTTAAATATAATTAATAAAAATAATTAATTTTTAATTTTTTAAAAAAGATAAACCATTCATACAATAACACTTAGCATAAGAGTATAAGAGACAGTTTTTTAAAGTCCTCTTTTTAGAACTGTTTTTAAATCTCTTTCTTGTTTTTTTCATTTTTTTCATTTTTTTATTTTGTAAAGACTCATTAAAACCCTGCGTTGGAAATGCTCTAAGCGTGTTGACGTAAATAATTGATAATTTTTGTTTGTTTATTAAAAGTTGAGAGCTGAGAATGTGAAGCATTGATGGCTCGTTTTTGATCAATGTGGCAAAAATGAAATGATTAATACTCCTTCCGTTTTGATTTAAGTGTCGTTTGGAGAAATGTATCTGCAATGTAATTGGATGTATCAGGATGTGTTTTGAGTTTAATACATCCAGATACATTTTCTCCAAACTACACTTAATTAAAAACAGAGAGAGTATAAATTTATCCTTGCCAGTGTGTATATGCACATGCAATGCCTTCATTGGTGGTTTCCGATAATAGTTTAAAGACCTTAAGGCTGATTCTTGTTGTCGTGGTTCTCGTGGATACATAATAAAATGGATTAAGTTAGCAACAAAACGTAATTTATGACTTAGCTTAGTCCTCGAATCTTGTATATTTTACAAACTGGTCAGATAAATACAGCTGTTTATAAATTATTAAAATAGGAGTTAAGAAATATGCAAAGGCAAATGAGCGATTTTTAATGCTAAGGTAAACAAATAGTACTGGAAAATTCGAATCTTTTCTTTTTTTGGTTTAGCCGTACCGATTATCTATCTTCGAATCTTTTCTTTTTTGGTATGAATTATATATCCGAGTCTCTTCATCAGTCTAATTCTTTTCTTTTTCTGCACAACCAAATCATAAGTCTAATTCAGTCTTCACATTTTACTCGTAAAAAAAAAAGCCTAAGAGAAAACGACAACTTTTGGTTTGTTGATTTAAGACAGGACAAGTAAGGTGCATGCATGCACCGATAACATTTACTTATCAACTAATCAACAAACAAAGGGTGGACTACAATTAAACCTTTTTTTTTATTTAAAAATCTTAAAACACAAAAGCTAATTGATTTGTTTCATACAAAAGTATTATTACTTTTTTTTCTTTTAACTAGAGTTGAAGAAAGAGTTAATAGTAGAAATGAAGCTGGATAAAAAGACTCCAACAATTGATTTTGCGAATATTTGG
Source organism: Alliaria petiolata (assembly GCA_020283515.1). NCBI lineage: Eukaryota > Viridiplantae > Streptophyta > Magnoliopsida > Brassicales > Brassicaceae > Alliaria > Alliaria petiolata. The sequence continues at coordinate 66,550 of JAHZTW010000162.1, read as the reverse complement.
TGCGAACCTCTTTCTTGTTTTTCTGAATTCAGTTTATATGAAGAATGTCAAACGACAAGGAATACCAAAAAACAAAAATATTCCCAAACATATTTGTTAACTCTCAAAAAATTAATAACATAATCTCCTCAAACCCTCAACATAAGAAATCTATAAAAAAAACTGTTATAACTTAAAAGTTAAAACCCCCTAATACAATAATTAAAAATTCGTCAACCTTAGCATTAAAAATTTGGCCAATTTTGTTTTGGCAAATCGTAGTACCTTTGGATCCAGATCGGCCTTAATGATACCCATTCTACAGTATGAATCCAGACATCCCAACTAAACCTTAATTCTCTTCCAAAAAACCAATAAGACTTTTTCTGTAGTGATACCCATTTTCTATATATTAGCTGGGATAGAACCCCCTAATGACTAATGAGCTACGTGAGATAAGAACGCATTCCTACTAAATTAAGACTATCAGTAATTTTACATACATTTGAATTTAGGGATTATAGTATTACAATTCTAAAAATGTAAAGAGAAACATATGCATTTTGAAGAGAAAAACATATAATAAAAGAACTTTTACCATCGTCAAGGCAATGAACAAAACTTATGATGTCTTGATCTATTGTTAAAACATTATTTAACTTAACTAGTAAATAACTCGACAATATTTTTAAAAGTAATGGAAAAAATGTTAGAAAAAAAAAACAATAATATACTGAAATTTTTTTAAGCAAATGAACAAACCTTATGGTTTATTGATGTATTATTGTTTTTTTTTTCTCTTAACCTTTGATATATTATTGTTCCAGCATTTCTTCTTACATAAGGCAACAATATAAAAAGAATGTTGTGTGCTTCACACTTTTTCCATGATATATCAAGCTTCTATTGCTGCTCCGTATAGAACGGGCACAAGTTGAAGAGGTAGTTTCTTGACAATGGAGATGTTACCAGCTTCTTCCATATCAATGTCTCCAATGTTCATCCCATCANAAAGCTCCATGACAGCGAGTTTTCGCATTTCCCGCCAATACTCACCATACGGCGCATAACTGATGTCTTTACAACCGTAAGAGAGTTTTCCGGCCCCGAGCGTCTTTGGTCGGCTGCAACATTCCAGGTCATGGGTTTTGAGAACTGCTTCAGCTGCTTCGCTCGATGAGATCACAACCACTGGAACAAACCCTAGACGGAGAAATATCACTGGTCCGTATTTGATGGAGAGCTTATGAAAACATCTGTGAGGCAATCCTGCAAGATGATGTATGTTTCCGATGATCGGAAGACTTGAAGGGCTCGGAGGAAGATTGAATTTTGAGCTTTTAATCTTTTTAAGAAATATTGACGATACGAGAGTAAGAAGGGAAACCAAGAGGAAACAGAGCAAGATCGCCATATTTTTCTCTTACTCTCGTCTTTTCTTCCTCTGTTTCTTGAAGAGATGAACTTAGTATTTGAAGAGTCTTGTCTATAAAGGACGTTATGACGTCATGTTGTTGTAAGTCGTAACGGAAGTTTCTACATTTGCGGAAATTATCTTTCTTTGGAATCATGAATGTGACGAAAGCATAATAAACTCTTTTGGTCCAAACATGACCTCTTGTGACTTTGTTATGTATGTTTGTGTGGGGATTGATTATAACATTGGAGACGACAAACGAGCCATGGATTTTTCTGTTGCTAATAGAGCGATGCGTTCGATAAAAAGTGATTCGTGTAAGATAAANTATCAAGCTTCTATTGCTGCTCGTATAGAACGGGCACAAGTTGAAGAGGTAGTTTCTTGACAATGGAGATGTTACCAGCTTCTTCCATATCAATGTCTCCAATGTTCATCCCATCAGGCAATCTCCAATCGAAAAAGTAAAGCAAATTCATCAGTTCAAGCTCCACGGTAGCATCCCCCATTGGCATCGCAGGACACATCCTTCTACCAGAGCCAAACGGTAACAGCTCAAAGTGTTGTCCTCTAAAATCTACAGAACTATTGGTAAACCGTTCAGGGATGAAATCTTCTGGGTCGGTCCAACGCTTTGGTTCACGTCCGATTGTCCATACGTTAACTTGGATTTGCGTTTTTGGTGGAATATCGTAGCCTTGGATCTTGATGTGAGACATTGTTTCTCTTGGGATTATAAATGGAAGTGCTGGATGTAATCTGAATGTTTCCTTGATTATGAGCTTTAAGTAATCAACTTTGTCTAGGTCTTTTTCAGTGATTCTTTCTCTTTTGAGACCGAGGGTGGTTCGAATGCTTTCTTGAGCTTTCTTCATCACTCTTGGGTTTCTAACGAGTTCCGTCATCGCCCAAATCATTGTTACAGAGCTTGTATCTATCCCCGCGAGAAACACATCCTGAAGATCACATATAATAACAAACGTATAATATCTAATATAATTAAATATTGTTGTTAAACTAATCGAGTGGTTTAATGTGAGATATGAAGAAAACCAAGATTTGAGCTTTTACCATGAGGATTGCCTTGAGATTATCCATATTAAGTTTGAAAGAATCTGCATCTCCGTGTTTATCGATCATATCCAACATCAAGGAAACAATATCCGGATCTTTCCTTCCTTCTGGCTTCATGTGATCATCAATGACATGCTGGTAAAACGCATCAAGCTCTTCAAAGACTTTGTTGATCCTCTTGTGTCTTCGAAACAACCAGTTAGCGAATCTTCCAAGCCCACCAGGGAAGAAGTCAGAGAAAGTGAAAGTACCCAGAGCTTCCACAGATTCGGTAACAAGTTCTTCGATCCTTTCTTGATCGATAACGAAGCCGCTCTCGTGGAAGTTCTGTCCTAAAGCTACTCTACAAATGATGCTTGCGGTGAGTGAGAAAAAAGTTTTGCTTAAATCCACAGGAGATTGTTTCAAAGCCGATTCCGACACTTCCTTCACCATGAATTCGATCTCTTCTTCCCTTACATACCTGAAAGATTGAACCTTTTTAAGGCTAAAAAGCTCCATGACCGCGAGTTTTCGCATTTCCCGCCAATACTCACCATACGGCGCATAACTGATGTCTTTACAACCGTAAGAGAGTTTTCCGGCCCCGAGCGTCTTTGGTCGGCTGCAACATTCCAGGTCATGGGTTTTGAGAACTGCTTCAGCTGCTTCGCTCGATGAGATCACAACCACTGGAACAAACCCGAGACGGAGAAGTATCACTGGTCCGTATTTGATGGAGAGCTTATGAAAACATCTGTGAGGCAAACCTGCAAGATGATGTATGTTTCCAATGATCGGAAGACTTGAAGGGCTCGGAGGAAGATTGAATTTTGAGTTTTTAATCTTTTTAAGAAATACTGATGATACGAGAGTAAGAAGCGAAACCAAGAAGAAACAGAGCAACATCGCCATATTTTTCTCTTACTCTCGTCTTTTCTTCCTCTGTTTCTTGAAGAGATGAACTTAGTATTTGAAGAGTCTTGTCTATAAAGGACGTTATGACGTCATGTTGTTGTAAGTCGTAACGGAAGTTTCTACATTTGCGGAAATTATCTTTCTTTGGAATCATGAATGTGACGAAAGCATAATAAACTCTTTTGGTCCAAACATGACCTCTTGTGACTTTGTTATGTATGTTTGTGTGGGGATTGATTATAACATTGGAGACGACAAACGAGCCATGGATTTTTCTGTTGCTAATAGAGCGATGCGTTCGATAAAAAGTGATTCGTGTAAGATAAAGAGTCCAGGACTATGTCATTGTGGATCATCGAGACCCTTCCACGTCGACAAACTAGATAAGTTATTACGAAGTATCCCAAGAGTTGTTGAATTCGTTCTTTCGTAGATTATCTAGTTTCCGTTTGATTTTCCAGTCGAAGGATACAGAACAGACAATATGAAATAGTTCAGTTTGGTTTTAAAGGTTTTGTTTATTCGGGTTGCACATGAAATCATTTGGATGTAAAGAATTAAAGTTGTATTTAGATGTGAAGTTTATGTGATACCTAACAAATTTTTTTTTTAATTTTCAACTTACGGTTAACTAACGTAATAGGGCGAAGAGTAAAAAAAGAGCTGCTTGAACAAAGTAAAGAAGAATATGTATTTGCAGAAAAAACGAGAATCTTGCAGAGTGAATACCAAAGCTTAAGCTAGAGAAGACTCAGTATTTACTAAAGCAAAACAAAAAAAAAACAGAAAAAGAGTGAATGATTTGAAAGCAAACGAGTCTCCTTACTCGGCGGCTGCTTCCTCCATGACTTGTTCCGCGGTGGCTGGTGCCACGGGGTAGTAGTGATAGTGTAGCTCCCCAACATCATCTCCTGACAGTTTCTTCCATCCATTAGGACCGACGTGGTACACTGATCATTTGAGAAGAGACAAATATTATTACGTGAGCTAAATTCAGAATCTTGATAGCTTGGTATCACAGGGACTACAAATCCATTTGGTACTAACCGCTAGCAACTCCACCACTGGCTCCATCACGGAATGTCGCATGGTAGATTGATCTCCTTGCTAACTCGGAAGCTTCCTCGACTGACATATCGAATTTGTACCTAATGATAGAAGCAAGATTATACTATGGTTTTAGCATTTGGGACTGGGAAATAAAGAGATGAACATGTTTTTGGGGCAATGATTTACCCGCTGTCTAGCACACCGTAAGCGTATGGTGAACCAGAACCGACTGAAAACCTGTCTCCCTTGAGCCTCCCTCCTTCGTTGTCAACATAGTATAGTCCAGGACCCTATACCCAAGAAGGATTTAGAATCTCAAGGTTTTCATTTGGGTGAGAAAAAAAAGAGGAGTATTGAAGATATGAAGTTGGTTTCCACTGACAGTTTCGTCCCATCCAGCAATCATCGTGCCGACGGAAAGACCCATTCCACGGTAAGAATAGAGCATGTTTGCTAGAAGTTTTGAAGCTCCGGAAACAGAGATTCTCCTCTTGTTTGCCAGCTCATGCAAACGGCACTTGGACAGACAAATAAATCAAGAGATCAGCCATAGTTTCACCAGATGCAAATTTGGTAGTAAGTTGAAGAAAATAAGCGTACACAACAATATTAACATGCCAAAATATTAGAGACAAAAACTGCGTAGACCCACTCAAATGAAGAGTATCACTTTGCATCCACCAATTCTTGTCCCTCGATTTAACATTACTAAGCTTTTATAGTTCATCAATTTAAGTTATTTTGTTATGCAGTTTCTTAGTACAAAGGTAACAAATGTTTGGTTCACAGAACAAGGATGCTAAAGCCACTAACTATGCGGCAGGAAATGCATGCATTAACCCAAAGAGACTCGTATGATTTTAGGGTCACCATAACACAACAAAAACCTTAATTCAAAGATCTAAGGACGAGTTCAGACAGAAACAAAACAAAAAATCGAGCTAGGTACCTTAATTCCAAGATTTCTGTGCCAGAATTGGCAGTCAGCAGCTCCTCCAGCCATTGTACCAAGCATGTAAGGATTGATTTCAATAATCTTCTTCACAGATTGTGAGGCTGAATGAAGAAAACCGATATAAAAACATCAGCATAAATCACATAAATGATTCCTTTTCTCTACTGGTTCACAATCATTGGCCAACAGAATGGGAGTCTATACGTGTTTTTAACCCAAAACTAAGCTAACTTAATCTCTATCCTAGATGTGTTCCTGCCACAGTCAACTATATCCAAAGGATCCATAATTTTGAGGAATTCCTCTGAGAGTTCACAGCTAAATACCATCAAATTCTGCACTATGAAGCAAAAAACAAAAGTAAAATGATGAAAGAGAACATACAGATATATCCTCCCATGCTAGCCCGAGAATCAGCAGCGACCATAACACCTTCTTTGAAGATAAAAGCGAGTGTGGTTGTTCCTTTCGCAGGCTTCACCATCTGTACAGCTTCTTTCTGAAATCCATCAAACTGAAACCCACA
>JAHZTW010000161.1:3420367-3432550 GCA_020283515.1 Alliaria petiolata | reverse complement strand
ATGTTTGGTGGAAAGAAAAGGTGAAGAACATTAAGAATGGATCTTAAAATAAATGGTTTAACTAGCTCCCTAAGCATCCATGATGTGTGGGAAAGGATGAGCTAGTCTCTTGGATTTGGTTTTAAGGGATTCCCTAAGTCTTGTTAGGATAAGGAAATCCCTAGAATAAAGAGATCTCCAAGGAGAATCTCTAGCCTTAAAACCCCCAAATCCAAGAAGAGATTTAAAAATGAAGTACAAAATAAAAACAAACCAAGATTTTAGTTTCCAACCTCCTTAATCATCCCAACCTCAAACCTTAAGCGGTTTACTCACAAATCATGTTCTTACCTCTTTTAAACATAAGTTTAGAGTTAAGGAACATGATCTATGAGGTTGAGAAGAAAAACTTGAAATTAGAAATATTTAAATACTTGCTATAATAAAAACACAAGAGATTTTTATAAAGAAAACGATAAGTATTAAGAAGAAAGATCTGACATTAGAATTAGAAATAAAATTGATATTAATTAAAAGCACAAAAGATTTTTTCACAAAGAGTTAATCAATAATTTAGAAGAAATACTTGACATTAGAATAACTTAAATAAGATATATATATATATATTTATATATATATATATATTAAAAATAAGAATAAAACAGATTAAAAATTCTCTCGACGGCATGACGACCTTTAGGGCGATGGCGATTTGAAGATCTGGTTTCTACATGTTTGGATTGTTGGGTTTATTATGGAAATTGGTTGATTCTTCGGATCTCTGTCTTATCATCTCGATTGATGAGTAGAGAATATTTGGTTCTTCAATTGGGTTTTCTTGGGATCTCGACGTAATTTGGGGTTTTCATAGGGAGGATCTAAAGAGATCAAATGGGATTCGGTACTGGCGATGGAGAGGATTTGCAGATCGAGAACTCCGTGATCCAATCAATTCACCACAGATTCACGATCTTGTTAGAGAGATTGACGATACGATTTGGGTTGATGGTTTTTTCAATATATGGAATTTTCAAAGATCTCTCTCTGGCAAATCGAGGATACAATGAGGATTATGGGAAGTCAATATCAACGTTCTTAAGATACGGAATCAATGTGATGGGTCAGGATTTGGGAAAGAGGAAGAAATAGGAAGAGCAAATAATTGGTTTCAGCAACTACCAAATCGGAAAATCTGTGGATATCAAAGTGAGGATCTGATTTCAGATATCGTCTTATCTCGGATCGGGAGGCTACTCGGGAGTATAAAAAGAATCCCGAAGACGGTAGTAACTCATCACAAACAAGCATTCCTTGCTTTAGTCTCTTCTAAGTATTAAAAAAAAATCAATCTTGGTTTGAGAATGTTTCAATCCGGAGCTCTCAAAGGTTCACATGGTTCAAAGTCAAAGGAGACACTATTGCCAAGATTGTAGATTACGGTTCCGAAGTTTGATAACACAGCTCTGATCAAGGGGTACAACCGTACCTTGATTGGAAGGTGTATGAATCCGGCGGCGCAGTATGTGAAGTCTCTGTTATTCATACTACCGCGCATATGGAAGGTGGAGGAGAAAGTTGCTGGTGCGGATTTAGGAATGGGCCGGTTCCAGAGCGACTTTGACGAGGAGGATGATATCGTTGAGGTCCTAAAGACAGAACCCTTCCACTTCGATCATTGGATGATCTCTTTGGTCCGTTGGCAGCCAATAATGGATCCAAATTATCCATCTGCGATCACTTTCTGGGTCTGTATGATGGGTATTCCGTTACACTTCTGGGCAGAACCTACATTCCGAAGTATTGGTGAGGCGCTTGGGGAGGTTAAGGCGGTGGATATCGATAATGGGAAAGTTCAAGTGTGCATTGACGGCTTTAAACCACTGGTCTTCGAAACTAGCGTTGAGTTTCACGGCGGAGAAGAAACAATGGTTCTCTTGAGGTACGAGAGATTATTTGGGTTCTGCCGAACCTGCTTCAGTTTTTGTCATGACCACACTAAGTGTCCTACTACTCTTGCTCACCGAGGGAACCGTGAAGAAAATACACACCGAGATTCACGTCCGGAAACGGGTGCTATGAGTTACAAAGGAGCGGTCATCAACAGGTTAAATGACGGTGCGGAAACGGAGGTAGAGAGAGCAGATCACGGCTCTAAACATGATAACAACATTAAGGAAAAGGGAAAGGGGTGGAGGATAGAGAAGAACTTCGGGATGAGAGGCGATCTAAACATGGGGATTATAGGAATAATGATCGGAAAAATGGAGAAGGAACGTCATCTGTGCGACTTCCCTCGGGATACCTTCCTCCACGGGAGATGCGACAATGGGCTGGTGGACGCACCAGAGGTGTACATAGACCTCTTGTGGACGCACCAGAGGTGTACATAGACCTCTTTGAGGAACAAGATGCTGTCATGGAAAGGACAAAGATGGTGCAGAAATCACTTGCAACTCTCGGTGACAAGGGTACAAGACGCTTAAGCCCAAGACCCCATTCGGTAAAGAAGGTACGCAAGGAACTTGATTTTGATAAGGAAGTTATGGGGATGAATTACATTGGTGAGGCACTTGAGGTAGTGGATACCCCCGCTCTGGAATCGACAGAGTTAACTGAAGTGGACAATATGATCGCTGCGGTTGCTCAGGAAAAGCTGTTATTGAGTAACTCTGTGCAGGTCACGGACACAACAGATACAGACAAGATGGATCCGAGTTCTCAGATGATGATTGTGGAGGAGGTTTTGAATCCGAGGGACAATGATACGATGGGCATGCTCGACGAAGCGGGGAATGATACCTTGTTTAACAAGGAGGACGAGAAGGAGATTGGAGAATTGGAGGATGTGACGGCGGCTACTATCGAGAATAATCCAGAGAGTATTGAGGCAAAGGGGACGCTTCTGGCAAAGGTAGCTGGAAAGGAACAGGTCTAGGGGGAGAAAAATCAGGGTCCTCGTAAGAAGGTTTTCATATCTACGGTGGCTATTGGGGGATGCTAAAAAAAAAGAATGGTTCAGGCCATCATGACACCACGTAAGAGGCATATTTCAAAGGAGGCGAAGACACAGACGGATAAAGGTAAACAGGGTGCCCATCGGAGGGACCGGAGGGTCTAGATGCAGGAAAGATAATTGATAAATGAGGATTCTAAGTTGGAACTGTCAGGGCCTTGGAAATCGCTTTACAAAAAGTTACCTTCGGGAGGTTTGGCAAAAGTTTAAACCGGAATTTTTTATTTCTGTCTGAAACTAAGCAATGTTATAATTTTTTATAGCAATTTCAATTTCATTTTGTTTATGATTTGTTGTTTACGGTTGATCTGTGTGGAGCGAGTGGTGGACTCGCATTATTTTATAATAAAACTTTTGAGGCTCAAATTGTGTTTTCCAACAAACGTATAATTGATGTGGAGGCAATATTTGAATGAAAAAAGATATTTATATCGTTTATATATGGTGATCCAGTTCCAAAACTTCGGGATCAAGTTTGTGAACGATTAACAAGAATTGGTTTAATAAGGACGTAACCGTGGTTTTTAATTGGCGATTTTAATGAAATTACCGGGAATCACGAGAAGCAAGGCGGGAGGGTTCGACACCTATCCTCCTTCTTAGCTTTTAATACGATGATCAGCAATTGTGGACTTATAGATTTTCCGAACCGGGGAAATATCTTATCTTGGAAGGGAAGAAGGAATGGGGGCAATGTTAGATGTAGACTTGATAGAGGACTTGCAACGGAAAATTGGCATGACTTATTCTCGTATTCTTATGTGGAGTATCTAGGTATGATTGGGTCTGATCATAGACCAATCGTTGAAACGGTGGAAACTAAAATACCAAAATATAAAAACCAGTTCAGATTTGATAAAAGATGGGTTGGTCAAGAAGGACTGATGGAATCGATTACATGGGGATGGACTGCTGATATAGTAAACGAAAGCTAAACTTTGGTGGACATAATTGGAAATTGTCGACATGAGATCTCCAAATGGCGGAAGAAACAGAAACCATATTGCAAGGATAAGATTGTGAAATTACAGAGGGAACTAGAGGAAATACAAATTGATGATTCACGCACTCAGGAGGAATTAAATGACATAACATGGAAACTACAAGAGGCGTATCGAGATGAAGAACATTTTTGGCAACAAAAGAGTCGGAATTTCTTGAATAGGAGCGGGTATCTAAATACAAAATTTTACCACGCAACACCTAAACAACGTCGAACAATAAATAGAATTGTGGGATTGTATGACAAACAAGGAGTTTGGGTTGTTGGTGAAACTAAAGTGGAGAAAGTATCGGTGGAGTATTTTGAGGATTTATTTACATCCACTACTCCGACCTCTTTTGAGGATGCACTCGAGGAAATAAATATGGAAATCTCAGATAGTGATAATGACGAACTAACAAAGTTGGCAACAGAGGAGGAGGTTCGCTTGGCACTCTTCATGATGCACCCCGAGAAAGCTTCGGGACCGGACGGGATGACCGCTTTATTTTTTCAACAATCGTGGCATATTGTAAAGATGGATGTGGTACAAATGGTTAACAACTTTCTATCAACAGACACTTTTGACAAGCGATTGAATATGACAAATATTTGTCTTATACCAAAAAAGGAGAGACCCACTCGAATGACGGATTTAAGACCCATTATTTTATGTAATGTGGGATACAAAATAATCTCAAAAGTCTTGTGTCAAAGACTGCGGCGGTTGTTACCTAGGTTGATTTCGGAAACTCAATCTGCCTTTGTGGCAGGAAGACTTATCTCATACAATATTTTAATTGCCCAGGAAATGTTTCATGGCTTACAGACAAATAAATCCTGTAAGGGTGAATACATGGCAGTTAAAACGGATATGAGTAAAGCTTATGATCGTATAGAATGGAGTTTTATTGTACACTTATTTCGGAAGATGGGTTTCGCTGAAAAATGGATTAACTTGATGATGTGGTGTATTGAATCAGTTCAATATAAAATCCTTATAAATGGACAACCAAGAGGACATATAAAACCAATGATGGGCCTTCGACAAGGGGACCCATTATCCCCATATCTTTTCATTCTATGTACGGATGTATTAATCGCAAATCTGAGGAAAGCGGAACGAGTAAAACTGATCACCGGTATGAAAGTAGTGCGGGCGAGCCCGGCTATCTCGCACATATTGTTTGTGGATGATAGCTTATTTTTCTGCAAGGCAACAAAGGAAGAAACAGAGACGCTGCTTAGAATTCTACAACAATATGAGATGGTCTCGGTTCAAAAAATTAACTTCGATAAATCTTCGGTGCAATTTGGACATACGGTGGATGAAGCACTTAAAGGTGAAATTCATCAAACATTGGGGATCATGACTGTTGGAGGAATGGGAAATTACTTTGGGCTACCAGAAAGCCTAGATGGCGCAAAAACGAAAATTTTTAATTTCCTTATCGAACGGCAACAGCATCGGGTTAACGGGTGGACATCACGATTACTGTCCAAAGGATAGAAAGAAGTGTTAATCTAATCAGTTGCGACGGCATTGCCGACGTTTACAATGTCATGTTTTCGGCTGCCAAAAACGACCACGAGGAAACTTACTAGCACGGTTGCGCAGTTCTGGTGGAGCACAAACGGCCACACGCGAGGTATGCATTGGTTAGCTTGGAAGAAACTATGTAGACATAAATCAGAAGGAGGGCTTGGTTTTCGGGTCATAGAGGATTTCAATACGGCTCTTCTCGCAAAGCAGCTATGGCGACTTCTTGACCACTCTGAGACTTTATTTGCAAAAGTTTTTAAAGGAATTTACTTTAGAAATGGCACCCCATTGGACCCTATTCGGTCCTATTCTCCATCGTATGGATGGAGAAGTATTATTTCAGCTCGCTCTCTGGTACAAAAAGGACTTATTAAAAGAGTTGGGTCTGGTACTTCTATATCCGTATGGAATGACCCATGGATTCCAACATCTCGCCCGAGACCAGCATCATGCAGAGGGTACAACTATTACCCCGAGCTAACAGTCAAGCAATTGCTTGACCCTATCACTTCAACTTGGAATATACCGTTACTTGAACAGTTAGTTATGCCAGAGGACATACCCTTGATCATAGGAATTCCAACCACCAGGGCCACGCGACCAGATTTATTGGGCTGTAACTTTACAAAATCGGGAAGATATACGGTTAAGTCTGGGTATTTCATTGAGAAAAAATTCCCATCTAGTGGTGCTTATAATCGTATCTATGGACCGGACATAAGTAATTTACAAGGACACGCATGGAAAGTTAGATGCCCGCCAAAAATAAAACACTTTTTATGGCAGATACTCTCGGGCTGCATATCGGTAATGGATCGTCTTAAAAGTAGAGGCATCAATTGCAACCCTCAATGTGGGAGGTGTGGCTTGGAAAAGGAAACTATAAATCATACATTATTTGAATGTCCCCCGGCCTTTCAATTTTGGTCACTATCGGCGATTCCAACACCACCGCATAGGTTCCCGATAGATGCATTATATACTAATATGGCATATTTATTTTGGAATCTTCCTCAAGATGAGAAAATGACGGCATATCCATGGCTACTGTGGTATATTTGGAAATCAAGAAATGATAAAGTGTTCTCAAATATTGATCGGGATCCCCGTGAAGTGCTAAAACTCGCGAAGGCCGAAGCAATTGCATGGGACCTGGCGCAGATAGAGAAAGTGATGGGGGATATCCAAGGAACAATCCCGGTTTTATCAGTACCACATAATGGAGGTTTAATTTGCTCAATTGATGGCTCTTGCAAAGACACGGTAGCTAATTCGGGTTTGGGATGGTATTGCCAGGGTCAACATGCGGACGACACTCTACTGGGTGTAAGGAATGTGAGACGAAGTCTCTCCCCACTACATACAGAATTAGAAGCTTTGATTTAGGCTATGCATTGCATGCTCGATAATGGAAGGTTATCGGTGAATTTTACTACAGACTGTTCTGAATTGGTACGGATGGTGTCCAAACTAGAAGAATGGCCGGCGTTCACACTACACTTGGAGGAATACGAGACCAGCAAGAAGGAATTTACGTTTCTCTCAATCTCGCATATCCCACGCTCTCAAAACACAAAGGCAGACAAGCTAGCACGGAGTGCTCGAGACTGTCTTTATCATTTGGATTATGTAAACTCAGTTTCACCGGTTTGGATTTCTGAACCGTTCTAGGTCCTGAGGCTGTTGACAAAAAAAAAATAAAAAAAAATAACAAAAAAAAAATAAAAATAAGAGTTTTTAAGAAACTAAATAGTAAGAACTATAGAACTCAAGAACACTTCAAGAACAATAAGAAAGCTTACAAGAACACTAAGAAGACTTTTGAAAGAGACAATATAAGACTTGATTAAAAGCTTGAATGAAAACTGAATGATTTTTTACAAGCACATAAACACTCTTTATATAGAGTTTTAAACATGGTTCTTGGCCTAAAAAGAGGGGTCAAGGGGCAAGAGGTAAGAGGCAAGAGACAAGGGGCAAGAGGCAAGAGACAAGAGACAGAAAGTATGTCTACCACTTTCACTAAAGTATAAAAACTTTTCTGGGTCAACTTCAGATGGTTCGAGTGGTTCAGTCGATCGTTCAGTCGATCTACTTCTGGATCGAGTCAGTTTGGTCGATCATACGGTCGATCTCTTCTAGATCGAATGGTACGGTCGATCGTTCAGTCGATCCCTTCTAGATCGAGTGAGTTTGGTCGATCATGCAGTCGATTTCTTCTAGATCGGGTCATTTTGCTCGATCTACCTCTCGATCTTGGCTGAATCGACTGGTCTTGGTCGATCCTGAAGTCGATCTTTGCTCCTTCTCTTTTGTCCAAGTTTCCTTTTGATTCCTGCCAACTCTTATGCTCTTCTTTCATCTTCTTGTTAATGCTCAGCATCCATCACAGCTCCAAGTACTCTAAACAACTTGAAAAAGTTGTGGATATGCAAGAAACCATGCAAATGTTAATGTAAAGTGTTCTAGGACTTAAAATGTTACAAATGATGCAAATTAGTCTATTATGAATGATGTATGCATGAAAAATCTATTCTAAATGCAAGCTAAATATGCGAAATATATGAGTATATCACCCCTGAGCTGGTCCAACAGCTCGTCTATCCTTGGAAGTGGATACTTGTTCTTCACCGTAACATGGTTCAACCCTCGGTAGTCGATGTAAAGCCTAAAACTTCCATCTTTCTTCTTTACAAACAGAACAGGTGCGCCCCATGGTGAACTGCTTGGTCTTACAAATCCCTTGTTCAGAAAATCAGCCAGTTGCTTCTTCAGTTCAGCCATCTCGGCCGGAGCCATACGGTAAGGTGCCTTAGACACTGGAGCAGTTCCCGGCTCTAGTTCAATCGTGAAATCTGAACGAGCTGGTGGCATCCCGGACAAAGCTTGAAAAACGTCCTCAAACTCTTGTACCACTTGAATGTCTCCTAACTCCACGTCTGGTCCAACCTGTATTTTCACTCCAGCGTTCTCAGTTTCGGTAAATGGTGAGTTGAAGGGTTTCTTTACGAGTGCCCGGGGGATTAGGCAGGGGTGCTCTCTCTCACCCCACCTTTATGTCATTCTTAATAATATCCTCTCTCTTATGCTGAATCACACTGGTGCCTTAGCTAGGATCGAGTATCATCCTATGTGTAAGGAAGTGAGACTCACTCACTTGAGCTTTGCAGATGATATTGATAAGTAGTATTTTTGTACTCTCTTTTCAATGCCCAACACTACTCATGTCATTTTAGTACTTTGGGTTATCAATCCAACTTGGGAGGAAAGGAACATTAAGATTGCAAGAACAAGATTAATCTAAGTCATATTCGGATTTAACGGAATTTTAAAAACTACTTATGCAAATAAATAAATCCTAAGAGATTACTAGACTACAAAAATACTATCCTAGGCAATTTCTAAAATTGTAAACTTGGCAAGAAACAAAGCTAGAGGATTTAAAACTCTAAAAGCAAAATAAAAGGATTTCTAGCAACTTAAACAAAAGACTTGAAAAATAAGAAAGATTGATTCTTGATTTGTTAAATATAAAAGATAGATCCGAGGCTAAGGGTCTTCGCTAGGGAGGTTGAAAACTCGATCTTGGGTTTTTATAAAAGTATATCTACACAAACTATGTGCTAACTCTAAGCCTAAGAAACAATTATAGATCCTTCCATGGGTTGTTGATAGAATTCCTTCATCAATCCTTCTCTCCAAACCCATGGTCTTTGGTGGAAAAGAATGATTGATGAGCAAGAAAACACCTTTCTTAACTCGGCCTAACTATCCTCCTAATCTCCACCATCGTGGGCTAAGAGGAGATAGTCTCTTGGATGGGCTTACGAGATCCCTAAGTCCTTTTTGTGATAAGGAGATCTCTAAAGGCACAAAGATCTCCATCGAGACTCTTTGGCATTAATCCCTCCAAACCAAGAAGAGTTAAGAGTTAAGTACATGCTAATCCCAAAGATCTAAGTTTTTAAACCTTCCCTTAACCCTCGGCCTCAAATCTAAACGGATCTACTCACTAATCATAATTAAAAACAGGAAAAACGTACAAGAAGAAACATTAAACATGCTTAAGTGATTAGGAAAGAAGATTAAAGGTAAGTACTTAATATTAAGATTAAAAATTGAGGTTTTACAACTAAGAAAATCTTAAAGAAAACTAACAATGGAGGCTAAGAGCTTAAAAAAGAAGAACAAAACGTAAGAAAAGAGGAGATGGTCCCAAAAATAGGTCTGAAAACGTTTTATACCCATAAATGAAATGGTCCTCTCACAAGAGGACAAAACATGAGCTGTCCGGATAAGGTATGGGATCGAGCTGAGTCGTCGATCTTGTGCTCGATCTCGGGCTGAAATCGGCTTGCTTCGCTCGATCTTCAGATCGTTTCAACTCCGAGATCGACTCCCTTGCTCGATCTTCGGGTCGTTCAACTCTGGATCGTTCCTCAACCTTGATCTTGCCTCCGTTCTTCCGGGGTGACGTCCTTGGGTTCGTACAGACGCTCGATTGATCTGGCCGATCTGAGGTTCGTTCTTCCCCTTTGAAATGGTCTGATTGCCCCGATCTTGTGGTCGATCTTGTCTAGATCGGCCTACCTTGCTCGATTCCTTCTTCGATCCCAGTGAGTGTTTGCTTGTCCGAACTCCTCCAAGTGTTCACAAGCCTCCGTTTGAACCTCAGCATGTCCACTCATCCACCATAGCTCCAATGCACTCCAAACAACCTTATAATGATGCTATTATGCAAGAAACTATGAAAATGCTAATGCAAATTGTTCTAGGACCTAATATGAGATTAATGATGCAAACTATCCTATAAAGAGTGTAAATGCATGGAAACCTATCCTAAATGTATGCTGAATATGCGAAATATATGAGTATATCAGTTATTTCGGTCTTCACGAATGGAACCCATGCATCCCTGCAAGGTACACTCGAAGTAATGAATCATTTTGCTCGTATTTCAGGCCTATACATTAATGCTTGGAAATCCTCTATTTATGGGACGAGTAGGGAAGTTTCCGCGCTTTTTGAGGCGTCAGATACTGTGGGAATTACGGTGGGCACCCTGCCGATTCGGTTTCTTGGACTGCCTCTCACTACGAAATCAATGAAATGCTTGGACTATGAGCCGTTGATTGATAGAATTAGATCTCGATTTCTTAATTGGTCACATAAATCGCTCTCGTTTGCGGGTCGACTGTAGCTAATCAATTCAGTAATCACCAATATTACTAACTTCTGGAGCTCAGTCTTTATTCTCCCTAAGGCTTGTCTGGACACAATTGAGGGAATGTGTTGTGCGTTTTTGTGGTCGGGATCACCAAACCACACTTATAAGGTTAAAGTTTCTTAGGAGGACCTCTGTTTCCCGAAGGATAAGGGAGGTTTGGGAGTGAGGCCCTTGCGGGAATCCACTACTTTTTTTGCTCTTAGTCTCATTTGGCGTATGTTCTCACTTTCTGCCTCGCTTTGGGTGGCCTGGACTAGAATATATCTGAGGCAGAAGGGCTCTTTATGGGAGGTTCGAGATGGGACAAATGAATCTTGGGTGTGACGCAAACTGCTGAAGCTGCGCTCCATCGCTTATCCCTTTATTCGATTTGATATCTAGAACGGTAACACTACGTTTTTCTGATTTGATGATTGGTTGAAACAAGGGAAATTAATTGATGTTCTTGGCGACTCAGGCACTCGCATTTTCGGGATACATTGGAAGACGAAAGTGGCTGAGCTGTAAGTAATGCGACCTGGAATCTAAGACGACAGCGAGGGCAAGCTTCGAGAACCCTTGCAGCCCTGATTCAAGCTGCGCCAATCCCATTAGAGGACAGTGGTAATGATAGGGTGTTGTGGAGGAATTCTGACGGGGATTATCTAGAGAAGTTATCCTTTGCAGACACATGGGATCAAGTTAGGAAGCGCAGAGATAAGGTGCCTTTGCACAAGGGGGTCTTTCATCACCTGGCTTGCAGTTAGAAACAGGCTGGCGATAGGTGACATAATGCGAGCTTCGAGGCATGACCAAACATGTCTTTTTTTGTGGTGAGTGTAATGAAACTCGCGACAACTTTTTTTTTGCTTGCCCCTACACCTATACATGTTGGCTGGACTTGGCGGAGAATCTTCTAGGCGCATCCGCAAATCCAAATTGGGAGGAAACGTTGGAACACATCAGCTCTTCGAGCTTTGGAGTTATGGATCAGATTCTCATTCGTCTATTGCTTCATGCAAGAGTGTATCACATTTGGCGGGAGCGAAATGCTCACAGACACAGAACGAGTTGAATCACAGTTTTGCAGATGCGCTGCTCCATAGACATGGTAATCCGTAACCAGATCGTCTCTTTGAAGTACCTTTTTCCCCACAAGCTTGAATGACTTCTTCGTCGTTGGTTCGAAGTCCGCGGCTCTTTCTGATTATTTTCATTATTTCAGAAAATATGAACAATGTCATATCATTCTTTATTCTTTTGTAAATGTTTCCTATGTGATATGTCTATATTTTGCATCATTTTAGCATCGATTTAGTGTAAGTTTCTCATCATTTAGGAGTCCAATTAAGTATCATTGTGTTGCATTTTGATCATTTAGAGTTCTAGGGTGTATTTGCATAGTCTTTGCATATTTTTGTGCATTTTGAGTCTTGATCAGGTGATTTTGATGCTATGGA
>JAHZTW010000015.1:3514184-3537800 GCA_020283515.1 Alliaria petiolata | reverse complement strand
GAGTCGCAAAAGCCAATTAGGGTAATCCGGTACGTTCCGCCCATTTGTAGATTGTGAGTTAAGTTATGTATTACTTGGTGCAGATGTCAAATCACAGGTCAAGTAATGACCGGTCGGAGGGTTCATCGTTGGGTCGGGGCACACAAGGACAAAGGCATGTTTCGGGATCATCATATATGTCTATGCACTCAGGAGGAGAAGAACACTTGGGTCAAGAGCCGATGTTAGGATACATGCCTCAGTCGGCCAGTGAATCTGATTATGGAAACTTGGAGTTTCCCAGGGTTTGGGACTATCCCGTTGAGACAAATCCGTCCCTAACATTCTCTCACGAGTCAGATTTTGACTCCCAGGGATTTCAGATCCCAGATCAGCCGAACCCGAGGGGTGATGGGCAGACTGGACGGACGAGATCAATGGATCAACCCGGTTAGGAGGGACAGCAACGAGCTGATCCGACCCTATCAATGGTGCACAATCTGTTATCTCAAATATTACATCGGGCCATCCCAGGTGCGAATGCCAATGCAACACCGCCACCAGATTTCCTAAAAATCGTAACAACCATGAAAACCTTGGGAACTTACCGATTCGATGGAGAACCAGATCCATACAAGGTGGATGCGTGGCTACAGTGCGTTGAGGTGAACTTCTCAGCAACCAGATGCCCAGCGGACTTCAAAAAGGACGTCGGAGTATACTATATGGAGAAGGAGGCTTTGAGTTGGTGGATCAGTGTAGATCGGCAGACCGGGTATAGTATAAACACTTGGGAAATGTTCAAAAAGGAGTTTGAACGGAAATACTTCCCACCTGAAGCACGAGACCGGCTAGCACGGGAATTTTTAAGACTGTAGCAAGGGGAGAAGAGTGTGAGAGAATATGAGGGAGAGTTTATGAGGCTACAAAGGTACGTCTCGTACTGCAATGTGGACAACGAAGCTCTGGTTAGACAGTTCATGCAAGGACTACAACCAGAGATTGGGGGCCGTTTACAATCGGTAACCTTCGCGAGTCCGCATGAAGCAATAGAACGGGCAGTCAATGTGGAGGCGTACTTAGTTAAAGAAAAGGCTGCTTGGAAGAAAAAGAAAGGGATTGCTGACTCCAATCCAACGGCAAAACTGATTCAGTCCACGAATCGTGGCCCGACATCAAACAGTGGTGGAGCCCAAAATAGAGAAAACCAAAGGTCAAGGTTTAATGACGGATCATGTTTCAAATGTGGAGAGCTGGGTCACATATCTCAAAATTGTCCCAACGGTTATGTTGTGCCGGAATTTCCAGCACACATTAAGTGTTACACATGTGGTGAGCCAGGGCACTATGCCACTTTATGCCCATCTTGGACAGCTGGACCCGTCAGGGGAACTGGGAGGCAAGGAGCACCGACTCGACCAACGAAAGAACCCACGGCCAAGCGACATGCAACTTCGGGTCGAGTTTATGCTTTAGAGGCATAAACCTCGAGCCCGGCAGGACCGACAAAAGGTTCCAGTACAGATTTGTTTGGGCGCTAACCCCCTATTGTTTGATTAAATTATTGCATAGTTGCTAGTTTAATCGTTTGTCGTTGAGATTACATATTGGGGATACGTACAGTAATGGTTGTGTTGTGGTAGGAACATTACGTGTTGGTAGTAATCCCACACACGTTTTGTTTGATTCGGGAGCGACACATAGTTTTGTGACTCCCAAGGTGGCTTCTAAGTTTAGGGATGAGTACCTTGTGTAGAAGGTAAATATTTCCGTGTTAACCCCCGGAATCAAACCCTAGAAGCTACGGGAGTGGTGTTAGGAATACCTATAGAGATCCAAGAGAGGCCTATAGGGCTGGTCTTATAGTAGTATCCCTAGAACGGTATGAGTTGATTTTAGGAATGGACTGACTATCAAGTTACCACGTGAACTTGGACTGTGGTCGTGGGAGGATCACGTTTGGTGGAATTCATCCGGCGATTGCGTATTATGGGATAAGTCCAAGTTCGGTCATATCCATAATATCCACGGTGAGAGTTGAGAAGCAAGTAAAGAAGGGGGAGGTCAACTTAGTTGCTATGAACGTCATTAATGAAGAAGTTGATGAAGACTAGAATGTCGAGGACCTTCTAGTGGTAAAGGAGTTTGAAGAAGTGTTCAAGCCGTTAACGGAGTTGCCACCGGCACGGAACAACCCGTCTACGATAAACCAGGAACTAGGAGCGACGTCAATCGCGAAGAATGAGGTGGAGCATGAGGAGCACTTGAGAAAGGTTTTAGAGAGACTAAGAAGTCAGAAGCTCTATGCTTAATTTAGCAAGTGTCGGTTCCGAAGGAGAGAAATTGGATTCGTAGAACATCGCATTTCGGAGCAAGGCGTGTCCGCAAATCCTGAGAACATAGTGATAATTCAACATCAACCGCAACCTACGATGGTGAATTGAGTTTATTGCGGATTATAATGTGAAGATTCAATACAACCCGGGCAAAGCAAACGTAGTGGCAGATGCTTCAAGACGAAGAAAGGTCGACGTAAGTACAGAAAAGGAGATGGAATCGTTGAGCGAAGAATTGAAGATGCCTGGAGAGTCATCAAAACCTTAGCAGAATTCGGGACGAATGTAATGACTCGGACGAGAGATGAGGGCGGCCGGACGAGAAACGACCTAGAGAAAAATTTTTGGCCAAGAAATGGTCCAAAAATCAAAAGTGAGGAATCAACTCAAGGATACTTGGATCGACATGTTGGGGCAAAATAACAATTTTTGGTCAGAGAATTTTGAAGGAGGATCGAATGAATCTGAAGTTGGCCAAGGACCATCATTTTGGCCAAGGTGGATAATCGAGGTGGCCGGCTAAACTGAAAGGGACGAGCTGGGACAATCAAGCACGAGGTGTCCAGTAGTGTTTCGTCCTTATGGATCATGGGATAGGCACGGATGTAGATAAGCACGAGGTGTTTATGGCTATTCCGTCTTTATACATCCTGAGACTGCTATTCCGTCTTTATACATCCTGAGACTGCTATTCCGTCTTTATACATCCGGAGACTGCTATTCCGTCTTTATACATCCGGAGACTGCTATTCCGTCTTTATACATCCGGAGACTGCTATTCCGTCTTTATACATCCGGAGACTGCTATTCCGTCTTTATACATCCGGAGACTGCTATTCCGTCTTTATACATCCGGAGACTGCTATTCCGTCTTTATACATCCGGAGACTGCTATTCCGTCTTTATACATCCGGAGACTGCTATTCCGTCTTTATACATCCGGAGACTGCTATTCCGTCTTTATACATCCGGAGACTGCTATTCCGTCTTTATACATCCGGAGACTGCTATTCCGTCTTTATACATCCGGAGACTGCTATTCCGTCTTTATACATCCGGAGACTGCTATTCCGTCTTTATACATCCGGAGACTGCTATTCCGTCTTTATACATCCGGAGACTGCTATTCCGTCTTTATACATCCGGAGACTGCTATTCCGTCTTTATACATCCGGAGACTGCTATTCCGTCTTTATACATCCGGAGACTGCTATTCCGTCTTTATACATCCGGAGACTGCTATTCCGTCTTTATACATCCGGAGACTGCTATTCCGTCTTTATACATCCGGAGACTGCTATTCCGTCTTTATACATCCGGAGACTGCTATTCCGTCTTTATACATCCGGAGACTGCTATTCCGTCTTTATACATCCGGAGACTGCTATTCCGTCTTTATACATCCGGAGACTGCTATTCCGTCTTTATACATCCGGAGACTGCTATTCCGTCTTTATACATCCGGAGACTGCTATTCCGTCTTTATACATCCGGAGACTGCTATTCCGTCTTTATACATCCGGAGACTGCTATTCCGTCTTTATACATCCGGAGACTGCTATTCCGTCTTTATACATCCGGAGACTGCTATTCCGTCTTTATACATCCGGAGACTGCTATTCCGTCTTTATACATCCGGAGACTGCTATTCCGTCTTTATACATCCGGAGACTGCTATTCCGTCTTTATACATCCGGAGACTGCTATTCCGTCTTTATACATCCGGAGACTGCTATTCCGTCTTTATACATCCGGAGACTGCTATTCCGTCTTTATACATCCGGAGACTGCTATTCCGTCTTTATACATCCGGAGACTGCTATTCCGTCTTTATACATCCGGAGACTGCTATTCCGTCTTTATACATCCGGAGACTGCTATTCCGTCTTTATACATCCGGAGACTGCTATTCCGTCTTTATACATCCGGAGACTGCTATTCCGTCTTTATACATCCGGAGACTGCTATTCCGTCTTTATACATCCGGAGACTGCTATTCCGTCTTTATACATCCGGAGACTGCTATTCCGTCTTTATACATCCGGAGACTGCTATTCCGTCTTTATACATCCGGAGACTGCTATTCCGTCTTTATACATCCGGAGACTGCTATTCCGTCTTTATACATCCGGAGACTGCTATTCCGTCTTTATACATCCGGAGACTGCTATTCCGTCTTTATACATCCGGAGACTGCTATTCCGTCTTTATACATCCGGAGACTGCTATTCCGTCTTTATACATCCGGAGACTGCTATTCCGTCTTTATACATCCGGAGACTGCTATTCCGTCTTTATACATCCGGAGACTGCTATTCCGTCTTTATACATCCGGAGACTGCTATTCCGTCTTTATACATCCGGAGACTGCTATTCCGTCTTTATACATCCGGAGACTGCTATTCCGTCTTTATACATCCGGAGACTGCTATTCCGTCTTTATACATCCGGAGACTGCTATTCCGTCTTTATACATCCGGAGACTGCTATTCCGTCTTTATACATCCGGAGACTGCTATTCCGTCTTTATACATCCGGAGACTGCTATTCCGTCTTTATACATCCGGAGACTGCTATTCCGTCTTTATACATCCGGAGACTGCTATTCCGTCTTTATACATCCGGAGACTGCTATTCCGTCTTTATACATCCGGAGACTGCTATTCCGTCTTTATACATCCGGAGACTGCTATTCCGTCTTTATACATCCGGAGACTGCTATTCCGTCTTTATACATCCGGAGACTGCTATTCCGTCTTTATACATCCGGAGACTGCTATTCCGTCTTTATACATCCGGAGACTGCTATTCCGTCTTTATACATCCGGAGACTGCTATTCCGTCTTTATACATCCGGAGACTGCTATTCCGTCTTTATACATCCGGAGACTGCTATTCCGTCTTTATACATCCGGAGACTGCTATTCCGTCTTTATACATCCGGAGACTGCTATTCCGTCTTTATACATCCGGAGACTGCTATTCCGTCTTTATACATCCGGAGACTGCTATTCCGTCTTTATACATCCGGAGACTGCTATTCCGTCTTTATACATCCGGAGACTGCTATTCCGTCTTTATACATCCGGAGACTGCTATTCCGTCTTTATACATCCGGAGACTGCTATTCCGTCTTTATACATCCGGAGACTGCTATTCCGTCTTTATACATCCGGAGACTGCTATTCCGTCTTTATACATCCGGAGACTGCTATTCCGTCTTTATACATCCGGAGACTGCTATTCCGTCTTTATACATCCGGAGACTGCTATTCCGTCTTTATACATCCGGAGACTGCTATTCCGTCTTTATACATCCGGAGACTGCTATTCCGTCTTTATACATCCGGAGACTGCTATTCCGTCTTTATACATCCGGAGACTGCTATTCCGTCTTTATACATCCGGAGACTGCTATTCCGTCTTTATACATCCGGAGACTGCTATTCCGTCTTTATACATCCGGAGACTGCTATTCCGTCTTTATACATCCGGAGACTGCTATTCCGTCTTTATACATCCGGAGACTGCTATTCCGTCTTTATACATCCGGAGACTGCTATTCCGTCTTTATACATCCGGAGACTGCTATTCCGTCTTTATACATCCGGAGACTGCTATTCCGTCTTTATACATCCGGAGACTGCTATTCCGTCTTTATACATCCGGAGACTGCTATTCCGTCTTTATACATCCGGAGACTGCTATTCCGTCTTTATACATCCGGAGACTGCTATTCCGTCTTTATACATCCGGAGACTGCTATTCCGTCTTTATACATCCGGAGACTGCTATTCCGTCTTTATACATCCGGAGACTGCTATTCCGTCTTTATACATCCGGAGACTGCTATTCCGTCTTTATACATCCGGAGACTGCTATTCCGTCTTTATACATCCGGAGACTGCTATTCCGTCTTTATACATCCGGAGACTGCTATTCCGTCTTTATACATCCGGAGACTGCTATTCCGTCTTTATACATCCCGAGACTGCTATTCCGTCTTTATACATCCGGAGACTGCTATTCCATCTTTATACATCCGGAGACTGCTATTCCGTCTTTATACATCCGGAGACTGCTATTCCGTCTTTATACATCCAGAAGACTGCTATTCCGTCCTTATAGATAAGTGGATAAGCGTGGCCTTGAAGCATGAGGTGTCTGCAGCGTGTGGCCTCATGGATGAGAGGATAGACATGCGTCTGGAGTATGACTAGTATCACACTGCCATTGGACCACACCCACCACGTCCATACCCATCCATCCTCTATAAATAGCCCCCCAGAGCTCCATTCCTAAGTCATTCCCTCACGTTCAAAGTTAGAGAGAAACTTTTAGAGAGAGAGAGATTTTCGTATAGAGAAAGAAAGGTTAGAAAAACAAGAGTGAGTGATCGTTTAGGGGAGATCCAGTCGTATCCAGTCAAGACCAGCGCTAGGTGTGAAGCTAGCCAGTTCGAGTCTTCTGGAAACTGTGAGTCCCGGTAGTATAGATTTATACTAATGGATTCGTGTGCAGGTTTTAACTTAAGGATGGAATGCTCGGCGTGTTCATCTTAAGTTATTATTGTGTGATAGAGGTTCTGCCGCGATAACTTTCACGAAAAGGAGAGTTTTGTGAAGAGTTATGCCGCAGAAATTCTTATAAGTATGCCGCGATAACTTTCACAAAAGGAGAGTTTTGTGAAGAGTTATGCCGCATAAATTATTGTGAATAAGTATGCCGCGATAACTATGAAGAGTTATGCCGCAGAAATTGTTGTGAATAAGTATGCCGCGATAACTATGAAGAGTTATGCCGCAGAAATATTTATTGATGTGTTGCATACATGTGGTGGGTAATTTTCGCATGTATTGCATAGTGATGTGGTACGAGGGATGGTGGGGCGTAATAGTCCCTATGTTAAGTACGTTGAGTGGAACACATGGGTACGAAGACCCATGTGTGAGTTAGGGCGGTGTATCGGCGGTGTCCCGCCTTCCGACCCTAATGGATACGAGTAACCCTCGGTTCATGACAGAAGGATGACTCGGCGTATACTTGGGTAGCGCCCGGGGCCGAGTGTGCATGACGATGTATGCCGTCGATTGTCATGAAGGACATAACGGGCCGACTGTCGAGGCAAGGACATGTCGGGGTTGATGTTCCGGCCTATGGTCCTCTGCGGTAAGTAGGTGCGGGTGTTCAACGGTGAAGTGAAGGGAACCGTGAACCGATACACCTAGAGGCCTCGAAAACCCTGTTTAGTGGTTTAACATGAATAGCCAGGAGGGCTAGGGTTGTGTTCAACGGTTAGGCTTAGTAACTGCAGTTGCTATAGCCTCGGCATGCATAGTAACGAGGAGGTTACTATGGTCATGCCACCATTGTTTAAGCTTCCGCTTGTGTTATTGTTTTGATATTATTTGTATGATGTGAGCATGCATTGCTTTATTTTTGGGGTTTGGGTTGGGATTCTAACGATTGTATAGAGGGTCCTGGATTCACTGGGTAATCTTAGATTGCTCATTCCTCACCCTTTTGTTTCAGGTAACCCGTAGACTGGATAAGTAAGGGTGGTTTGGAACGTTAGGAGACTGGAGTAGATTGGCGTTGGTTTTTGTAAAACCGGTTGGTTGTATAATATATGTATAATCTTTTGTCTCTAGGCCTCAGCTGAAACTTATATAATATTTGTGTGAACCATATTTTGGAATGGTATAATATATGGAGTATGTTTTGATGAAAGTGGCTTGTGTTAAATGATATTAGCTAGTCCATGCTAACACTACTCGAAATCTTGGTACGGGTTGAAAAGCCTTAGGCCGAAGGCGTAGAGGTTAGATTGCTGAAAGTATTTAGGATTTAGTCTCTGATCCGTTCTTAGTATTAGGACATGAATGCTCTCGGTGATCATATTGTGGCGCTTTCGGTTCATCTATGTCTAGATTACAAACGTCGTATTACCTACGCGCTCCAGGGTGTTGTCACTCTTAAAGCCAAACTTGACGAGACAGAGGGCAAACATGCTGCCGAGCTGGAACAGGCCAAAGCTCGCGTGAAGCAATTCGAGGCGGAGAGGGACGAATTCAAGTCGAAGCACGACAAATCCGAAAGTCTTGTCGATCGCCTCAATGAACAGAAGGTAAAGATGGAATCCGAACTTGCTTCTGTGAGACGTCAGCTCACCGCGGAGCGCGAGCTGTGCGAGGTCTCCATTGGGAAAGCTCGGAAGGCAGCGAGGTGCGAGCTTGCTGAGAAGTTCCAAGAGCGAGTGCATCGGGCCGAGGCGAAGATCGAAGAGCTGAAAGGTGGAGCCAGGACGAAGATTATTGATCTTGCACAGGTGGAGAGCAACCTTCAGCTCATCGGACTCCTTCAAGGCGAGAATCCTCCTATGTTGGACGATGAGAAGGAAACTCTGACTGGGTGGAAAAAGGAGCTTGAGGACGCTGATGCTGAGTTCAAACGTCTCGCGACCGACCTCCGGGAGGATCTCAGGCTATCCCCGGTTTCATCTGATTTCGGGTCTCCAATCGTAGGCGGTGAGTCGATCGAGCTTCTGGGCTCGAGGATTGGCGTTGTGGATCCCGCGGGATCCAACGTTAACACTACTGGGGTGGAGGCCTTGATTGCCGAGAAAACTCTCGAGCCGGAGGCCGCGTCATCTCAAAAGAGGTCCGGAGAGAAAATCCCGGGGGCATCTGGAGCTGTTTGAGCGACCGACCAAGCTTGTGTCGCGTTGTTGTTTTTATCTATTATTTTGTTTTTTGGTGTTATGTTGAGCGGCCTTTTTCCGGGCGCGCTTTTTATTCTGAACATGGTGCTTTCGCTTCCTTTTATTTTATATATTGAATGGTTTAAGATGCTTTGTTTTGTTTTTAGTTTTGGCGAGGCGAAGTGTTCGGATAGTAGTT
This sequence comes from Alliaria petiolata, assembly GCA_020283515.1. Taxonomy (NCBI): domain Eukaryota; kingdom Viridiplantae; phylum Streptophyta; class Magnoliopsida; order Brassicales; family Brassicaceae; genus Alliaria; species Alliaria petiolata. The sequence goes on along the minus strand of JAHZTW010000015.1, from coordinate 3,528,586 downwards.
GTCTGTTTTATTAAGCGTAGATTTGGCAAAATGCGAACGTTTTCGAATGTCTACTGCGAATGTTCATTATGATAGCTTCGATGTTCATCGTAGTCTTTTAAGACCAGCGTTGCTTGGGAGCGAAGTGTTTGCCGGGTTTAAGTTCGAACACATCTGATCCTTTCGTACTTGATTGTGCACATCAGGTAAAAAATATCCAAAGTGTTTTGAGAGACGAGCTGTGCTCAGGCGAGCCACAGTGTCCTGGTCGCGATTGACCTACCTAATGTAAATGACCAGCGTTGCGGTGAAGCGAAGTGTTTGCTGGGTTTATGTTTGAACATATATGGGTACCTCGTATTCTACGTCCAACCGTGAGGTGTTATCAGACCAACGTTGCTTAGGACGAACTGTTTGTGGGTTTAGGATGTTTTGCCACAGCTTTAGGACTTGCGAACCCAACTCGACTTACTTGTCCGTTTTTTCCGGCAGAACATAAAGAACATCGTATGGGATATACCTAGCCATGATTTCTGAGAACTTCCTTGGAGGATGTTTGAGAACTTCCTTTGCTTAGCGAGAAAGTAAGAGTTAGAATCCGTGAAGGATGTAATCGTTCGTCTGTTGTGGCCAACAACTGATAGACTCATAATTTAGCATATTTTAGCATTCATTTTATATAGTTTTGCATGTACTTTTGCATTCATTTAGCCACTTTTAGTCCTATTTACATCCATATTAGAGTTTAGTGAGTTTTAGCTTAGGTTGTTGCATATTTGTACATATTGAGTCTTTATTAGGTGTTTTGGAGGCTTGGAGGACCATATGGAGTTTCATGGATAATCAAGAGGAGGAAGAGAAGCAGCTAAATGAGAAGCAGAAGTCTTTTAGAAGCATGTTGAGCATTTGGAGGTGTGAAATGTATGTGTCCAGACGAAGGCCTTCCACTTAGATTCAGACTCCGAAGCCTTCTTCAAAGTTGTAGAGGATTCAATGAGCTTTCTAATGCCGTTGGAATCAAGTCATTACGACCAGCGGTTCACGAGATACGGCGATTCTTGCAAGACTGTCCGAATCAGAGCAACCAGAGATCACATCGGTTTGAGGTACATCGGACAACAAACAGATGCAAGACGACCAGAGAATGCATCGGTTTGGCCACCTCGGATTGCCAAACCGAGATGAAGCCACCAGAAATTGCCTCGGTTTGGAGCACCTCGGATTGCCAAACCGATGCGGCGCAAGACTGCCTGAAGTGACTGGAAGATCGGGTCAGATGAAGGCTTTCCATTCCGATTCAGCCTCAGAGCCCTTCATGAAGGTTGTAGATAATTGAATCTGCTTTCATGTGGAGGTGGTTTCATGTCATTAGGAGCTGCGTTTAGGGAGATATGTCGATTTCCGCAAGACTGCTCCTCCGGGTCAAAATCCGGTTTGTTCCGGGTTGACCCGGTTTGACCTCCTTCCCTATAAATACTTAAAAACCTAATTTTTATGTATCTTCTCTTGGGCTTACACAGAAAAACGGCCCTTTGGGGTTTTGAGGAGATTTGAGAGATTTATTTTAAGTTTAATGCTATTTGATTCTTGTTCCTTCTAATATTTCATCTATCTCTTCTTTAATCATGCTTACTAGTATTTCTTTCATAGGATTTGTGGGTTTCACCATGATTAGTGAGTAGTTTCTTAGGAACTTGGGGATGGGTTAGATTTAGGGTTTTCTAATGGTTCAATCTTGCAATTTAGGATAGATTCTTTCATCCCTCTTCTTATTAAGGTGTTCCTAATGCCAAATAGCTAATCTTTGCTATTTTGGATCATAAGCATTTCACACACCCACCAAGTGTTTGATGAAATGCTTGAACCACTTTTCTAAGAGATTTACATTCCTAGCCTAAGACATTAGTTGCCTAGGGTGTTTATCATGCCATTTAGACTTATGATTAATGCTTGCTAATCATTTTAATGCTAACACATCATTAGTTCATTAAGGTGATTAGGAAAGAGATTAGTACCACACATCATGGATTAGTCTTTATTAGTGTTCTAGGCATAGAGATGGCATGTTTAGTTGCTTAAATGATTGCAAGGTTGTCCATTTGATTGCCCAAATCAATGATTCCATCCCTAGGTTTCGTTTTTAGTAATTTGGTAATCTTGCTTAATGGTTAATCGCTTAATTAGTGCTTGATTAGTGTTAATTAAGGTTTTAAGTCATATTCTTAGTCTTGTAGTGTTTCCTTTAGCTAGTAGTTTGCTTTTAATTGTTGTTTGTCACTTCAATTTCGAATTTAGCTTAGCTTAGACAAAACTTTGTATTCCTTTTGCATCAAACTCCCAAGATGGATTGATATCTCAAGTATTGCAATGACATGAGCAATTGAGAAATTGCTTGCAAGAGTAAAAACTCTTGTTTCAATTTGGCGCCGTTGCCATATTGGGATTGTTTGATCACTAGGATTTAAGTATAGTTTGAGACTAAGCTTTCTTTTGTTTTTGTTTGTTTGGTTACTAACTTTTTTTCAAGTGTTTGTTCTTTTTGTAAGGCACAATCACAAGGGAGAAAGTATGGATTCGGATATAACTTCAATGTTGAAGGTTATAATAGAGAATCAAGAAAGAGGGATGGCTTGGGACCCCACAAGCCACCATGGTTTTGAAAGCTCATCCACTTATCAAGGAGGACTTTTGGATGAAAACTTTGCTCAAGTGAACCAATATGGATATGGTGAGAGATACCAATCTTGGGGCATGGAGTATGATCAAGGAGAAACCTATTCTTCCCAAATATCTTATGAAGAAGAGAATCTCAACTTGGCGAAGTTGATTTTGGAACAACAAGAGAAGTTTAATGAGAGCATTCTCATGCTTGACCTCACAATAGGCACTCCTACTCCATGTTCAAGAGTTGCTGCAACATCACATGTGGAGTCCATCAACACCAAGCTTACCCAATGGAATGAGGAACAAGAGGAGAATGCTCGAATTTAGGATGAATTCCTACAAGAGGCTGAAAAGGTTGTAGAAGAATTTGAATTGCTTTTTGCATGCACAGTTGATGAGGATCTTATGATAAGCTATGAGGAACAAGTTGATCCCATGGCACTCATGATTGATTCAACCAAGAGCAACGAGGAAAGAGTAGGCGAGGTTGAGAGAACCTTTGAAGATCCTTGTGAAGGTGGTTTGGTTGTTGAATGCATAGAGAATGCAAGTGAGAGCTCAATTGTTAAGAAAGAGCTCTCAACCAAGGAGGAAACACATGTGCAACCCATTGCCAAGAAGGAGAAAAGGGATAGTCATATTGAAGAAGCCTCCAAGGAGGGTGAAGAAGAAGAATCTCCAATGGCACAGCCCTTTGCCAAGTATCTTGGTTTAATCTCCACCAATGAAGAGAGCATTGATGATCCATGGACGTTACCTTATGAGGAGGTTAGGATGCAAGAGTTTAGGGGATGGTTCTATGATGAATATGATCCTGGTGATCCGAGCTTCAACATGTCGAGCTAGAGACTTAAAAACAAGCGCACTTGGGATGCATTCTCATGTTTATCCTAGTAAAAGGGATGTTGGAGGTCATGGAGCATGGTACAAGGTCGATTTTGCCCAAGGAAAAGTCTCCAAAGCTTCCTCTAACTTCACTCCTCCTCCTCTTCACGTTTTTGATGTATCTCCACCTCCCTTGTACATATTTCTTTTAGATTTTCGTTTTTGTATCTTGTCATGTTGATTGAGGTCTCCCTTAAACTTTTATTACACAAGAGGCTGTGTAATTTAAGTTTGGGGGAGAGGTTGAGAGATTTGACATGTGTTTTGTGATTCTTATTTTCCTTTGCATACTTGAGTCTTATGCATTCATCTAAAGCATAGAAAAACCCAAAAATTTGAAAATTTTCCAAAAAATAATAAGTCATTTAGATGTGCATTTGCATTCTAGGATTGAGTCTAGTTGCATCTCATGTAGGATTTGCATTCATATGCATTGGGAGCAATGATGAGCTTATCCTTGTAAAATGCCAACTCATGTAATTAATTCAATGCCTTAGTTCTTAATTCTTTGATGCATTTGATCAAGTCTTGAAAGTAAGGAAGAACTATGCTTGGATCATTTCACTTGTCACCTAGAACTTGGTCGAAATAGAGTCTTGAATTTGATAACCAACTCTAATCACTTGAACCGAATTTTGACATCTAATTATCATGTCTTGCATTGAAAGTGAATTCATGGATTACATACATATTTGAGCCTTCTTACTCACTTTACCACTCTCTTGTTGGCTCAAGTAGTTACCCCCCACCTTACCTTACCTCCTTTGAAGCCAATTGTTCTAGTGAGAATATTTGTGAGGCCTTATTTTGATTGAACTTAGCATTAAGTGTTAGGTTTGAGACGACAAGTTTAGGCTCTCATGTAGATTCTAGTCTCACATATCGAGGCTAGCTTTAGGCTTAGGAATTTGGGTTTTGGGGCGCGGTATTACTTGGTGTTGTGAAATGGATTGTATGCTTGTATTTTAGCATGATGAGTTGTGGAAAGATATTAGAAAGAAAGGGAATGAAAGAGGCTTGGAAGGAGAATAAGGGAAGCATAGTTTGAAATGGTGGATCTTATGTTTGAAAAGAAAAAGTATAGCTCTAAGTGTTAAAAGGAATTAGGTACCCTTAAGAAAATAAAAAGAAAATCAAAAGAGGCCAAAGGGCCAAAGAAAGAGAAAAGGGCTACCTAGGAATTAAAAGAAGAGCTAAGTTATAAAAAGATCTCACCATTCACTATGAGTTAAAGGATGAAGAAGTTTCCCCTTAAGTGTTATAAGAATAAGAAGTGGTTTGTGAGATTTATGGGTTTAGCAAGGCACAAAGAGCCTTGAGAGAAAAGGGTAGCTTTAGAGGGTTGAGTGAGCTTGAAAAAAAAAAGAGAATGAGAGGGGTTTAGGATCATTGATAGCATTATGGGTAGATGAGAGTCTTGTCTTGTATGCATCACTTGTCTTTTACCTTTAGCATTATGCATGAAATTCAATCCTCTTTGAGTGCAAACCCTTATGCGATTTGGAAGCCACATGAATTGAGATCATTCTTATCTCAAAGCCTAGTCCCTTAGCCAAATGAATTCACTTGCATTGCATTGTCATGATTCACGGTTTGCAACTTAATGAATGTTAAAGGGTTGGTTGGATAGGGAGACTTATCTAGATTGAGTTCTTTGTGCATTTGATTGTTGTGATGAGCATGGCTAACTCTTTTGGAGTAGGATGAATTCAAATGCATCTTAGAATTAGGAACTAGGACATTCAGTTGATTATTTTTGTTTGCATTCTTGGATATTGAGCTCCCACCTTCACACCTCTCTCTTGGATTTGTCATGTTTGTTTGCTTGAGGGCAAGCAAAAGGCAAGTTTGGGGGAGTTGATAGACTCATAATTTAGCATATTTTAGCATTCATTTTACATAGTTTTGCATGTACTTTTGCATTCATTTAGCCACTTTTAGTCCTATTTGCATTCATATTAGAGTTTAGTGAGTTTTAGCTTAGGTTGTTGCATATTTGTACATATTGAGTCTTTATTAGGTGTTTTGGAGGCTTGGAGGACCATATGGAGTTTCATGGATAATCAAGAGGAGGAAGAGAAGCAGCTAAATGAGAAGCAGAAGTCTTTTAGAAGCATGTTGAGCATTTGGAGGTGTGAAATGTATGTGTCCAGACGAAGGCCTTCCACTTAGATTCAGACTCCGAAGCCTTCTTCAAAGTTGTAGAGGATTCAATGAGCTTTCTAATGCCGTTGGAATCAAGTCATTACGACCAGCGGTTCACGAGATACGGCGATTCTTGCAAGACTGTCCGAATCAGAGCAACCAGAGATCACATCGGTTTGAGGTACATCGGACAACAAACAGATGCAAGACGACCAGAGAATGCATCGGTTTGGCCACCTCGGATTGCCAAACCGAGATGAAGCCACCAGAAATTGCCTCGGTTTGGAGCACCTCGGATTGCCAAACCGATGCGGCGCAAGACTGCCTGAAGTGACTGGAAGATCGGGTCAGATGAAGGCTTTCCATTCCGATTCAGCCTCAGAGCCCTTCATGAAGGTTGTAGATAATTGAATCTGCTTTCATGTGGAGGTGGTTTCATGTCATTAGGAGCTGCGTTTAGGGAGATATGTCGATTTCCGCAAGACTGCTCCTCCGGGTCAAAATCCGGTTTGTTCCGGGTTGACCCGGTTTGACCTCCTTCCCTATAAATACTTAAAAACCTAATTTTTATGTATCTTCTCTTGGGCTTACACAGAAAAACGGCCCTTTGGGGTTTTGAGGAGATTTGAGAGATTTATTTTAAGTTTAATGCTATTTGATTCTTGTTCCTTCTAATATTTCATCTATCTCTTCTTTAATCATGCTTACTAGTATTTCTTTCATAGGATTTGTGGGTTTCACCATGATTAGTGAGTAGTTTCTTAGGAACTTGGGGATGGGTTAGATTTAGGGTTTTCTAATGGTTCAATCTTGCAATCTAGGTTAGATTCTTTCATCTCTCTTCTTATTAAGGAGTTCTTAATGCCAAATAGCTAATCTTTTGCTATTTTGGATCATAAGCATTTCACACACCCACCAAGTGTTTGATGAAATGCTTGAACCACTTTTTAAGAGATTTACATTCCTAGCCTAAGACATTAGTTGCCTAGGGTGTTTATCATGCCATTTAGACTCATGTTTAATGCTTGCTAATAATTTTAATGCTAACACATCATTAGTTCATTAAGGTGATTAGGAAAGGGATTAGTACCACACATCATGGATTAGTCTTAATTAGTGTTCTAGGCATAGAGAAAGCTTGTTTGAGTTGCTTAAATGATTGCAAGGTTGGCCATTTAGATGCCCAAATCAATGATTCCATCCCTAAGTTTCGTTTTTAGTATTTTGTCAATCTTAATTAGTAGTTAATTGCATCATTAGTACTTGATTAGTAGTAATTAAGGCTTAATTCGATATTATTGCTCTAGTAGTGTTTCCTTTAGTTTGTGCCTTGCTTTTAATTATCATTTGTCACTTGAATTGTCAATTTAGCTTAGCTTAAACTAGACTTTGTATTCTTAGTGAATCATCTCCCAAGATGGATTGATACCTCAATATATTGCAATGATATGAGCAATTGAGGAATTGCTTGCAAGAGTAAAAACTCTTGTTTCAACAACCGACGAGGCAAATGGTAAAGTACTTCATTGAGATGCGAGTTGAAATATTCTTTCTTTTTATTTAAGAGAAGTGGTTACAAGGTGGGAGTATACGAGTATACGTACCCCACTCCCCCCTTTTTATGGGGGGGGGCAGTTGAACTCGTTATGATACGAGCTGCATACGTACTCCTTTCGGGGATCAAACCGCTCCGTATTTCATGATTTTGATAGAGCGACTTAGAAGTAATACTTCTTTAGGTGCGTCGCGTTCCAGGATCTTGGTACTCGGACCCTAGTTGCGTTGTTGGCGAGCTCGTAAACGCCTGGGCGAGCTACCTTAGTGATGCGGTAAGGTCCTTCCCAGTTAGCCCCCAATTTGCCGGCATTTCTCTCGGCTGTGTTCTGGAAGACTTTGCGGAGGATGAGGTCTCCTTCGTTGAACCGTCAGCTTCTTACGTTTGAGTTGTAATACTTAGCTGTGGCTTGCTGGTAGTTTTGCATTCGGACGAGTACTTGGTCGCATCTCTCGTTGATCAGGTCGAGGTCGTCTAAGAGCATGAGATGATTCAGGCCTTCTTGTCCAGGCAGGAGTCGTCTTCGGACTCCGGGAAAATCTACCTCGGGGGGAATTACGCATTATGTTCCGTAGACGAATGCGAAGGGTGTTTCGCCCGTTGCTCGTCGTGGGGTTGTCCGATGCGACCACAAGAGTCCTTCAAGCTCGTCTGCCAAACGTCCTTTCTTTTCGTCGAGGCGTTTCTTCAAGCCATCGAGTATAGTTTTGTTGGCCGCCTCGGCCTGCCCGTTCCCTTGCTGATAGCGAGGCGTAGATTTGCTCAGCCTTATTTTCAATTTTTCACGGAAGGCTTCGAAGCGGGCAGAGATGAATTGTGAACCGTTGTCGGTCACAATATCGTAAGGGACTCCATGGCGGCAGATGATGTGCTTCCATACAAAGTTTTCAACCTGGGCATCCTTGATACTAGCATAAGATTTCGCTTCAACCCATTTGGAAAAATAATCGGTTAGGACGAGGAGAAATCTTTTCTGCTTTGAACGGTGTAGTGGTCCGACGATGTCCATCGACCATCTCATGAAAGGATAAGGCGAGGAGATCGAAGACAACAGTTCTGTGGGCTGGTGGATCGTAGGGGAGTGTCGTTGACATTTTTCGCATTTGCGTGAAAAAAACTCGCAGTCTCTCACCATGGTTGGCCAATAATACCCGTGACGCTTGATCTTGACTGCCAATGATCTTCCGCCAGAGTGATTACCGCACGAGCCCCCGTGAACTTCTTCCATCACTTTTCTCGCTTCGGGTCTTCTAAGCATATCATCAGTGTTCCCGAGAACCTCCATTTGAATACTTCGCCGTCGAGCAGGACATACCGAGCAGCTTGGGCTTTGAGTTTTCGAGCAGCCCATTTGTCCGCCGGGACTTTTCCATCCATTATGTATGTTCGGATCGGTCTCATCCATTCCTTATCGCATCCGTACTCGTTTTCTTGTTGTTGTTCTACCTCCATTTCCGCTTGATCATCGACAGCCGGTTCAGCTTGTTCGGCTTTCTCCATAGGGTTGATCAGATTAATGGTTTCGGGAGTCTCGATGCTAGGACGTTCGATGAATTCCACCGGGATGACTCTCTTCAAACCGGGATCTGATGACGAGGCGAGGGCTGCCAATGCGTCGGCTTGAGTGTTTTCGCTCCGGGGTATCCGTGTTAATTCGAACTCCGAAATTTTTTTGGCAAGCGTTCAGACAACTTCCAAGTATGCTTCCATCCTTTCGTCTCTTGCCGTGTATTCCCCGTTAAACTGATTTGCCACGAGCTGTGAGTCACAGAAAGCGCAAATTTTCTGGACTTTGAGTCCGTGAGCCAACCTGAGTCCGGCGATTAGAGCCTCGTACTCTGCTTCGTTATTTGAGGCGTAGAAAGCCAGCCTGAAGGATTGCTCTAGGATTTCACCTGTGGGTGACGTCAAACGGATTCCGACTCCTGATCCTTGCTTGGATGACGATCCGTTGACGTGAAGGATCCAAGCAGAGTCATGCGTTGGTTCATCGATCCCTTCGATTGGGAGTTCGATCAGGAAATCCGCCAGGACTTGAGACTTCGCGCATGTTTTGCTCCTATACTCGATGTCATATTCGCTAAGCTCTACTGCCCATTTTGCCAATCTTCCGGATTGGCTCAGGCTATGCAATATGGCTCGCAGCGGGAAAGAGGTTAGCACTATGACAGAGTGTGATTGGAAATACGGCTTGAGCTTCCGAGCAGAGGTTACTACTGCGAGAGCCAATTTCTCCATTTGCGGGTATCGCGTCTCTGCGTCGGCCAGGGTCTGACTTTTGTAAAAAATGGGTCTCTGGTCCCCTCGCTCCTCTCGGACCAGGACTCCGCTCACTGCGGTAGCCGAGACAGCGATGTAAAGATATAGCGGTTTCCTTCAACTGGTTTCGCAAGCACGGGTGGGTGGCGAGGTAACTTTTCAGCTCTTGGAAAGACAATTCACACTTCTCCGTCCACTCGAATTTCTTGTTGCCCCTGAGGGTGTTGTAGAAAGGTAAGCATTTATCTGTCGATTTGCTTTGGATTTGCTTCGATCCCTCGGTTCATCACCAGGTATCCGAGGAATTCTCCTGATGTTACTGCAAATCGGCACTTCGTCAGGTTAAGCTTCATGCTATGGCGGTTCAGTTGAGCGAAGCAATCTCTAAGATGGGCGACATGATCCTTTTCTTCGAGTGATTTTACCAGCATGTCGTCTATGTATACCTCCATCGTCTTCCCCAGCTGAGCGGCAAACATTTTATTCACCAACCTTTGATAGGTTGCTCTGGCGTTTTTGAGTCCGAAGGGCATTACCTTGTAGCAGTAAATACCCAAGTCCGTTATGAATGCTGTCTTTTCTCTATCGTCGGGATTCATCAGAATTTGGTTGGAGAAAAAGCATCCATGAACGAAAGGAGTTTATTGTCGGTCGTTACTTCGACGAGGCGGTCTATGTGAGGCAGTGGGAAGCTGTCCTTTGGACATGCTTTGTTGAGATCCGTAAAGTCAACGCAGATCCGCCACTTGCCATTCTTCTTTTTTACCACAACTGGGTTCGCGAGCCAGTCGGGGTATTTCGCCTCGGTAATGGATCCTACTTTCAATAGTCGGTTCACCTTGTTGTTGACTGCTCTGGCTCGTTCCGACCCTAACTTCCTTCTCTTTTATCTCACCGGATTAAAGGTCGGGTCGACGTTCAGCTCGTGGCAGGTAACATCGATGCTGATCTCGGTCATATCTTCTTTGGCCCATGTGAAGGTGTAGATATTCTCTTTCGGGAAGGAGATTAGCTCTGCTTTTAAAATTTCATCCAGTTCGGCCCCGATTTCCATAAATCTCTCCGGGTTTGCTTCGTCTATGCATACCGAGATTACCGAGGCGCATCTTGGCTGCTCGCCGCCTCCTTCTTCCAGTTTCTGTAATTGCTATAAAAACCTTGACCGCCTTAGCTTTGCCTCCCGGTTCGTCTTGATTTTTTTATGCTCTGTGTCGCCTCTTGTCTCGGTTTTGGGATTCCTGAGCTTGTGTTCGGCCATGAAACATATCCTGGACTCCTTTTGGCTTCCCAGATTATTTTTATCCCGTTCGGGCTCGGAAATTTGAGGCATAAGTGATAAGTGAAACAAGAGTTTTTATCTCTTGCAAGCAATTTCTCAATTGCTCATATCATTGCAATACTTGAGATATCAATCCATTTTGGGAGATGATTCAATAAGAATACAAAGTTTGGTTTAAGCTAAGCCAAATTAGCAAATTCAAGTAACAAGCAAAAATTAAAAGCAAAACACAAACTAAAAGAGATACTACAAGAGCAATAATATGAAGCTAAGCCTTAATTACCACTAATGAAGCACTAAACAAGAGATTAACTACTAAGCAAGATTACCAAATTAACAATAACGAAACATAGGGATGAAATCATTGATTTGGGCAATCAAATGGACAACCTTGCAATCATCTAAGCAACTAATCAAGCCATCTCTATGCTTAGAACACTTAATAAAGACTAATCCATGATGTTTGGCAATAATCCCTTTCCTAATCATCCTAATGAACTAATGATGTTTTAGCATTAAAATGATTAGCAAGCATTAATAACAAGTCTATATGACATAATAAACACCTTAGGCAACTAATGTCTTAAGCTAGGAATGTAAATCTCTTATTAAGTTGGTTCAAGCATTTCATCAAACACTTGGTGGGTGTGTGAAATGCTTATGATCCAAATAGCAAAAGATTAGCTATTTGGCATTATGAACTTCTTAATAAGAAGAGAGATGAAAGAATCTATCCTAGATTGCAAGATTGTACCATTAGAAAACCCTAATTCTAACCCATCCCCAAGTTCCTAAGAAACTACTCACTAATCATAGTTAAACCCATCAAATCAAAGATTAGAGAAAGGTTAAACATGATTAGAGAAAGATAAGAAGAAATCTAAGAGAGATATTGCATTAAACTTAAAGATCCAAGCAAAATACAAGGTTTTTTCCCAAAGAGGCAAAAGTTTAAGCTAAGAACATAAGAGAATAAAAGTTGGGATAAAAATTAGGTCTAAAAATTATTTATAGTGAATAGTGATCGAACCGGATCAACCCGGAACAAACCGGGTGTTGACCCGGTTTTTGGCTCGGCTAAGTGTTCGCATCGGACTGTTGTCCGATGCACTCCTAACCGATGCGAACAAGGGAGAAATAGGGCCGAAGCTCGAACGTGCTTGCATCTGTTTATTGCTCGATGTCCTCTGTCCGGTGTAAACTCCAGGGTGCTTCGCATCGGACTGTTGATCGATGCTCTCTGTCCGATGCAAGTCATGAAGTTTCCGAGTGGTTGTGCATCGTGTTGTTGATCGATGTCGTCTGTCCGATGCAGCTCGTGTCGTGAACTCGAGGAGGCTCACATCGGTTTGTTGTCCGATGGGCTGCAAACCGATGCGATGCCAGACGATTCTTCCTTCTTGTTCTCCAACTTCTCTTTGACTCCAAGCTGTCCACCAATCTCCAAATGGTCTCCTTAACCTCCAAGATATCTAAGATAAACTTCAAATGCAACAAAATATGCAAAGACTATGCAAGGACCTCCTAGAACTCTAAATGGTCAAAATGCAACACAATGATGCTTAATTAGATTCCTAAATGACAAGAAAGTTACACTAAATGGAGGGGAATATGATGCAAAATATAGACATATCAACTCCCCCAAACTTGCCTTTTGCTTGTCCCCAAGCAAATGAAACACAAGCTAAGGAGAGAGGTTTCAAGGTGGGGACTCAGATCCAAAGGTGTTAAGCAAATGAATCAATGCAATGGTCCTAGTTCTTAATTCTAGGATGCTCTTTATGCAAACTTATACTCCAAAAGGTCTAGCCATACCCATACTCATTCAAGTGAACCCAAGCCTTAACCTACCCAAGCCTTAACCTACACAAGCATTCATTTTCACCAACTCTTTAACATTCATTAATGGTAACCATGGATCATGATTCATGCAATGCTAGCGAACTTGTTTGGTTTTTGGGTAAGGTTTTGAAATGAAAATGATCTCAACTTCATGGGGTTCCAATGCAAGGGATCTCTCAATGAACAAGTGAACTTTGGCAAAATGCTAAGAATAAAAAGCAACCTATGCATACAAGGACAAACTTCCATCTACCTTTTGTAACACAAATGTCTCCACTCTCATTTTCCTTTAAGCTCACTCACCAAGTCCAACCTAGGCTACCCATTACAAGGCAATTCGCCAAACCCATAAGAAGTTCAAACACCTTTTCTTTTCCTTTTCTCCTTTAAGCAGTTAGGGAAAACCTCTTCTACAACCACAAGTGTTGGCACACTTTTACTTCAAACTCTTTTCCTTTACATTTAGCTATCCTCTTTCTTTATTACTTAGCCATATTTTTTTCTTTTTCTTGGCTCTTTTACTCTTCATTTCTAGAGGACTTTCTTTTAACCACTTAGAGCATACTTTATTTTACCAACACTTGTCTTAAACTCATTTTCCCCTTCTCACCACCTCAATTTTCGCCAAACTCATTTCTTTCAAACTCATTGTCGAGCTAAAATCCCCACCCAAGAAGCCCTACCTATAATCTAGCTCATTGTCTCGAGCTAGCTACATGGAAGCCTATCCTTGTCGCTCTAAACTCAACACTTTTTGCTAAGTTCACAAGAAGAAAAAGGCCTAATGCACTCAATAAGGAAGAAGTCTCAAAGAAATCTTAGCTAGGGTGTTCGATTTTAACCGCTCTAAAGATGAGAGTCGGCTATTTGGGTTAACAAGAGTGGTAAAAGGAAAGAAGATAACCCAAATATGTATATGGTATCCACAAGTTCTCTAGCAATGCATAACCATGATAATTACTTGTTCAAATTAGGTTCAAGTTCAAGAGAGTTGGTTTCTATTCAAAGCTTGCTTCAATTTAAACTTGAATTTCAAATGGTTAGGTCCAAGTAGGGTTCAACTTTAACTTTCAAAATTTGCACACAAAGCATCAAACAACTACTAACTAGGGCCTTGAACTAATTCATGAGCTAAACACCTTACAAGGAAAATTCATCATTGTCCCCTATGCAAGAATGCAAACCTATATGAAAGCTAGACTCAATCCTACTTATGTGACAAATGCAAATGCAACTACATGCTATTTTTTTTTTGAAATTTTCGAAATTTTTCCAATTTTTTTGGTTTTTTCTATGCCATAGATGCATGCATGAGACTCAAGAATGCATGAGAAAGAAAAATAAGATCACAAAACACAAGATCAAATACACCATACTCCCCCAAATTTAAATTACACAGTCTCTTGTGTAATCCAAGCTTGGAGAAGATTTCAAAATGCAAAAATAAAAATCTAAATGATATTTACAAAGGAATTTGGAGTGTTACCTCTAAAATTGGGTGTAGGAGGAAGAGGATTCCTCCATGGAATATGAGACGTTGCTGGATTCCGGAGTTGGTGACCGCATCGCTCTCCTCTTCCTTCGGCGAGTCTCATAAGAAGAGGACCTTGGTGGATCCTCATGAGATGCACTCCTTTCTTGCACATGGAAAGAATGTCTCCTATCAAGTTCCATAGTGCTTTCTCCCACGTTTTCCCCTTCATTGGCATCTCCATGTGCAGCTCTTGAGGAAGATGCACCCCCCACCTTGGACTTGAGCTCCCTCATTTGATTTTTCATCCCCTTAACCGTCTT
>JAHZTW010000015.1:3447258-3460796 GCA_020283515.1 Alliaria petiolata | reverse complement strand
ATTGTTGTTCCTATAGTTGTTGTATCCTTGTTGATAACCTTGGCCACTCACATAGTTGACCTCTTCTTGGCAATCCTCATCCAAATCTTGTTTTACCCCTTGACTCTCATCACAATCACTCACAAAGTGAACATGCTTTTGTGAAGCTTGGAGCAACTTATCCATTTTCTCATTAAGAGATTTCATGTCTTTCCTTCTTTGATCCTCATAAGTGCCACCATCTCTTGAAGATCTATCATAGTCTTCCCCATAGTTGTCATCACTTTGTGCCAAGTTCTCCACAAGCTCTAGATCTTTTTCTACATCTTTACCCAAGAAGTTCCCATTACTTGCTGTGTCTAGAAGCATCCTGAACTTGGGGAGAACACCGCGGTAGAGAGTGCTCAAGTGGGTCTCTTCGGAGAAGCCATGATGAGGGCATTGTGTAGTGTATCCCTTGAACCTTTCCCATGCTTCACAAAAACTTTCATTGTTCTTTTGGGTGAAGCTAGATAGCTCATTTCTCAACCTTGCTGTCCTTGTGTTGGAGAAGAACTTAGCAAGGAAAGTCTTCTTGCATTGGTCCAATGAAGTGATGGAACCTCTTGGAAGTGACTTCTCCCATTGATGTGCTTTGTCGCCAAGGGAGAAAGGAAACTGTCTCAACTTGAAACCATCCTCGGATATGCCATTTATCTTGGTCATATCACAAATCCTATCAAACTCATCCAAATGGTCAAGAAGATCCTCCAAAGCTAACCCATGAAATTTGTTGTGTTGCACCATGTTGATCAACCCACTCTTTATCTCAAAGTTGTTGTTCTCAACTGGAGGAGGGAGGATACCTTGGCGATTGGCATGAGTATTAGGAGCATCCCCAGCCCCAATGTGCCTAGGCTGGCGTGGAGGGTGTTGAGGCACTCTAAGAGCTTGAGCCTCATTCCCTTGATTCCTTTGTGGCATTCCATTACCACCTTGTCCTTGTGGAATATCCATTCCCAAACGCCTTAGATGAGCTAGGCGTTCTCTTTCTCTTCTCACAAAAGCTCCTCTTGTTACTCGGTGGATGTTGTCTAGAGGCTCAACTAGATTGTTGTGTCCACTAGACCTCAAGTTCATACACCTATAGAGAGAAAGAGTAAACCAAACAAGATAGATTAGTAAGCAATAACTGAAAAATAAAACTTAATCTCAAGCAGAAGTAAAATCCTAATGCTTAAACCAATATCCAAATGGCAACGGTGCCAAATTGATAATAACAATTATCCCCGGAAGCGGCGCCAAATTGATAAGTCGATTTTTCCTTGTACTTATACAATTACTCAAACCCACTCATGTCATTGTAGGTACTTGAAGATCAATCCATATGGAAATGGTTAAGACAATAGGAATGCATAAAACTTCTTAATCCAAGCTAGCAATAAAGTTTAGAGGTTTAACTAACAACCTAAGAGATTAAACAAGCCAAATTAAAGCTAATTAACTACTAATCAAAATTATCAAATGACTAAAACGAATCCAAGGATGGGGTTATCAATCTAAGGTGTTTCAAGAATCAATATTTGATGTCAATCAATCACAATATAAGCTAATCCCTAAGCTTAGAACTCAAGAGCAAGACTAATCCACTTCCATGGCACTAGTCCATTCATTAATCATCCTAATGAAGAGCAAACTTTCATTTGTGAAAAGGAAGCTAGCAAGCATTATGAAACAGTTCTAAAATGCTAATAAACACCCTAGACAATCACTTTCATGAGCTAGGAATGTAAATCCCTTCTTTAGTTGGTTGGGGAATTTCATCAAACACCTTGTGGGTGGGAAATTCCATAAACTCTAGTTTTGGCTTGATCAAGGATAAACTAGCATTAAGATCACTAAACAAGGAGGGAAATGAAAGAGTCTAACCCTAGAGATCAAGATCAATCCATGAAACAACCTAAATCTAACCCATCCCTAGATCCTAAGGAGACTACTCACTAATCATGATTAGACCCTCAAATCCTATGAAAGAGATGAAGATAAACATGATTAGAGAGATAGATAAGAAAGATTAACAAAGATAAGTACTAAATTGCATAAACTCGATTAAAAGTCTTACAAAATCACTTAGAAACAAAATAAAAGGTTTTCTAAGCAAGAACAAAAGATTAAAAGATACTTAGGAAAAATTAGGTCTTTTCCTATTTATAGTGAACAGTGGACGACCCGGGTCAACCCGGAACAAACCGGGTTTTGACCCGGTTTTTAGCTGAAATCGGGCAGCGTATCGAGCTTGCTAGGTCGACATGCAGCTCGATACGCTGCTAAAAGTTTTATTCAAAGACTGTGTCGAGCTTAGCAGTCCGACACAAATGCCCGATACGCTCATTCCAAAACTCCGGGTGGGCTTTGTATCGACCTTAGTAGGTCGATACAAACGTCCGATACGCTGCTCCTTTTCTTCCTGTCGGGCCATATCGACCTTGGTAGGTCGATACACTTCTAAAACTTGTCTGCTTCTTGTTTGGCTCCCTTCTCCTCTTCCTCCTTGTCACCCAACTCTCCATAGAGGTCCTCCAAGCCTCCAAAGTACCTAATAAAGACTCAATATGTACAAATATGCAACAACTTAGGCTAAAACTCACTAAACTCTAATATGGATGCAATTTGGACTAAAAAGTAACCAAATGAATTCATATATGGATGCAAAGCTATCTAAAAAGGATGCTAAAACATGCTAATTTATGAGTATATCAAGCCTTTAGGCCAGTTAACAGGTTCCATTCGATCCATATCATTTACCATCTTCACAGAAACTTCAAGGAGAGCCTTCACGCCAATTGAGGATTCACCATCATTTATCTCTGTACGAACAAGCCACCTTGTTCCTACATCATCTGGTATCAGAGCTTAGACTCCACGCATCAGGTGAAACCTATCCTTTTCTTTAGTTTCTGCACTTTTCGTTTTGTTCTTCATAAACCTAGAATAAATAAAAAATCTATTTCTGCTTGCTTGATTTGTTTCTCCTCTTGTTGATTTCATATAGAAAAGCCATAAAAAATCATGTTCTATTTGCTTTATTTAAGTTGTTTGCAAGATATGTTGCTATTCTTTTAAACCTAGTTGTGTTTCTGCATTATTTTCTCTGCTTTGCATCCAGAAATCGAAACCCCAAAAGAATATAATCTAGTTGTTGTTTTAAAACCAGTGCTGCATTCATCTGTTTCAATTATTTTCATTAGTCATTCTGTTGCACTTGTCATTCGGGTTATAGCATTGATAACGAGTTTTGTTTTGTTCTATTAGCTAAGTAACATTTTGTTTCATTGAATCATTTAGTTAAATGCCTAGTTTCAGTTTACTTTTTTTTGTTATACCACCCATTATGCACTTGATCTTTTGTTTACTTGTCTTACTATAGGAAAGCAATGGGAGAAGCTGCTGAACAAGCTGATTTCACCAGAATCCTTGCCGGTATTCAAGCTAGCCTTACTCAGCTGACTAACGGCCAGACTGCACTAGGAGAGCGTGTGAACCAAATTGAGCATCCACCAGCGCCTGCTCTTGCACAATCACCTGCTCATGCACGCGGAGACCCCATCCGAGGTGCCAATACTCAGAGAGCAAATCAGAGAGCACGCCAGGGCGAAGATGATGACATGCCAGACTTGGAAGATGATCACTATGACCCTGCATGCTACAACAACAACTATGGAGGTCAAAAAATTAGAGGCAGAGACCGAAGAGATGACAGAGAAAGGGAAGGAGGCAAAGACATCAAGCTTACAACCCCAACCTTTGCTGGAAAGGTGAATCCAGACGCTTATCTAGACTGGGAAAAGCACATGGAGTACATTTTAGAGTACTACAACTACTCAGAGGCAAGAAAAGTATCCCTAGCTGCTGCACAACTCACCGAGAATGCTTTACCTTGGTGGGATAGAAACGTGTCTGAGAGGAGAAGGAATAGACACGGTCAGATAAACAGATGGGAGGACATGAGATTCAGTTTGAGGAAGAGATACGTACCTGCTTACTACCACGGGGATCTACAGAACAGGTTTCGTAAGCTCACTCAAGGGAACAAGTCTGTAGAAGACTACTATGATGAATTTGAAACTCTCAAGAACCGTTTAGAGATTGAGGAACGAGAGGAGGATCTGATGGCACAATTTCTTGATGGTTCTCTAGACAGAATAGCTAGGAAGGTTGAGAGACAGAGCTACCATGACATGGACGAGTTACTTCACCATGCTATTCAGGCCGAGCAACACATTAAGAAGAAGACAACCTCTACAAACAGAAGCAAGGCAACCTGGAATCCCCCACCTCAACGTAACATAGACAAGGGAAAGTCTAGTGAAGTGAATTCACGGTTCAAGAAAACTACACCAGACTTGTCTAAGAGCGACAAATCGGAACCTAGTAGAGCTACTAATCAGCGAGCTAGAGACATTACATGCTTCAAGTGTCAAGGCAAAGGACATTATATGATTCTTAAGGCTAATGGCGAGTATGAATCACGAGATGAGGAAGAAGAAGCCATGGAATCTGAAGAAGAATAGTAGACTATCCAGATTCAGGCGATCTTCTAGTTGTGAGGAGACCTCTCTGCGTTCTCTTTGAACCAGCGACGATTCAGAGGGAGAACATCTTCCATTCAAGCTGCACCATCAATGCCAAGGTATGTAGTTAATCATAGATGGAGGTTCTTGTACTAACGTTGCAAGCAAATACTTGGTGGATAAGCTAGAATTGCCGAGGACTAAGCATCCCAGACCTTACAAGCTCAAGTGGTTAACCGATGACACTGAACTCAAGATTGCTGAACAAGTTACCATTCCCTTTAGCATTGGGAAATACCCGGATCAAGTAGTGTTTAACTTCGTACCTATGCAAGCCGGTCATTTGCTACTAGGAAGGTCGTGGCAATTTGGTAAAGAAGCTCTACACAATGGCCGTACCAATTTATACACATTCACGCACAACAACAAGAAGCATAGCTTGCCTCCACTTACACCTTAACAAGTACATGAGATGCATACATCCATGGCTAAGGGATCTAAGGTTAGTAAAACTAACCTATATGTAACACCTACTGTTGTTTTGAAATCTCTTGAATCCAGAGAGCAGGTGCTACTAATGATCTTCAAAGAAGGGTTGATTTCAGGTCAGGAACAACAAGACATATCAGAAACTGTTTCGGAGCTTCTCAACAAGTTCAATGATGTGTTTCCAGAAGAAACACCACCTGGATTACCCCCAATCAGAGGAATAGAGCATCAAATCGACTTAGTTCCAGGCGCACCCCTGCCCAATAGAGTTGCTTATAGAGTAAACCCTGAAGAGGCGAGAGAGTTAGAGCAGTAAGTGCAAGATTTGATATCTAAAGGGTACATCAGGGAGAGGTTAAGCCCGTGTGATGTCCCTGTACTGCTGGTACCAAAGAAAGACGGTTCCTCGAGGATGTGCATAGACTATCGAGCAATCAACAACATCACCATCAAATACCGCCACCCTATTCCACGACTTGATGACATGTTAGATGAGCTCAATAGAGCTACAATCTTCTCAAAGATCGATCTAAGAAGTGGATACCATCAAGTGATGATGAAGGAAGGAGATGAGTGGAAAACCGCGTTTAAGACAAAGAGAGGACTATACAAATGGCTGGTCAAGCCATTTGGTCTTACAAACGCCCCAAGTACATTCATGAGGCTCATGAATCACGTCCTGAGGTCATACATCTGTAAATTTGTAGTAGAATATTTTGATGATATACTTATATACAGTACTTGTCTTGCTGATCACTTACACCATCTCGAACAAGTATTTGAAACTCTAAGGACTGAAAACCTGTATGCAAACATAAAGAAATGCATCTTTTGCACTGATCAAGCTGTGTTTCTAGGATTTGTTGTAAGTTCACAGGGTTTAAAGGTTGATGAGGAGAAGATAAGAGCAATACAAGATTGGCCCATGCCAACAAGTATTGGACATGTCAGAAGCTTTCACGGATTGGCCAGCTTCTACAAAAAATTTGTAAAGGATTTCAGCACCATTGATGCACCCTTGACTTCAGTTATCAAGAAGAATGTCGCACTCAAGTGGGAACAAACTCAGGAGGATGCATTCAACAAGCTCAAAGACAGCTTAACACATGCGCCTGTTATGG
The DNA here is from genome assembly GCA_020283515.1 of Alliaria petiolata. Classification (NCBI taxonomy): domain Eukaryota; kingdom Viridiplantae; phylum Streptophyta; class Magnoliopsida; order Brassicales; family Brassicaceae; genus Alliaria; species Alliaria petiolata. Next base: position 3,454,657 of record JAHZTW010000015.1, on the reverse strand, counting down.
TATTACCAAACTTTATACAGACTTTTGAGATTGAATGTGATGCTTCTGGTACATAAATAGGAGCCGTGTTGACTTAAGGAGGGAAACCAGTGGCTTACTTCAGTGAGAAGCTGAGTGGAGCTTCACTCAATTATCCCACCTACGACAAGGAGCTCTATGCGTTAGGAAGGTCTCTTGAAACTTGGCAACATTATTTTTTATCTAAAGAGTTTGTTATTCATACAGACCATGAGACGCTTAAACACTTAAGAGGACAGACCACTCTCAAGAAGAGACACGCCAAGTTCCGTGAGTTTGTGGAGGCTTTTCCCTATGTAATCAAGTACAAGAAGGGAAAAGAAAACATAGTAGCTGATGCTTTGTCCAGGAGACACGCATTGATCTCTTTAATGGAAGCAAAATTCATGGGATTCGAGCATATCAAGGAGTTATATGAAGCTGATCCAGACTTTCAAGACATTTTCAAAGAGACAACCAAAGCTATTTATGGAGCATTTTACCAACATGAAGGGTTCTTATTCAAAGACAAGAGGCTGTGTATTCCTCAAGGATCTATGAGAGAGTTGCTGATCAAAGAAGCACATGGAGGAGGCTTTATGGGATATTTCGGCAGAGACAAGACACTTAGTGTTCTAATGGAGCACTTTCACTGGCCACACTTAAAGAGAGACGTGGAGAAGCTCTGCGCCAAGTTCATCACCTGTTTAAAGGCTAAATCCAGGTTACATCCCTACGGTTTATATATGCCTTACCTAATCCTAACCTGCCATGGGTAGATATTTCCATGGATTTTGTTTTAGGTTTTCCAAAGATCAACCACAAAGACTCCATCTTTGTAGTTGTAGACAGATTATACAAAACGACCCATTTCATTACATGCAATAAGACGAATGCTGCAACACATACTGTTGATCTCTTTTTTAAAGAAGTAGTTCGTTTACATGGAGTTCTGGTATCTCCATATTTTACATCTTTTTAGCATGCATTTAGTGTAGGTTTTGGTCTCTTATATGCATTCATTCACCAGTTTTTGTCCCATTTTCATTCATATTAGTTTTAGGATATACATTGTATATTTTGCATGTTTGGAGTGCTTAGCAGGTATTTTTGGAGCTTGTGGAGGTTTCATGGAGTTTGGGAGAAGAACCAATGAGAAGCCAAAGTCAGAATGATCATAAGAGAAGACTTCTACTGCCACAATGGTCAGCCACAACGACCTCAGCCCGATGTGAAGCAAGACGTCTGCTTTCACATCGATCAACTAAAACGGACTGGACAACCCGTTGTGGAATGATCAGCTCGGACGAAGGGTTTTTATCTCGATTCAGCTTCTGATGTCCTCAAAAGATTGGTATAGGATTGAGTTATATTTCGTCTGGTGGAAGTATCAATTCATTACGATCGGCGGTTGAGAAGTTAGTGCGAAACTAGTGAGCATCGGTCTGGCTAGCTCGACATGCTAGTGTACAACAGCCTACCATAACTGCTTCATACCATTGCAGCTAGAGTCCAAAGAGTACAAGTGTCCAAAGAAGTTTGCTTTTAGCATTGGATCCCCTTTGGTTGTGAGGATAAGGTTCACTAGGGTTTTTGTGGCTCTTCTATAAATACCCTTAGCCCCCTTCTCACGAGCTCTCTCTCTCTCCCTCTTAGATCTATTTTAGTTTGTGCTTAGTTTTCTTTTTATTTTCAAGACCTTTGTATATACTTTTTATTTTTAATTTAGTTTTTGCAATTCTCTTAATTATTTCTTCTTGTTCTTGCTTTCTAATCTTGTTTAGCCACATATTCTTCATAGGATTTCGTGGTTACTCATGATTAGGATTTATGTTTAAGCTTTCATTTTGTTCTTGAGTTTCAAGAACATTTCTTTTATGTTTATGCTTATTTGAGATTTGCAAACCTTGCACTTCTTGAATAAAGCTTGTATTTTCTTTTATTTTATTTCTCGTCATTGATCTTCTCTCTAATCATGCTTAGCTTTTATTTCCTTTTGGATCTAGAGGTTACCCATATGATAAGAGAGTAGTGATTTTGTGGTTCTTAGGATTTAATAGATCTATGGTGATATTCATTGATGCTATGTGTTTAATCTTTTAATCCTTTCTTATTTGGTGAGACTATTGCTTGATCCAATTTGATAACTTGGGTTATTGTTCTTAAGCTATCTTTGGGCACGAGAGTGTTATTGAAATGCTTGAACAACAAATAAGAGATCTACCCTTCCTAGCTTAAGACATTAGTTGTCTAGGGTGTATTTTGGATTTATAGGGTTGAATATCCATGCTTGTTTTCCTTATTGTACCGCTTTACTAACGCTAGTCTATGGTGATAAGATTACAAAGTGACTTCTATCATGACAGTGGATTAGTCTTTATTAGAAACCCTATGCCTAAGGATTACCATCTAAAATCCAAGGTCTAGATGTTGTTATAAGCCATCATTGATCGCCATGTTCATCATAGATCATTTATCTCATCTTAGGAACCTCTTTTGTCATTTTTAGTCTTTGCTTAGCTTGTGTTAGCTTTTGTTCTCTTTTTTCTTGGTAATCACTTAGGTTGTTAGCTATTAAAAATCTTCTCTATTAGCATAGTTCTCTATATCTCAAGTGTCATTAGCTTCCCAAGTGGATTGACACCTCAAGTACTACAATGACATGTGTGTTTGAGGATTGATCAAAGGATTAAAAACCTCTGCATCAATTGGCGCCGTTGCCGCTTGGGATTGTTTTTAATGCATCATTCTGCAACTCATCTTAAATACGAATTCGCGATTCTAATACAATTCGCTATTCTAGTCGAGAGTGGTTCCCACGCGTTTAACAACTTTTTAAAATATAACTAACTTATTAAATACGAATTAAATGTCTAAACCGTCTTTATTAAAAACCGATCTGGGAACTCGAAACGTCTTAACAAAGAAATAATTCAACCGCTGAAATAAGAAAACGTCTGTGAAGGAAATAGTTTATGAAATCTTTAAATAAGCAACAAATAGATAAATCGCCCATGATTCCCAAGAAATAACACCACGATGACCAGCCTTGAGTTGACTCGTCTGTCTCACCTGAAAAGGAAAAGAGGGATGAGTATTCCAACAATACTCAGTGAGGGCGCGCTAAAGAGCCTGCGTGATCCTTTGGATACACCATTTAAACCAGCAATATAAGTTTACTAAATACAGATATTAAACACAAGCAACAACCTACATATAATTTCTATCAGTTCCACTTAACAAATTGATCTTCATATTCAACTATTTGCAAAGTGTCAATCAACCTAACAAGTCTATATCACATTCCCAAGGATCAACCGTCCTTGGTACTCATTCTCTGCCACTGCCCAAATTGGGTTTGTCAAGTCACAAGGTGCCACTGCCAAATACAGGGTTTGACAACGGCTCGTCAGCCCTTTCCCGATCACTACAACTTCACAATTGTCCCTCGTTGTAGGCCGTCAATCAATAATGAACCCAACGATCAACGGTGCAAATATCGAAAACTAGTATACGAAATAATTACTCAAACTCAATCCTCATTGATCAACATCAAACATCAATCAAATCTAATCCCTATATCAAGCACACAAATATTACTAATCCAACTAGTGCATCTTTAGAGATCATAAACCAATCCTCACCTTTGCTTTCGGTTGAAAATAGGAAGTCATAGATGTGGTAACTGCGGTTAACGGACAAAAACTGTGATAAAAGACTTCCTGAAATTAGAAACTTTCCTAAAACGGAAACCTTCCTAAAATAAAAACTTTCCAAAAATAGAAAATTTCCAAAAATAAAACTTCTCTAAATTAGGACATTCCGAAACAAGAAATTTCCTAACTAAGTCTAAGGTTTTCAGATTAGTTTCTGATAACTTGCAATTCAAGAAAATACAGTTTTAGGGTTTTCTGGCTTTGATAGATTCGACCATTCTTGGGCAACAAGCAACGAGTGCATACGTTAGGGTTTACCTTTTCTGACAAATCTGACTGAACCAACGGCTTCCCTGACACGTCCTCTACTGTGAACCACTACGGCTTGATCGCACTTGCTCGGATCTGCTCGAAAATGCATACTCAATAACCCAACTCAGATTCAGAAAAATTACAATTCTGCAACTAGGGTTCTTAATCCCAAAATCTAACAGATCTGCTTGCTCAGAAAGAAACAACTATAACTTACTGAGTAAAGCTCCAAATCGCACGATCTTAGATTCCACGGAAACCTAAGAGTGTCCTCTTTCAAAGAGTACCAAGATCAGACGCTGGGTCATCCTGATCCGTCGGTAATTTGGCCCGCAACCTCTACTGCGAAAACAGAAAAAACTCAGAATTATGGGTTTGCACGGATGGATCCGCTCTGATTTAAACGACGGTAACTGACAGAATATACCTTCAAATCGGATTATTCAAGATGTTCTGGAAAGATAGGAGAATCCTCTTTCCAACCACACCAAGATAGCGATCTGGTTCGTTCTGAGTCGACGGAAAACTGCTTCGGAAGGTGACGGCTCGGAAAGCTATTGGTTGCTGTGCTGGAGAGAAATTGGTAGAGATTCGCTATAACTTTTCTGTACTCTCTAGGGTTGCTGGATGAAAATAATATATATGAGAGGGAGTAGGGGTGCCAATGGTTAGGTTTAGGGTTTTTAATGTGGGCTTTCGGAATGGGCCTTTAGTGCTTGGGGAGGAAAGATGGGTTTGGGGAAAAGTTGGGTTTGGGGATGTCACAATTCTCCCCTACTAAAAAAGAATTCGGGGACGAATTCTCCATCAACTGTAATCCGCTCATGTCGTTAAAGAGGTCGGGGTAATCTCTTAATTTTTTCTGTTCTGACTCCCACGTCTCATCTTGTATTACCGTCTTTCTCCCAACATATGAGGACCTCTTGTACAGCTCTCCCCTTCTTCATAGTTTCTCTTCGACTCAAAATTTCGAGAGGTTCGATCCGGACGGTCAAATTATTTCCCATATCCTCAGGTGGGTTAGGTATAATCAAATCTGGTTCTCTGACTGCTTTCCGTAACTCGGATATGTGGAATACGTCATGAAGTTTTTTCAACTCATCAGGAAGATCCAAACGGTAAGCCACATATTCGATACGCTCTACGATTTGGTATGGACCCAAGTATCTCGACTTAAGCTTTTTCAACTTGCGATATTTATCTGCAATTTCACGAAAAGTCCTCATTTTTAGATATACTGCATCTCCAACGGCAAACTCTATATCTCTTCTTCTTTTATCAGCCCAACTCTTCTGACGATCATGAGCCTCTTTCAGCTTCACCTTCAACAATTCTACCTGCTCAACCGTTTCCTGAACTACTTCTGGTTTTAAGTCCCGACGCTCCCCTACTTCAGTCCAGCATAATGGTGTGCGACACGGCCGTCCGTAAAGTGCCTCATAGGGTGCCATCCCGATACTTGAATGGTAACTATTATTGTATGCAAATTAAATCAAAGGCAAATAGCGTAGCCAAATTATATCCCAATCTTGCACACATGCTCGTAACATATCTTCCAACATCTGAATGGTACGTTCTGATTGTCCATCAACTGTAGGTGGTAAGCCGTACTCAAATGTACCTTTGTCCCGAGCGCTTTCTGAAATGCTTGCGAGAACTTCGACGTGAACCTTGTATCTCGGTCTGAAACAATACTCACAGGAACTCCATGCAATTTTACAATTTTCTCTACAACTCTGCCAAGCGGTCAACACCATAAGTCATTTTTACCGCTAGAAAGTGAGCTGATTTCGTCAGTCTATCTACGATAATCCAAATCGCATCCAAACACCCAGTTGTTTTCGGCAAACCACAAACAAAGTTTATAGTGACTATATCCCATTTCCATTGAGGTAGTGGTAACCCTTGCAACAATCCGCCTAGCAATCTGTGCTCAGCTTTTACTAGCTGACATATCTCGCACTTGGCTACATAAGCTTGCACTTCCTTTTTCATGCAACTCCAGTGATAATACCGTATTAGGTCTGGGTACATCTTGGTGCTTCCTGGATGTATAGAAAAACGTGACTGGTGCGCTTGCTCTAACACTGAGATCTCGATTCTCAGGAACCCAAACTCGATTACTGTATAAGATCGTTCCATTGACCCCTCTGTGATATCCAACAACCTCGTTATCCATAACCTTTTGAAGGGCAGCATCCTCTTTCTGCGCTTCATGGTCCTCCATAACAAGTCAGCTCTACCCACTGCTTCCAAACAAGGATTCTCCTCATCCTCTACGGTCGTGGCTAATAAACTCAGACAAGCTAACTCTGATGTCAGCTCTTGCATATCCTTACCTTGCGAGACATCCTTCCTCCTCCTACTTAGGGCGTCCGTTACTTGGTTAGCCTTCCCCGAATGATAAGCAATGTCCACATCATAATCAGCTAACAACTCTACCCATCTTCTTTGCCTTAGATTGAACTCCCCTTGGGTAAAGATATATCTTAAGCTCTTATGATCTGTAAATATCTGAACTTTCTCTGCATACAAATAAGATCGCCATATCTTAAGCGCAAAGACCACATCTGCGAATTCCAAGTCATGCGTTGGATAATAGATTTCATGCTTCCTTAACTGCCTAGAGGCATACACAATTACCCAGTCCTCTTGCATGAGCACACAACCTAATCCCGTTCCTGATGAATCAGTGTACACAACGTATGACACTCCAGTCCTTGGCGGTGCCAACACCGGCGTTTCGTCAAGCGTTCCTTTAGCTTTTGAAAACTTTTCTCACACTCTGACCATTCAAACTTCACGTCTTTTCCGGTGAGCTGCGTCATCGGTTTGGATACACTAGCAAAACCCTTAACGAACTTTATGTAGTACCCAGTCAAACCAAGAAAACTTCTAATCTCGGTGGTATTCTTAGGCCTCAGCCAATCTGCTATTGCTGAAATTTTCGCGGGGTCCATGGCTACTCCAGCCTCAGAAAAAATATGACCCAAGAACTCGATCTGCTTCTGCCAGAAACTACATTTGCTTAACTTTGCAAATAGCTTTTGTTCTCTCGGCTTTCCCAACACAATCCTTAAGTGTTCTGCATGCGATTCTCGGTCTCGCGAATAGATCATAATATGATCGATGAATACTGATAACATGCATATTTTACCCGTTTTTAATATCATAAGTGAGTGCTTTAATAAGCATTTCACTAAGGTTTTGATGCATAAACACTAGATTTCGAGTATTTGGTTGTTCAAGACTCTTTTCAGGTAATCTTAGCAAAAGACGCATATTTTGGAGCAAAATGGACAATTCCGAAAACAGTGCCTGAGGACAGAAGTTCAACACCAAATGAAGGCCTTCCCACCACGAGATCAAGCTCATATTTGGAGACAAGGTAGCCTTATCAGCTGTCTTTCACCTCGAAGTGGTTTGAGAGCAAT
>JAHZTW010000015.1:3369102-3397061 GCA_020283515.1 Alliaria petiolata | reverse complement strand
TTTTTTTGAAATTTTCGAAAATTTTCCAATTTTTTTGGTTTTTTCTATGCCATAGATGCATGCATGAGACTCAAGAATGCATGAGAAAGAAAAATAAGATCACAAAACACAAGATCAAATACACCATACTCCCCCAAACTTAAATTACACAGTCCCTTGTGTAATCCAAGCTTGGAGAAGATTTCAAAATGCAAAAATAAAAATCTAAATGATATTTACAATGGAATTTGGAGTGTTACTTCTAAAATTGGGTTGAGGAGGAAGAGGATTCTTCCATGGAATATGAGACGTTGTTGGATTCCGGAGTTGGTGACCGCATCGCTCTCCTCTTCCTTCGGCGAGTCTCATAAGAAGAGGACCTTGGTGGATCCTCATGAGATGCACTCCTTTCTTGCACATGGAAAGAATGTCTCCTATCAAGTTCCATAGTGTTTTCTCCCACGTTTTCCCCTTCATTGGCATCTCCATGTGCAGCTCTTGAGGAAGATGCGCCCCCCACCTTGGACTAGAGCTCCCTCATTTGATTTTTCATCCCCTTAACCGTCTTCACCAACTTTCGAATGGTCTTATCTTGCCATTTGTTCCACCTTTGGAGGATGTTAATTCGGTGGTGGGCTTATCTCAAGGCTTGATTAGGAATTGATGAATCATAAGCCTCAAAAAAGTATCTTTGACTCCCATATGTAGGGCTTGGGGGCGCTTCCTCTTGAGTTTCTTCTTGGGGGCTGCTTTCACTTTCCTTCCTAGGGGGGCCTCTTTGTTTCCTTATGCTTTGAAGTGGAGGTTCCCTTGAAGGATCGTAGAGCTCATCGGTGGAAGGACGGAAGTCGATGTGTCCTGGCGTGGCGAAGCTCGTCAAGTGTGGGCAAGGAAGTTTGACTCTTGCTTCTGTGGAGTCGCTGTAGGAAAACTTGTAGGCATAGCTTTGTCCCAACTTCCCATTGATGAATCTTGTCTTGCTAAGGTATTGGATGTCCATCCATTTCGGCTCACTTGTAACCTCTCCAAGATCCGCTCCACAAGCAAGTAGAATGGGTGTTACAACTCCTCCAATGCTGAGTTGTGGCGTGTAATCCGTAGTTGTCGTTGCCCACTCCTTGTAGCCCAACAATCTCTTCATAAGCAGAGAGATCAATCCTATGCCCGAGCTATCACCTCTCAAGATTGTTGTGTTTCCATCAGTCCTTATGCTCCTTAGAATATCCTTGATCCCCATATCCAAGAGTTCAAACTCATCTTCAAGAACATACCCGCACTCCTTCCTTGCGAAAAACGTGTGGGCGAGCACCTTGTGTGCATATCTCACTGCTGGATGGGTAATGGCGCCACCCTTGCTTATTCCAGGCCTGAACTTGCCAACCCCAATGTACCTCCACAAACTCGTAAGTTCACCTTTTGGGAACTTCATGATCTTCCCTCTTCTCCATCCTTCGGGGAACCCAAACACTTCACTAAGCTCCTTAAAGGACATCCTGTAGTTCTTTCTCTCCACCTTGAATTTTATATAGCCATGCCCATCTTCTTCTTCCTCTTCGGTTGGCTCAGCACAAAGGGGATAAAACTCCACCTTCAATGTGGAAAGGAATTGGCAAAGAGGGACTTGGTGGGTGGGGTGAGCCATTTGGAAGAATTGTCTCATTCCCATGTTAGTGAAGAGAGCTAACACATCCTCAAATATCCCGAGCTCCCGGAGTGTCTCCATGTGCGGGTACCTTGTCCCTTGGTGCTCCATGGCCATAAGAGCTTTGTAGATTTCATTGGATGTGGGTTCTTTACCGGGAGCTTCTTTCGCACTTCCACTTCCACTAAAGCGTACCATCTCTTGTTTCCCATTGCCTTTTGCTTCCCTATCACTTGCACTTCTAATATTTCCCATATTGGTACCTATAAAAAAGATACCCTTGAGCAAGAGTTAGCAAATTATGGTTTCAACATGACTATCAACAATAGGGGAAACCTATGAGCAAAACAAGCATTGGCCAAATTTAAGCAATTCCAACACTTAGAAATTTTTTGCCCAAGAACTCAAAATTTCAACTTCTCAAAAATTGTTGGCTAACAAGTGCTATGCATTATACATGATGAATGCAAGTGTTTGCAATGGAAAGCCCCAAATTCTAACAATAATCACAAGACTAATTGGCATTTTCGCACCTTTTAGAACTCATGAACCCTAATTGCTAAAATTTCGAAATTTCACCATTCCTACAATGAATTAGCCCACAAAATCAACATATAAACCATTCTCAAGTATAACCCAAGCCTTAAGCTACCAAATTCGACCCCTATTGAGCTTTTACCTCAAGTTCCACAAAAAGAAAAAATCATGGATATAGAGAGAAATAAGGAGAAAACCTCGTTGGTGAACAGAAAGATGGCTCGAAATTGGACTAGAACTAGTTAGACAAGAAGAAATTTGACAAATGGGTTCTTGAATCACCAAAATCGAATGAAGATAGAGAGAGCTTTGCTTAAAATCGTGAAAGTGAAGTTCTAGGGAGGAAAAACGAGTTTTGGGGAAGAAGAAGGGAGTAAACCAGATAAAATTCTGTAAAAATCGGTTTAGGAAAAACTTGGTTTACTCAAAATAGACCGGTCAAAGCAGAAAAAAGGAAAAAGTCAACTTACCTTTGGGGGTGCATCGGACAGTTACCCGATGCAACAGACCGAATGCTTTGCATCGGTTAGTTGTCCGATGCACCTTGTCCGATGCGGTTCAGCAGTGAAGAACGGAGGGGCTTACATCGGACAGTTGTCCAATGCGTCACTAACCGATGTGATTCCAGAAGAACTCCTCCAATTCCACATCGGGTGTAGTCTCCGATGCACAAACCGATGCAAAATTCAGGGTGTGTCGCATCTGTTTGTTGTCCGATGTGCAACATTCCGATGCGACCCCAGACGATTTTTACAACCCAGTTTCCTTTCTCTTGCTTCTCTTATCCAAACCTGATGATCACAAACACTTAAAGACAGATTATTGAAACTAAACAATGCAAATATATACAAGGATACCATGAGAATGCCTCCCAAGCGCGCTTGTTTAAAGTCTCTAAGCTTGACTTTTCAAACCCTTAGGCATGAGTGGGATCTTGAAGAGGACATGAGCTTGCCTCTTCCTTCGACTCTTTCACCAAGTATGGCTTGACCCTATGACCATTGACTGTGAAACTCTCCCCATTCTTCCCAATCAAAGTGATGGCTCCATAAGGCAACACTTCTTGAATCTCAAAAGGGCCTCCCCATCTTGACTTGAGCTTACCCGGGAACAACTTCAATCTTGAATTGTAGAGAAGAACCTTGTCACCAACACTTAACTCCTTCTTCATAATCCTCTTGTCATGGAAAGCTTTGGTCCTCTCCTTGTAAATCCTTGAACTTTCATAAGACTCAAGTCTAATCTCCTCAAGCTCTTGGAGTTGAATCAATCTCTTCTCTTGGGCTGTCTTTATATTGTAGTTGAGAAGCTTCACAGCCCACATAGCTTTGTCTTCAATTTCCATGGGTAGATGACAAGCTTTTCCATACACAAGGTTGAAAGGAGACCTTCCAATTGGAGTTTTGAAAGCTGTCCTATAAGCCCACAAACATCATCAAGCTTGATTGACCAATCCTTTCTTGTTATGCCCACAGTTTTCTCTAGAATGGCCTTGATTTCTCTATTTGAAACCTCCACTTGGCCACTAGTTTGAGGTTGATAAGGAGTGGCCACCTTGTGCTTGACACCATGCTTGCTTAACAATCCTTCAAAGACCTTGTTTATGAAATGGCTTCCCCCATCGCTAATCACAACCTTTGGCACACGAACCTTAGGAAGATTATAATCTTGAACAACTTGACCATAACCTTAGAGTCATTGGTAGGGCTTGCTATGGCATCCACCCACTTGGAGACATAATCAACAGCTACTAAGATGTATTGGTTTCCATAAGAAGATGGGAAAGGTCCCATGAAGTTTATGCCCCAAACATCAAACAACTCTACTTACAAGATTGGGTTTTGGGGCATCTCATCTCTCTTGCTTATGTTCCCCTTCTTTTGACAAGGCTCACATCTCTTGATGAATTCATGAGTATCCTTGAACAATGTAGGCCACCAAAACCCACTTTGAAGCTCCTTTGTAGCTGTCTTGAAGGTGGTGAAATGACCTCCATACTTAGACCCATGGCAATGAAAAATCACACTCTCAACCTCTTCTTGTGCCAAGCATCTCCTATAAATTCCATCAGCACATCTCTTGTAGAGGTAAGGCTCATCCCAATAGAAGTGTGACACATCACTCATAAACTTCTTCTTGTGATAATTGTTCAGATGTGTTGGTTCTTCTTTGCACACCAAGTAGTTAACAAAATCAGCATACCAAGGCTCACCCTTTACCTCTACACCTTGAATCTCGTGAAGCATCTTTCCAACTCCATGTGCACTAGCAACACTCTTGATCATCATTAATTGCTCTTCCGGGAGTGAATCATTGAGTGGTAAAGCATCTTCAATCCTCATCCTTGACAAATTATTAGCTACATCATTCTCCACACCCTTCTTGTCAACTATCTCCATGTCAAATTCTTGAAGAAGCAAGATCCATCTAAGGAGCCTTGGCTTGGTCTCCTTCTTAACATAAATGTGGCGCAATGCAGCATGATCCGTGTACACTATCACCTTTAATCCCACCAAATAAGATCTAAACTTCTCAAAAGCAAACACCACCGCCAAGAGTTCCTTTTCTGTTGTAGCATACTTGGTTTGAGCCTCATCAAGTGTCCTACTTGCATAATAGATCACATGAAGCTTCTTGTCTTTCTTTTGCCCAAGAACAGCTCCAACAGCATAGTCACTAGCATCCGCCATGATCTCAAATGGTAGACTCCAATCCGGTGCTTGCACAATAGGGGCACTCACAAGTGCTTTCTTGATTGTTTTAAAGGCTAGCAAGCACTCTTCATCAAACTGAAACTCCACTTCCTTGCAAAGGAGTCTTGTCAAAGGCCTAGCAATCCTTGAGAAATCATTGATGAACCTCCTATAAAATCCAGCATGCCCAAGGAAACTCCTTATGCCTCTCACATTTGATGGTGGCGCCAAGTTGATCATCACATCTATCTTGGCTTTGTCCACTTCTATTCCTTCCTCAGAAATCTTGTGACCCAACACAATCCCTTGGTTGACCATGAAATGACACTTCTCCCAATTAAGCACCAAGTGAGACTCTTCACATCTTTGTAAAACCCTGCAAAGATTAGAAAGACATGCAGAAAAAGAGGCACCATACACAGAAAAGTCATCCATAAAAACTTCTACCATCTCCTCGATAAGATCGGAGAAGATACTCATCATGCACCTTTGAAAGGTAGTTGGAGCATTACATAACCCGAATGGCATCCTTCGATATGCAAAGGTACCATAAGAGCATGTGAAAGTGGTATTCTCTTGATCATTTGGGTGAATGGGTATTTGGAAGAACCCACTATAACCATCAAGGAAACAATAGAAGGGATTGTTAGCCAATCTCTCAAGCATTTGATCAATAAAAGGAAGAGGGAAATGATCTTTCCTAGTAGAAGCATTAAGTTTTCGGTAATCAATACACATCCTATGGCCGGTGATGGTTCTAGTTGGTATTAATTCATCCTTATCATTCTTAATTACAGTGATTCCACCCTTCTTAGGGACAACATGCACGGGAGAAACCCAAGTGCTATCACTAATAGGGTAAATCACATTAGCTTCCAAAAGTTTTAAAATTTCCTTCTTCACCACCTCCTTAAGGTTTGGGTTTAATCTTCTTTGGTGTTCAATTGAGGAAGTGTTTTCATTTTCAAGGTGAATCCTATGAGTACAAAGCATAGGAGATATGCCTTTGATATCACTCAAAGAGTAACCAATAGCTCTCCTATACTTTCTCAACTCATTAAGGAGAGAGTTGAGCTCATCATCACTCAAGTATTCATTGACAATTACGGGATAAGTAGAGTTAGAGCCTAAGAAAGCATACCTTAGTCCAATGGGAAGTGGCTTGAGTTCCACCTTTGGAGCCTTAAGCTCACTCCAATCCTCATCAAGATCCTTTGCCATTTCGCCTTGCTCAAGCTCCTCTAGACCTTCCTATTGTCCTTGACTTGAAACCTCAACCCTCATGGACCCCTTGTCTTGGTCAAATTCCACTTCACCCTCACATGAATCTACCAATCTTGTAAAGCCTTCTTTTCCATCTAGTGCCTTGCGTGAATCAAGCATGAGCATGTATGATTGGGTCTCCTCATGTAAGTACCCATTCTCTCCATGTGGTTTGGTGAGAGCCACTCCAAGATGGTCTTCTTGAGCTAGTTCTTCTAGTAACTCATCGGCTAACTCATCCATAGTCTCAATGTAGAATGCTTGACCATCAATGGTTGGCTTCCTCAAGGTCTCCTTTATGTCAAACTTCAACTCAACCCCTTTTCCAAGATGCAAACTAATCTTCCCATGCTTCACATCAATGATAGCACCAGCTGTAGCTAGGAAAGGTCTTTCCAAAATCAAAGGATCCTTTGGCTCTTCATCCATCTTGAGTACCATGAAATCCGTGGGAATGATGAAGTTGCTAACCTTGAGAGGCAAATCCTCAAGAACTCCAATAGGCATCCTCACACTCCTATCCGCAAGTATTAGAGAGATTCCACACTCCTTGTACTTGGTGAAGCCAAGCTTCTTAGCTATTGAACAGGGCATGAGGTTGATGCTAGCTCCAAGATCACACAAGCATCTTTCAAACCCAAGAGGACCTAGGGCGCATGGTATAGTGAAAGAACCGGGGTCTCCAAGCTTTTTTGGTATCACATTGCTTTGAATAATTGCACTACACTCTTGAGAGAGCATCAAAACTCCTTGGATATCCCTTGCTCTTTGTGCCACGGTATCCTTCAAGAACTTAGCATATTGTGGAATCATCATAAAGGCATCCACCAAAGGCATCTTGAGCTCAATGTCTTTGATTTGCTTGTCAAACATAGCCTTGTATTTCTCCACCAATTGTTTCTTAAACCTCCCGGGGAAGGGAAGCTTAGGCTTGTAAGGTGGAGGAACATAGGTGGACTCCTTTTTCTGCACATCCTCTTTTGGCTTCTCCTTTACCACTTCCTTACTTCTCTTTGCAATATACACATCATCAAAAGTTATAGCATCTTGAGCTTTTTCAAAGCTATCCTCCCCATCTTGAATATCAATGTCATCATTGATCAAAGGACTAGTCTTTGGAGGCAACTCCTTTCCACTTCTCAAAGTAATAACATTGATGTATTCCTTGGGGTTTGCCTCACACTTTCCCGGTAGAGTAACATGAAAATTAAAGCTAGAAGCCTTGCCTTTCTCAAGTTGCTTGAACTTTTGTTGAAGACCTCCTATTCGAGTAGCAAGTTCATTAAGTGAAGAATCCATCCTTGTGTTAATTTCAGCAATCTTCTTTCCCATATTAACATCACTATTGGCTTGACCTTGAAGTATTTGTTGAAGCATAAGCTGAACATTGTCTTGTGGAGGACCTTGTGAAGCTTGAGTAAAACCCGGTGGAGCATTGCCTTGGTTGTAATTTTGCCCACCAAAGTTGCCTTGGTTTCCTCCTTGGTAGTTAGACCTTGGTGCATAACCTTTTTGTTGATTGTTGTAGGGCACAAAAGGCTTTCCTTGAGTAGCTTGTGGAGGGTAAACTTGGTCTCCGGGATTGGCTACATTGGTACTTCTATAAGAGAGGTTGTTATTCCCCTTATAGTTGTTGTTGGAGTAGTTGTTGTAGCCACCTTGGGCACCCACGAAATTTACCACCTCTTGACCCTCTTGGTACTCAACTTGATCATCACAATCCTCTAGATTCTCTTCAACAAAATGTACATGCCTTTGGTTGGAGGACATGAGCTTGTCCATCTTGTCATGTAGAGACTTCATTTCTTTCTTGTGAGATTCATATTCACCTCCCCTTGGAGCTCTATCATAGTCTTCATTGTAATTACCATCACTCAAGGCAAGATTCTCTACAAGCTCCAAACCATCTTCAACATCTTTGCCCAAGAAATTCCCATTGCTTGCGGTATCAAGAAGCATTCTTATCTTTGGTAGAACACCTCTATAGATTGTGCTTAGTAGAGACTCTTGTGTGAAGCCATGATGAGGACATTGCATTGTGTAGCCCTTGAATCTTTCCCATGCTTCATTGAAAGACTCATTGCTCTTTTGAGTGAAGCTAGAGATCTCATTCCTCAACTTGGCGGTCCTAGAGTTGGAGAAGAACTTAGATAGAAAGGCTTTCTTGCACTCATCCCATGTAGTGATAGTACCTTGAGGCAAAGTTTTCTCCCATTGCCTTGCTCTATCCCCAAGAGAGAAGGGAAATAGTCTTAGCTTGAAGGCATCTTCACTCACACCATTCATCTTGAATAAGCCACAAACTCTATCAAAGTTGTCCAAGTGATCTAGAGGATCCTCCATTGGCAACCCATGGAACTTGTCTTGTTGAACCATAGAGATGAAAGCTGGCTTCACTTCAAAAGTATTGTTTTGAACCGGTGGAGGATTGATACCATAGCGATTTTGATGTGTATTTGGAGCATCTCCAGCCCCAATAGTCCTCCCTAGTCTTGGCGCATGTAAGGGGTTTCCATTCCCCCTTTGTGCTTGCGCCATGTGTGGTGGAGGAACTTGATCTCTTTGTTGTTCTTCCATTCTCAACCTCTCTAACCTTGCAGCTTCCCTTCTTGCAATCCTAGCAACCCTTTCCAATTGATCAATCTCTTGAAAGCCTTGGAAGTTGTTGTCTCCTTGTGATCTCAAATGCATTCAAGGGCAAATTGAAATCTAGAAAATGAGATGGTCAATAAACACAAAAGGATTACTTAGTCTCAAACTAAACTCAAATCTTAATGATCAAACAATCCCAATATGGCAACGGCGCCAAATTGAAACAAGAGTTTTTATCTCTTGCAAGCAATTTCTCAATTGCTCATATCATTGCAATACTTGAGATATCAATCCATTTTGGGAGATGATTCAATAAGAATACAAAGTTTGGTTTAAGCTAAGCTGATTTAGCAAATTCAAGTAACAAGCAACAATTAAAAACAAAACACAAACTAAAAGAGACATTACAAGAGCAATAATATGAAGCTAAGCCTTAATTACCACTAATGAAGCACTAAGCAAGAGATTAACTACTAAGCAAGATTACCAAATTAACTAAGCATCAGGTTGTTGATCGATGTCGTCTGTCCGATGCAGCTCGTGTCGTGAACTCGAGGAGGCTCACATCGGTTTGTTGTCCGATGGGCTGCAAACCGATGCGATGCCAGACGATTCTTCCTTCTTGTTCTCCAACTTCTCTTTGACTCCAAGCTGTCCACCAATCTCCAAATGGTCTCCTTAACCTCCAAGATACCTAAGATAAACTCCAAATGCAACAGAATATGTAAAGACTATGCAAGGACCTCCTATAACTCTAAATGATCAAAATGCAACACAATGATGCTTAATTAGATTCCTAAATGACAAGAAACTTGCACTAAATGGAGGAGAATATGATGCAAAATATAGACATATCATTCATTAAGGACTTCTCCAAAATAGCAAGACCACTAACAAGACTACTTTGCAAGGAGGCCGAGTTTGGGTTTGATGATGAGTGCCTTGAAGCATTTTTGAAGATCAAGGAAGCTCTTGTGAGTGCTCCAATAGTGCAAGCACAAGATTGGGATCTTCCTTTTGAGATCATGTGCGATGCAAGTGATTATGCTGTGGGAGCTGTTATTGGCCAAAGGAAGGACAATAAACTTCATGTCATATACTATGCAAGTATAACTTTGGATGACACCCAAGTGAAGTATGCAACAACTGAATAAGGAGCTCTTGGCTGTGGTGTTTGCCTTTGAAAAGTTTAGAAGCTATCTAGTTGGGTCTAAGGTTGTGGTCTACACAGATCATGCAGCTTTGAGGTATATCTATTCGAAAAAGACACAAAACCAAGACTCCTTAGATGGATACTTCTTCTACAAGAGTTTGACATAAAAATAGTTGACAAGAAGGGCATTGAAAATGGCGGGGCTGATCACCTATCAAGAATGAGGATTGAAGAGCTCATTCCTATTAATGATTCTCTTCCCGAAGAGCAACTCATGTTGATTAAGGTCTTGGAAAAAGGATACCACTTGGGGAAGAAGCTAGAAGAAGCCAAGAGCTTGAAAGAAGGAGGTCTTCCTTGGTATGCAGATTTTGTAAACTATTTGGTGTGTTGTGATGTGCCTCCCAACCTAGATGCCTACTCCAAGAAGAAATTCTTTAGGGATGTGTCTCACTACTATTGGGATGAACCTTACCTTTTCAAGAGGTGCTCAGATGGTCTCTATAGAAGATGCATAGCTCAAGAGGAGAAAAACAACATCTTGTACCATTGTTATGGGTCAGTTTATGGTGGACATTTTGCCACATTTAAAACAGCAACCAAGGTGGTTCAAGCATGGTTTTTGTGGGCAAGTTTGTTTAAAGATGCTCATGCCTACAAATCCACATGTGAAGCACGTCAAAGAAAGGGTAACATAAGCAAGAGAGATGAGATGCCACAAAACCCAATCTTGGAAGTGGATTTGTTTGATGTTTGGGGCATAGATTTCATGGGACCTTTCCCCTCCTCCTATTGCAACAAATACATCTTAGTTGCTGTGGACTATGTCTCCAAATGGATGGAAGCAGTGGCAAGCCCCACGAATGATGCTAAAGTTGTGGTGAAGCTTTTCAAGTCCATAATCTTTACAAGATTTGGAATTCTAAGAGTTATGATAAGTGATGGTGGAAGTCATTTCATCTACATGTTCTTTGAGAATTTGCCTAAGAAGCATGGGGTTAAGCATAAGGTCGCCACATCTTACCAACCCCAAACAATTGGCCAAGTCGAATTTTCCAATAGAGAGGTCAAAGACATTTTAGAGAAGACGGTTGGAGCTACACGGAAGGATTGGGCATCCAAACTAGATGATGCACTTTGGGCTTATAGGACAGCTTTACAGACACATATTGGAAGGTCACCATTCTCTCTTCTCTATAGGAAATCTTGTCACTTGCCTGTTGAGTTTGAATACAAAGCATTATGGGCAGTCAAACTCCTAAACTTTGACATCAAGACAACCCAAGGGAAGAGATTGATCAACCTCCTAGAACTTGATAAGGTACGCTTGGATGCCTATGAGAGTTCGAAAATCTACAAGGAGAGTGTTGGGGTCGGTTTTCACCTAGGCAAGATCGATAGAGAAAAACGACTAAGTATGGCGGGCAATTCATACCCGGATCAGAGATGCACAAACCTTGCACGAACCGAGCCAAAACGGCTCGGCACATGAACCGTGTACGGACCGAGCCAAAACGGCTCGGCACACGAACCTTGCACGGACCGAGACAAAACGGCCCGGTGCACGAACCGTGCACGGACCCAACAAAAACGGCTCGATACAAAACTCGTGCAAAAACCGAGTTTAAACCGGGATTGGTCCGGTATGTAAATTATGCGGATGCCGAATCGATCCAACATCTTCTCTTGACGATCCGAGCCGCGAGTCCATGCAACGGTCCAAGCACAAGATAAGAAACGAGGTCAAGCTCAAGACAAAGTGCGAAGTAAATCATTGCATAATTGGGCCGAGCCAAGCCCATGAGGGAGTCCAAAGTGGTGTTCGCCTTAGAAGATGAAGCCTCGTGAAGGGAGCGCCGCAAAGAGAAGATAGAAGGAAATCTATTAGAAGATTTTCGGGGATCTTCACTTAGATTACGAATAGAATTGTATAAATAGGAATCTTACCTCATTTGTAGCGGCATCCGCGCCTTATCTAGCAGAACACTTGTACCCTTAAAACTCATAGAGACAACTCTAATAAAATATGTTGTGTGAAATCCAGCACGCACAATTTGGCGCTAGAAGGAGAGGGGATAAGAAGAATTCTTACACCAAGAACTGACGCACACCAGATCCGAAAAGATGACCACCGGAGTCACCGACGCCGAAAACACCACCGCAGCAGAGAACGTCACCGACAGAACCGAAGAGAATCCTCCCGCGGTAGACGGAGCTCCCGACGCCACTCAGCAAGCATCAGAGCAACCCGAGACGATCTCCGCGTCCTTGGCCGAGATGAAAGCCAGGATGACGGCGCTGGCAAATAAGACGGCGGAGCAAGGCAAAACTCTCGAGAACCTTACGACGGAAAGTCGAGCACAAGGCCGGCGAATCGGCAGCCTAACACCCATGATGAATCCATCCGCTAGGATCAGAAGGCTCGGCCTCAACCCGACGGCGCTCAACTTTGCGACTCCAGGGGTAAACAACAGCCGAGCAGGAGGCTCGGCGACTCTCCAGAGAACGGACTCCCGCAGCCACGAGGCCCAATATCACCGAATCGCCTTGTCTGACACGGAGGGGGAGTCAGCGAACGAGCAGACCGGCAGCTTAACGGAACCCTAGGCGAACCCACCAACGGTTCGTCGGTAACTACAGAAGCCAGAGAGCAGCGAGCCGACGCGCCGATATCGCAACATGACGAAACCATCACCGCGGCACGACTTGCCGGAACCCTGGGAGACGGCCTCGACTCGGGGAAAGATCAGGACATGGTCGAGCAGGCGCACTTTTAGGACGGGCCATGGACGTCGAATCAAGGTAGATTTACCGAGCCTAATTCGGCGAGCCGAGGCGACGCCCTTGATGAAATCCGAGCCGACTTGACCCGAGCAAAAGCGGAGGTGAGGACTATTCGATCGCAAGTACACAAGGCGACAAACGCAGCGCCCGAGATCGACCTGATGCTGGAGGAAACCCTGATGATGCCGTTCACAGCACGTATTATCGAGGCGAGAGTGTCAGACCCCGGGAAAGTTTGCCTCCTAACTTACGAGGGAACGATGGATCCGAAGGAACATATCATGACGTTCCGCACGGCGATGGCACGATCCAATCTCAGAGAAAACAAACATAATGCGGGATACTGCCTTCTGTTCGTCGAGAACCTCCGAGGACCGGCCCTCGAATGGTTCTCTAGACTCGAGCGCAATTCGATCGGTAATTTCAAAGACCTCTGCACCGAGTTCATGAAGCAGTACTCCATGTTCATGAACCGGGGCGTATCTGACGCCGACCTCTGGATGCTATCTCAAAGACCGACCGAACCATTAAGGACTTTCATGGGGCACTTCAAAGCAGTAATGTCGAAAGTAGATGACGTGAGCGACAAAGGAGCACTCGAAGCATTAAAGAAGTCCATGTAGTATAAATCGGAGTTCAGGAAAGATATTTGGCGCAACAAACTCCAAACCATCCAAGACGCCATGCATCGGGCGTCGGATTTCATACTCGAGGAGGAGGAATTCCGAATCCTGGACCAACGCTTCGGACCAACTAAATCGGCGAACAAGAATCAAGTGGTGCCGAGCCAGCCGAACCACGCAAGGAATCGCCCAAACAGCACCTATGTTCACCACGAAGGACCAAACTTCAGCGGGGAACACAACTACTAGATAAGCGCCGAGCAAGGATCTGGGCGAGGCCGAGGATGAACGAACGGAAACACATGGACTCGGAACTCGAGTTCGTTCGACGAGAAGGCCTACTGCGAAATCCATAAAACATACAGACATCTGACAGCCAACTGCCGAAGCTTGGGTGACAAACTTAGGGTGAAATTTCTAGACGGAGAGCTCGGCAATTCAGCCAGTTTAAAAGATCTCGAGCACGAGAAGCTCGCCGATGCCGAGCAGGAAGAACAACCCGAGCCGGAAACCCGACCAGATGGTCCGCCGAAGCGAGGAAGAAGAAACAATAACGCCTCAGAATCCGGCGGGCCGCGCAAAAAAATTAACATGATTACGGGAGGATCAGAATACTGTAGAGACACGGTATCCGCGATCAAAGATTTTCAACGAAAGGCCAAAGCCAGCATTAATTGGTCCCCGCCGAGCAGAAATTCAAATGATGTCATCATGTTCGAAGAAATAGAAATAACGGGCATAGACAGACCGCACAATGATCCCCTGGTGATCGAACTCATAATGAGGGACCATGAAGTAGCCCGAATCCTGATCGATACCGAAAGTTCGGTGGACGTCATTTTTCGCGAAACCCTAGCGAAAATGGGGATCGGTATGTCCGAGATAGTACCAATCCCAAGCCCGTTGACCGGATTCTCTAGAGAAACGACCATGACGACCGGAACGATCAGACTACCGGTCCTGGCAGAGGAAGTGAGTAAGGTCGTCAACTTCTCAGTAACCGAAGGTCCCCCGGTGTATAACATCATCATGGGAACGCCATAGATTAACTCGATGAGAGCTGTGGTCTCGACTTACCATCTTTGTTTGAAATTTCCCGGAGCCAACAGGATCCAGACAATTTGGGGAAATCAGAAGGAATCACGAATATGCTTCATGACCGAGCACAAACTGAGGAATCCCAAAACCGAGGCGAAAGGAGAGACTGTTCATAAAAAAGTAAAAACCAATCGGGAGACAAAGATCGGCACCAAAAAACTCTTGTAGCAACTACGGAAAGCCGAGCAGGCTGACGGCGACCAGCCACGGTGCGCCCCGTTGATGTCCATATGCTTAGACGATAAGAATCCGGAGAAATGCGTAGAAGTTGGAGCTGAGCTAGACGACTCAATCAAGACCGAGCTGATCAACTTTTTGAAGAAGAACATCAACACTTTCGCTTGGGCCGCAGAAGACATACCCGGGATCGATATCTACGTGACGAGCCACGAGCTTAACGTGGACCCGACTTTGAAACCGGTAAAGCAGAAGAGAAGGAAATTCGGATCCGAACGAGCTAAAGCAGTTAACGACGAAGTGGACAGATTGCTTAAAGTCGGATCCATCACCGAAGCAAAATATCCAGATTGGCTTGCGAATCCAGTAGTCGTAAAAAAGAAAAACGGAAAGTGGCGTATTTGCGTCGATTTTACGGAATTAAACAAAGCATGTCTGAAGGATAGTTTTCCTCTCCTGGAGTACTTGTCCGAGAAGAAGGAGGAGAGCAGAGTCCGATCTTCTACGTAAGCCAGACACTGGCGGATGCAGAAACAAGTTACCCGCAAATGGAGAAGTTGGCCCTTGCGGTGGTAATGTCCGCACGGAAGCTTAAACCATATTTTCAATCACAATTGTCCTTTATATGATGGCACTACACTCATGAGTGAGAACAACCATTCCTTGTAGCTCCTTGGTCCTCTACATAACAGCATCCTTAAGAAACTTCGCATATTGAGGAACCAACATAAAAGCATCCATCAAAGGCATGGTCACTTGAATCTCACTCATTTGCTTGTCAAACATAGCTTTATACTTCTCCACTAATTGCTTCTTGAAGCGATCCGGGAATGGTAGTTTGGACTTGTAAGGTGGTGGAATAAAAGGGGATTCCTTATAGCTTATAGGCGCCTCCCTTTCCTTGGCTTCAACCTTATCGTTGCTCACTCTTTGAAGCGCATCACATCTACAACTACTTTCTCATCTTGAATGATCACCCCCCATCTTATTTCTCAATGTCCTCATTGAATTTGGATGGATGTACTCTAGGAGGGAGTGCTTTACCACTTCTCAAGGTGATGGCATTGATAGGTTCTTGGGGCCCACAAATTGGAGAAGTTTCATTGTTCTCCATGTGTTGTATTTTAGAACTCAATGTTGCAAACTTAGAGTTGAGGTCACTGTAAGAGCAATCCACCTTGTGGCCCATGTCTTCTATCCTCTTGTTCATTTCCTTGGTCTCATTGGTTTGGCCTTGAAATATTTGTTGTAGCATGCTTCTCATGTCCAAATCTTGTGTGGATGAGTTGCTTGCCTTTCCATGAGTAGTAAAATCTGGTTGAGGACCATATTGTGGGTTGAAATGTCTTTGATTCCCTTGATAGTAAGGCGTGGGAACAAAGACTTGTTGTCCTCCTTGACCTTTGTAGGTGGTGTTCCAATAGTTGTTGTTGGAACGAGGTTGAAAACTTTGGCCTCCTACATATTTGATCTCTTTTTGTGTCCTCTCATTCATCCCTTGGTGGAAAACAAATTTGTCCTCATAGCTACTCACATGATGAATCTTCTTTGTAGATGCGTGGATTAGCTTATCCATCTTATCATTGAGAGATCTTGTGGCGACCCAACCTGATAATTCCAACCAGGCCGGCCGTCCCGAGTCTAACTCTAACCAGATTCCATACTTAGCATATTTTTCAGATTTTTCTTAAACTTAACAACGCATTCGATTCATAAAAATCTCATTCTTATTGCATAATTATTCCAATCCAGATATAACAAAGGTTCATAAAACATAAACTAACTTAGCCAAATTCGTTCTAAGTCATAACAGAAATGCAAAGCCAAATATCCAGAAAAACTCATGATAAATAAACCCCCAAACCCAGTCCTAATCCACTTCTTTCTTCACTGCCTTCAAGTCCGCCTTCAAGACTGAACGTCCCGGATAACATCCTTACCTGCACACTCAACACATAAGAGAGGCATAAGCATTATCACAAATGCTTAGTGAGTACGATCATCCCGTACCACCAGCCAATATCAGAAAACGCAATCATACATCAGTTATTCAATTCGCATTAACTACTTAGCAAGTAAGCACAGAATCAACAGAATCACGGTTCTATGATCATCTCAACTACTTGTGAATTTCCTCACGGCCTCGGTTCTACTCAAGCGAGAATCACACATCCCCTTGAGCTAGCAACTCGATCCGAACATTCACACAGCTAGTTAGACACCACGTATAAACCACGGTATCCAATACCTTTCCCAATCACAGAAACACATTGACCTTGCTAAGTAAACACTAACTTACACAAGCAATCAATGAAAACCAGACAACCTAGCAATCCTACGGTTCCAGACATTAACTACAGTCACGCACTCACCTCAGAAACGTTTCTCTCGGTAGAAACTCGGTGATTACTCGGACAGAAACAGAATTACTCGGACACGGTTAACTCACAAACCGCTCAATTTCCCTCGAGTAACAATCTGTTTTCCCTCGGAAACAGACCAAAACATGAGGATTAACTCAATGTTACTCGGCAGAATCTTAATAAAAATCGTGATCTCTCATCACTTACCGAAATCTCTCGGACAGACTCTCCTTCTCTCAGGTACCGCTCGATCCGATCGATAAATCCTCGCGCAATCTCTCGGATTCCTCGGAAACTCACGCCTACAACAGAATACTCGATTATCTCTCGGTGATAATCGATCCAGAACAGAAAACTCACGGTGAAATCGCACCATAACAGAATTCTCTCGGCGAAAACGGAATACCTTGATTATCTTTCGGATGCTTCGCGATCCGATCGAGAAATCTCTCAGCCGAATGCACTTCCCTCAGCAAATCGATCCTCCCAGTTCGTTTCTCTCGAACGAAATCCCCAGAAACTCGACGGACAACGATTTCTCTCGAAGAACTCGGATTTCTCTCTGCGGCTCGGACTTTCTCTCGGTGAAAATCGCCTCAAGGGTTTGCTCTCGGGATAAAACGTGATTCTCTCACGCGGCCACGAGAGAAACTCATATTTATAGAGAGAAACACCTAGCTTGACCGTCTAAACCGACTTATCTCACGCGGTTCACTTTCTCTCTCGGTCCGATTTAAGTTCTCACGGCCAAACCGGCCAAACCTTCCTTTTTCTCTCGGCCAGACTTAAACCGCTCGGCCTTTCACGGAATAAAACACTTTTCACTCGGGATAAACTGATTTCCCTCGAGTTAAACCACGGCCCACGGCCTAATACCTTTACCTCTCGACACTTAGACAAATTTCCACATCTTTTACTTGGTCCGACCACAGTACGGTACTTAACCTCACGGACGTACCACAGACGTACCGCAGACGTACCACGGACGTACCACGGTACACCACACATATTCACAGAAACGGACAAACCTCCACTATACCAGGACATATACACAACGGTCATCCCATGACCCGCACGACCATACTAAGGATTTCTGGTCGCGGATGCTACAATTCTCCCCCACTCAGTTTGGATTCGTCCTCGAATCCGGCTCTTCCTCAGGAAGTTTCTCAAACCACTTCGGGAACCTTGTACTCATCCTTGACTCTTTTTCCCAAGTCGTTTGCTCGTCGCCATTACAGTCCCACAGAACTTTGATCATCTTGACCACTTTACCACGCTTAACCTTTTCTTTCCGGCCAACCACACGGATCGGTCTACCTTCCACGGTCAGATCCTCTTGCAGTTCCGGAGGCGGTTCAGATATCACATTCTCACGTTCGGTTATGTGCTTTCTCAGCTGCGACACGTGAAACACATTGTGATAAGCACTCATTTCCGGCGGTAAGTCCAACTTATACGCCACTGCCCCAATCCTTTCCAGAATCCGGTACGGCCCCATGTACCTCGGACTCAACTTAGCATCAAACATTGCTCGGCTTTTCCCTTTGTAGGTCATAGCCTTCAGATAAACCAGATCGCCCACACTGAACTCCAAGTCCTTACGGCGCCTATCGGCATAACTCTTTTGCCGGTCTTGAGCCTCTTTCAGCTTAACTTTCAGAAACCGAATCTTTTCAGTCGTCTCCTCGACTATCGCGGTTCCTAACTCACTCCGCTCCCCCACTTGGGTCCAACACAACGGTGTTCTGCACGGCCGTCCATACAATGCCTCATACGGAGACATATCAATGCTCCCTTGGTAACTGTTGTTATAAGCGAACTCAGCCAATGGTAGATGCCTATCCCAGTTACCACCCCAGTCTAGTACACACACTCTCAGCATGTCCTCTAACGTCCTGATGGTCCTCTCAGACTGACCATCCGTTTACGGATGATACGCAGTACTCATGTGTACCTTCGTCCCAAACTCTTGCTGAAACTCTTTCCAGAATCGTGAAGTAAACTTCGGATCACGATCAGACACAATACTCACTGGCACGCCATGGAGTCTCACGATCTCATCGACATATAACTCCACCAGCTTAGCCACTCCATCCGTCTTTTTCATAGGTAAGAAATTAGCAGACTTGGTCAGTCGATCCACAATGACCCAAATCGCGTCATGCTTATTCTTAGTCTTCGGTAAATCCATCACAAAGTCCATTGTGATCATATCCCATTTCCATTCCGGCATTGGTAATGTTTGCAACAAACCACTCGGAAACTGGTTCTCGGCCTTAATCAACTGGCACGTCGGACAACTAGCCACCCACTTGGCCACGTCCCGCTTCATCCCGACCCAATGATAGTACCTTTTCAGGTCGCGGTACATCTTGGTCATTCCCGGATGAACAGAAAACCTAGACTGATGTGCTTCCTTAAGGATCTCTTCCTTTAACTCTTTCACGTTAGGAACACATACTCGGCCATTCAACACAATCGTCCCATTGTTTGAAGTTTGATACTCGGTCTTGTCAGCCTTTGACATCTTAATCAGATTTTCATCCTCCTCTTGAGCTAACCGGATCCTTGTTAACAAGTCAGCCTGATCCGCAGCTCCCAAACCCAACGGTTCCGTATCCTCAGTCATAACGTTCAGCCTTAACGTCCTTAGCAGATGATACACTAGCCATTCTCCGGCTTAATGCATCAGCAACAAGATTAGCCTTTCCCGGATGATAAGCTATCTCCAGATCGTAGTCAGCGACTAACTTCATCCATCTCCGTTGCCTCAGATTCAGTTCAGGTTGAGTGAAGATGTACTTCAANTTTCACTCGGGATAAACTGATTTCCCTCGAGTTAAACCACGGCCCACGGCCTAATACCTTTATCTCTCGACACTTAGACAAATTTCCACATCTTTTACTTGGTCCGACCACAGTACGGTACTTAACCTCACGGACGTACCACGGACGTACCACAGACATACCACGGACGTACCACGGTACACCACACATATTCACAGAAACGGACAAACCTCCACTATACCAGGACATATACACAACGGTCATCCCATGACCCGCACGACCATACTTAGGATTTCTGGTCGCGGATGCTACAGATCTCATCTCTCTTTTCCTTTGCTCCTCATTGCAGCACTATCTCTTGAAGATATATCATAATCTTCACCATAATTTATTTCACTTTGAGCTAAGTTCTCCACAAGCTCTAGACTATCATTAACCTCCTTGCCCAAGAAGTTCCCATTGCTAGTTGTGTCTAGGAGCATCATATACTTAGGAAGAACGCCACGATAGAGGTTGCTAAGGAGAGATTCTTCTGAAAATCCATGGTGTGGACATTGATAGTATACCCCTTGAATCTTTCCCAACTTTCACAAAAACTCTCATTTGGCCTTTGAGTGAAACTAGAGATCTCATTCCTTAACCTTGCTGTTCTTGTGTTAGAGAAAAACTTGGCCAAGAAAGCTTTCTTGCATTGATCCGAAGAAGTGATTGAACCTTGTGGAAGATTCTTTTTCCAAATGTGTGCTCTATCTCCAAGAGAGAAGAGAAACAATCTCAACTTGAACCCATCTTCAGAGATACCATTGATGTTGTTCAAGCTGCATATCCTTTCAAACTCATCTAAATGGTCCAATGGGTCCTCCGTTCCAACCCATGAAACTTGTTTTGTTGAACCGTTGAAATCAGCCCGCTTTTGATCTCAAAACTATTGTTCTCAACTGGAGGAGGGATGATACCTTGGCGAGTAGTATAAGTTCTAGGAGAATCACCAGCCCCAATGTGCTAAGACGCCTTGTTGTTTGTCCATTACCACCCAAACCTTGTGCATGATCCATACCTAAAACTCGCAAGGCAAAGTCTTTTTGGTGTTGGAGCAACTATAGCTTAAGTGTATGTACCTATAGAGAGAGAGTAGTCCAAGCAAGGTAGATTAGTAATAAAAGAAAGATAAAGCTTAGTATAGTAGAATTAAAATCCTAATGCACAAATCAAAACCCAAATGGCAACGGCGCCAAATTGATAAGAGGATTTTTCCTTGTTCATAAACAATTACTCAAACCCCACTCATGTCATTGTAGTGTTTGAGGATCAATCCATATGGGTGTGATTGTGACAATAGAAACACATAAAACTTTTTAATCTAAGCAAGCATAAAAGTTTTGGAGTTTAACAAACAAAACCAAAGTAACTAACAACTTAATTAAGCAAATTAAAGGCTAATTACTACTAAGCAAGATTATCAAATGACTAAAACAAATCCAAGGATGGGGTTATCAATCTAAGGTGTTCCAAGAATCAATATTTGATGTCAATCAATCACAATATATGCTAATCCCTAAGCTTAAAACTCAAAAGTAAGACTAATCCACTTTCATGGCACTAATCCCTTTATTAATCATCATAATCAAGATCAAACTTTCATTTGTGAAAAGGAAGCTAACAAGCATTATGAAACAGTTCTAAAATGCTAATAAACACCCTAGACAATCACTTTCATGAGCTAGGAATGTAAATCCCTTGTTTAGTTGGTTGGAGAATTTCAACAAACACTTTGTGGGTGGAAAATTCCCTAAGGCCTAGTTTTGCCTTGATCATGGCTAAACTACCATTTAGAACACTAAACAAGGAGGGAAATGAAAGAATCTAATCCTATACATCAAGATCAATCCATGAAACACCCTTAATCTAACCCATCCTTAGATCCTAATGAAACTACTCACTAATCATGATTAGACCTTCAAATCCTATGAAATAGATGAAGATAAACATGATTAGAGAGATAGATAAGTACTAAATTGCATAAACTCAAATAAAAGTCTTACAAAATCACTTAGAAACCAAAGAGGAAGGTTTTCTAAGAAAGAACAAAATATTAAAAAGGTACTTAGGAAAATTTAGGTCATTTGGTATTTATAGTGAACAGTGGACGAACCGGGTCAACCCGGAACAAACCGGGTATTGACCCGGTTTAAGTCGGAAAATCGGACAGCGTATCGAACTTGCTAGGTTGATATGCAGCTCGACACGCTGCTAAAGATTGTCTTCAAGGTTCGGTTGGGACTTGTATCGAGCTTGCTAGCTCGATACAAACGCTCGATACGCTCGCTCCAGAACTCCGGGTCGGCTTATATCTACCTTGGTAGGTCGATACAAATGGTCGACACGCTCTTCCCGTCCTCCCTGCCAGGCTGTATCGACGTTGGTAGGTCGACATGAAGGTCGATATGCTCCCAAAAGAACTCTTCTCATTGTTTGGCCATTGCTCTTCCTCCTCTTTGTCATCCATCACTCCATAAGGTCCTCCAAGCCTCCAAGATACCTAATAAGGACTCAATATGTAAAAATATGCAACAACCTAAGATAAAACTCACTAAACTCTAATATGGATGCAAATGGGACTAAAAGTGGCTATATGAATGCAAGATATCATGCAAAGCTATCTAAAACAAATGCTAAAATATGCTAATTTATGAGTAAATCAACTCTCCCAAACTTGCCTTTTCCTTGCTCTCAAGCAAACAAACATGACAATTCTAAGAGAGAGGTTTGGAAGTGGGAGCTCAATATCCAAGAATGCAACAAACATAATCAACTCAATGTCCTAGTTCTTAATTCTAAGATGCACTTGAATTCATCCTACTCCAAAAGAGTTAGCCATGCTCATCACAACAATCAAATGCACAAAGAACTCAATCTAGATAAGTCTCCATATCCAACCAACTCTTTAACATTCATTAAATGGCAAACCGTGAATCATGACAATGCAATGCAAGTGAATTCATTTGGCTAAGGAACTAGGCTTATGAGATAAGAATGATCTCAGTTCATGGGGCTTCCAATTCGCATAAGGGTTTATTTCCTTCCAAGCCTTATATCACCCTTTTCTTTTTACTCCTTTCCACAACTCATCATGCCAAATGCAAGCATATAATTTCGAAAATCAAAGCTCCAAGCAACACCACGACCCATACCCCAAATCCTAAGCCTAAAACTAGCCCCAAAATATATGAGATAGAATCTACATGAGGGCCTAAACTTGTCGTCCCAAACCGAACACTTTATTCTAAGTTCAATCAAAATAAGGCCTCACAAGCAATATCACTATAACATTTGGGTTCAAAGGAGGTAAGGTAAGGTGGGGGTAACTACTTGAGCTAGAAAGAGGGTGGCAAAGTGAGTAAGAAAGCTCAAATATGTATATTAACCATGAATTCACTTTCAATGCAAGGCATGATAATTAGATGTCAAAATTCGGTTCAAGTGAGTAGAGTTGGTTATCAAATTCAAGACCCTATTTTGACCAAGTTCAAGGTGACAAGTGAAGTGATCCAAACATGGTTCTTCCTTACTTTCAAGACCTGTTCAAATGCATCAAAGAACTATTAACTAGGGCATTGAATTGATTACAAGAGCTGGCACTCGACAAGGATAAGCTCATCATTGCTCCCAATGCATATGAATGCAAATCCTAAATGAAATGCAACTAGACTCAATCCTAATATGCAAATGCAACATCCAAATGACTTTCTTTGTGTAATAAAAGTCTAGAGGAGAGCTCAATCAACATGACATAAAAACACAATGTCAAATCTCTCAACCTCTCCCCCAAACTTAAATTACACAGTCCTTTGTGTAATAAAAGTATAGAGGAGACCTCAATCAACATAACATAAAAACAAAATGAAAACGCTAAAGGACATATATACAAGGGAGGTGGAGGTACCTCAAAACTGTGAAGAGGAGGAGGATGATCCCAAATAGAGCGACTGATTGCTCAAGGATTGGGCTGGTGAGTGGCTCGGTTTTCTTTTCCTTGGGCGCGCCTCGTGAAAAGAAGAGCGAGGTGGATCCTCATGGACAACCCCCCTTTGTTGCACATGGAACAAATGGCGCCTATCAATGTCCATTTTGTTCTCTCCCTCAGCTTCCTCCGCATTTTCAGCCTCATTTCTAGCTCTTGAAGAGGATGAACCCTTAATGATTGCCTTAAGCTTTTTAACCGTCTTTTTTAAACCTTTCACTGTCTCTCCTACCTTCTTGATGGCTCGGTCTTGATGCTTGTTCCACCTTTCGAAGTGGTTTTAAACCTTTCACTGTCTCGCCTACCTTCTCTCAAGGCCGGGCTTGATATCAGAACAATGCAAGAGTTGAAGTAGTACCTCTCACTACCATAAATCGGGCTTGGAGCTTCTTGCTCTTCTTCTACTTGTTCTTCTTCAAGAACTTGGTTCGGGTCAAAGTCGAATGCCCCTTTCTTGGCAATTGATTGAAGAGGCACGTTGACAGCGGGATTGTAAAGGTCCTCATACGGGGGAACAAAGTCAATGTGGGAGATGTCTTGGAGCGAGGTCGCTTGCGAGTTGGGAAGGCAAATCTTGGCCTCTGTCTTCAAATCAACAACAAATTTTTTTTAGGAGGATAACGAATATGGAGGACCCATTGGACCATTTGGATGAGTTTGAAAGGATATGCAGCTTGACCAACATCAATGGTATCTCTGAAGATGGGTTCAAGTTGAGATTGTTTCCCTTCTCTCTTGGAGATAGAGAACACATTTGGGAAAAGAATCTTCCACAATGTTCAATCACTTCTTGGGATCAATGCAAGAAAGCTTTCTTGGCCAAGTTTTTCTCTAACACAAGGACAGCAAGGTTGAGGAATGATATCTCTAGTTTCACTCAAAGGCCAAAGGAGAGTTTTTG
Source organism: Alliaria petiolata (assembly GCA_020283515.1). Classification (NCBI taxonomy): domain Eukaryota; kingdom Viridiplantae; phylum Streptophyta; class Magnoliopsida; order Brassicales; family Brassicaceae; genus Alliaria; species Alliaria petiolata. The sequence goes on along the minus strand of JAHZTW010000015.1, from coordinate 3,372,445 downwards.
TGAAACTTGGAAAAGATTCAAGGGGTATACTACTCAATGTCCACACCATGGATTTTCAGAAGAATCTCTCCTTAGCAACCTCTATCGTGGTGTTCTTCCTAAGTATATGATGCTCCTAGACACAGCTAGCAATGGGAACTTCTTGGGCAAGGAGGTTAATGATGGTCTAGAGCTTGTGGAGAACTTAGCTCAAAGTGATGGAAATTATGGTGAAGACTATGATATATCTTCAAGAGATGGTGCTGCAAATGAGGAGCAAAGGAAAAGAGAAATGAGATCTCTCAATGATAAGATGGATAAGCTAATCCACGCATCTACAAAGAAGATTCATCATTTGAGTAGCTATGAGGACAAATTTGGTTTCCACCAAGGGATGAATGATGGGACACATCTATGTAGGAGGCGAAAGTTTTCAACCTCGTTCCAACAACAATTATTGGAACACCACCTACAAAGGTCAAGGAGGGCAACAAGTCTTTGTTCCCACGCCTTACTATCAAGGGAATCAAAGACATTTCAACCCACAATATGGTCCTCAATTAGATTTTACTACTCAAGGAAAGGCAAGCAACTCATCCACACAAGATTTGGACATGAGAAGCATGCTACAACAAATCATTCAAGGCCAAACCAATGGAACCAAGGAAATGAACAAGAGGATAGAAGACATGGGCCACAAGGTGGATTGCTCTTACAATGACCTCAACTCTAAGTTTGCAACATTGAGTTCTAAAATACAACACATGGAGAACAATGGAACTTCTCCAATTTATGAGCCACAAGAATCTATCAATGCCATCACCTTGAGAAGTGATAAAGCACTCCCTCCTAGAGCACATCCATCCAAATTCAATAAGGATATTGAGAAACAAGATGGGGGGGGGGGGGGTGGGGTGATCATTCAAGATGAGAAGGTAGTTGTAGATGATGATAAGCCCAAGCTACCATTCCCGGGTCACTTCAAGAAGCAACTAGTGGAGAAGTATAGAGCTATGTTTGACAAGCAAATGAGTGAGATTCAAGTGACCATGCCTTTGATGGATGCTTTTATGTTGGTTCCTCAATATGCGAAGTTTCTTAAGGATGCTATTATGGAGAGGACCAAGGAGCTACAAGGAATGGTTGTTCTCACTCACGAGTGTAGTGTCATCATACAAAGGACAATTGTACCCAAGAAGCTTAGTGATCCCGGTAGCTTCACTCTTCCTTGTGCTTTGGGACCTTTGGCTTTCAACAATTGCTTGTGTGATCTTGGGACTAGTGTGAGTTTGATGCCACTTTCAGTTGCTAAGAGGCTTGGTTTTAATCGCTACAAGGAGTGTAGGATCTCACTAGTGCTAGCGGATCGATCTATTAGGCTCCCCATTGGTTTGCTTGAAGACTTACCGGTTATGATAGGGAGCGTCGAGGTGCCTACTGATTTTGTGGTACTAGAAATGGATAAAGAACCAAGGGATCCATTGATATTTAGGAGACATTTCTTAGCCACAGCAGGAGCAATCATTGATGTTAGGAAGGGCAAAATTGATTTACACTTGGGAAAGAACTTTGTGCTCAAGTATGACATCAATGATGCTTTGAAGAAGCTTACCATTGAGGGTCAATCTTTTTGGGTTGAAACAATGGATCAACTAGATGATGAATACCTTGAAGAGCTAGCCATGGAAGACCATCTACAAGTAGCCATGACAAAAGAGCATGGTGAGAATGGGTATGTACATGGGGCAAGCTTGGGATACTTGAAGTTACTTGATTCACACAAGCCTCTAGAAGAAGATGATTCCTTCATGGAGCTTAGGCCCAAGACCAAAGGAGGATGTGTGATTGAAGAGATAAGCTCCTTAGGCATTGAGCATGAGGACGAGATGATGGCTAGCAAGAACAAGACTAGCATTGAAGGGGATTGGAGTGAGCTCAAAGCGCCAAAGGTGGAGCTTAAACCTCTTCCACAAGGGCTAAGGTACGCTTTCTTAGGTCCTAACTCTTCTTACCCCGTCATTGTCAATGAAAGCTTGAGTAAAGATGAACTATCCTCCCTTTTGTGCGAATTGAGGAAGTTTAGGAGAGCCATTGGTTATTCTTTGGATGACATCAAAGGCATATCTCCTTCTCTTTGCACACATAGGATATATCTAGAAGATGAATCTATGACTTTTATAGAACATCAAAGAAGGTTAAATCCTAATTTGAAAGAAGTTGTAAAGAAAGAGATTCTCAAGCTTCTAGATGCGAGTGTTATCTATCCAATTTCGGATATCACTTGGGTTTCACCTGTCCATTGTGTGCCTAAAAAGGGAGGAATCACTGTGGTTAAGAATGAAAAGGATGAACTAATACCTACTAGAACCATAACTGGCCATATGATGTGCATTGATTATAGAAAACTTAATTTGGCCACAAGGAAAGACCATTTCCCTCTCCCTTTCATTGACAAAATGTTAGAAAGATTGACCAATCACTCATTCTATTGTTTCCTAGATGGGTATAGTGGTTTCTTTCAAATCCCAATCCATCCACATGATCAAGAAAAAACCACATTCACTTGTCCATATGGAACATTTGCATATAGGAGAATGCCTTTTGAACTTTGTAATGCTCCTACTAGTTTTCAAAGATGTATGATGTCCATATTTTCTAATTTGATTGAGGAGATGGTGGAGGTCTTTATGGATGATTTCTCGGTCTATGGTTCCTTTGGTGTTTGCTTGTCTAATTTGTGCAGGGTTTTGGAGAGATGTAAAGAAACAAATCTTGTGCTCAACTGGGAGAAATGCCACTTCATGGTTAGAGAAGGGATAGTGATTGGTCACAAAAACTTAGAGAGTGGTATTGAGGTTGACAAAGCCAAGATAGAAGTTATGATGAGCTTGGCACCTCCAAGCAATGTGAAAGACATAAGGAGTTTTTTGGGTCATGCTAGGTTCTATAGAAGGTTCATTAAGGACTTCTCCAAAATAGCAAGACCACTAACAAGACTACTTTGCAAGGAGGCCGAGTTTGGGTTTGATGATGAGTGCCTTGAATCATTTTTGAAGATCAAGGAAGTTCTTGTGAGTGCTTCAATAGTGCAAGCACAAGATTAGGATCTTCCTTTTGAGATCATGTGCGATGCAAGTGATTATGCTGTGGGAGCTGTTCTTGGCCAAAGGAAGGACAATAAACTTCATGTCATATACTATGCATGTAGAACTTTGGATGACATTCAAGTGAAGTATGCAACAACTGAAAAGGAGCTCTTGGCTGTGGTGTTTGCCTTTGAAAAGTTTAGAAGCTATCTAGTTGGGTCTAAGGTTGTAGTCTACACGGATCATGCAGCTTTGAGGTACATCTATGCGAAAAAGGA
>JAHZTW010000015.1:3342998-3363146 GCA_020283515.1 Alliaria petiolata | reverse complement strand
TTTGCCCAAAGTGGCTAAAAGTTTAAGCTAAGAACAAGAGAATAAAAGTTGTCTAGAAAAATTAGGTCTAAAGAGTATTTATAGGGGGACCCATGAAAAGCAAGAAAAAGAATTCGTCTGGGGTCGGATCGACGTGTTCGTCGATCCATCTCGTCGATCCGACCCTTTTTAAGAACGGATCGACGACTCATCGATCCATTACGTCGATCCATGCTCACAGTCTTTGCTTCTGGTCCGGCGTCTTTCATCGATCCGCTTCATCGATCCGTGCTCCTGGAATTTTGGATCGACGAGACTACGTCGATCCATCTCGTCGATCCGTCGTCCTGGAAATATGGTTCGGCGTGGCTTCATCGATCCGCTTCATCGATCCGTGCTCCTGGAAGTCTGGATCGACGTCCTTCGTCGATCTGGTACGTCGATCCGCTGTGAAAAATCCTCCTCTTCATCTTCTTTGCTTCTTCTTGCCCCTCCAAGTGGTGTGCATCATTCTCCAGCTCCATCCTCACCTCCTTAGTGTCCTTCTCACCTGATTAAGATTCCAAACCAACCAAATATGCAAAGAACCATGCAAGAATACTCTAGGACTCTAAATGATATAATGCAACAATATGATGCTATATTAGACTCCTAAATGATGAGAAACTTATGCTAAATAGATGCTAAAATGATGCAAAATATAGACATATCACATTTCCAGCCAACATTAAACCAAGAAGATCCATTCAATTCCCCAAAACCACCAAACCATCCAAGAGAAGCATCTGCCGAGCTAGATAAGGAAACTATGGATTTATGTCTACCTAAGACATTATATTCGACCCTATCTACATCCATTGAAGCCTACACGAGCCCTGCCACACCAGAACAAGTCAACATATCCCCCCCTTTAAAGCCAAACGGCTAGTAGCATTAAAACCCAACAGCTAGAAAATCCTTTCTACATTATTTCAGCTTGATCTTTGCCTAGTTTTTAATTCTTATGACCGTTTATTTCATTGTTCTGAGCACTATATAAGCTCATTTCATTTGTACTTTTCATTCACCAAGTTATTAATCAGAAAGTATTATTTTTGTTTCAAAGAAATCTTCTCTTTGCATACAAAGTGTTCCTGCGTTTTTATTAAGTTCTTTGAGGGATTCAGAGAGCTTGTGAGGCGTGTAGAATCTAGTTGTTCTTGTGAGGATTAGCCCTTGAAGAACTAGAGTCTAAACTCTTAGTACTTGGAGTTCAAGTGCAACTGGTTTTCAATCATCATAACCATTCATCCATCAACTTCAGCTTCTAAGCAAAGGTTTCAAAGAGACTTTACTTGAATCACATTTCAAGTCTTGTGTCAGTATAGTGGTTTCTTTCAAATCCCAATCCATCTAAATGATCAAGAAAAAACCACATTCACTTGTCCATATGGAACATTTGCATATAGGAGAATGCCTTTTGGACTTTGTAATGCTCCTACTACTTTTCAAAGATGTATGATGTCCATATTTTCTGATTTTATTGAGGAGATGGTGGAGGTCTTTATGGACGATTTCTCGGTCTATGGCTCCTCCTTTGGTGTTTGCTTGTCTAATTTGTGCAGGGTTTTGCAGAGATGTAAAGAGACAAATCTTGTGCTCAACTGGGAGAAATGCCACTTCATGGTTAGAGAAGGGATAGTGATTGGTCACAAAATCTCAGAGAGTGTTATTGAGGTTGACAAAGCCAAGATAGAAGTTATGATGAGCTTGGCGCCTCCAAGCAATGTGAAAGGCATAAGGAGTTTTTTGGGTCATGCTGGGTTCTATAGAAGGTTCATTAAGGACTTCTCCAAAATAGCAAGACCACTAACAAGACTACTTTGCAAGGAGGCCGAGTTTGGGTTTTATGATGAGTGTCTTAAAGCATTTTTGAAGATCAAGGAAGCTCTTGTGAGTGCTCCAATAGTGCAAGCACAATATTGGGATCTTCCTTTTGAGATCATGTGCGATGCAAGTAATTATGCTGTGGGAGCTGTTATTGGCCAAAGGAAGGACAATAAACTTCATGTCATATACTATGCAAGTAGAACTTTGGATGACACCCAAGTGAAGTATGCAACAACTGAAAAGGAGCTCTTGGTTGTGGTGTTTGCCTTTGAAAAGTTTAGAAGCTATCTAGTTGGGTCTAAGGTTGTGGTCTACACAGATCATGCAGTTTTGAGGTACATCTATGCGAAAAAGACACAAAACCAAGACTCCTTAGATGGATACTTCTTCTACAAGAGTTTGACATGGAAATAGTTGACAAGAAGGGCATTGAAAATGGCGTGGCTGATCACCTATCAAGGATGAGGATTGAAGAGCTCATTCCTAATAATGATTGTCTTCCCGAAGAGCAACTCATGTTGATTAAGGTCTTGGAAAAAGGATACCACTTGGGGAAGAAGCTAGAAGAAGCCAAGAGCTTAAAGGAAGGAGGTCTTCCTTGGTATGCAGATTTTGTAAACTATTTGGTGTGTGGTGATGTGCCTCCCAACCTAGATGCCTACTCTAAGAAGAAATTCTTTAAGGATGTATCTTAATACTATTGGGATGAACCTTACCTTTTCAAGAGGTGCTCAGATGGTCTCTAAAGAAGATGCATAGCTCAAGAGGAGAAAAACAACATCTTGTACCATTGTTATGGGTCAGTTTATGGTGGACATTTTGCCACATTTAAAACAGCAACCAAGGTGCTTCAAGCAGGGTTTTTAAGGTGTCTAAGGTTTTTATTAGTAGATTATAACTGAATCTTTATGCTTGTTTATTATCTTTTCACTAATGATGATTAGCTCTTGATTAGGTAATTAGCAAAGAGATTAGTGACATGAGAGTGGATTAGTCTTTTTTAGAGTTCTAAACCTAAGGATTAGCATTTATGTGATTGTTTGAACATCATAGGTTAGCTCTAGGATCACCCAAAGTCCATAACCTCATCCTTGGATTCGATTTTCTCTTTGTTTATATTGATTAGTTTCTTGTCTTGCTTAGTTTCTTATTTTGATTTCTTAAGTTGTTGGATTTGTTTGCTTTCAATTCATTTAGGTTGTTAAATAAAAACTCCACTTATTTGATTTTTCTTAGCTTAAATAGTTTCATGTATTCCTAGTGTTGTTAATCTTAACCCCTTTGGATTGACATCTCAAATACTACAATTACATGAGTAGTAGAGAAAAATTGAAAGTGGAAAAATCCTACTATCAATTTGGCGCCGTTGCCATTGGGGTTTAGCATTAACCATCATGATTTTGAATCTCTTTGAGACTAAGCTTTTATTCCTTAATTCTCTTGTTCTTTCAAAGGTACCAAAACAAAAGGAAGAGAAATGGAAAGACAAGATCATTTGAGGTGTTGGAGATGGACAACCAAATAAGCATTATTAAAGCTCCATAACCTCATGAATTGGTATTCACTCCTACCAAGCTCAAGAGAACAAGCCAACAATTGGGAGCTTTGATACTCCTCATTATCATGGGTTGAGATTTGGAATACACCCTCCTCCAATAGAAGCCAAAGCCTATGAGATCAATCCAAGCTTTCTATGGTTAATTCAATGGTCTAAGTTCTTGGGGATTGATATCTCTATATTTTACATCTTTTTAGCATGCATTTAGTATAGGTTTTGATCTCTTTTATGCATTCATTCACTAGTTTTTGTCACTTCTTCATTCATATTAGTTTTAGGATATGCATTGCATATTTTGCATGTTTGGAGTGCTTGGGAGTTACTTTTGGAGCTTGTGGAAGGTCCTTGGAGTTTGGGAGAAGAACCAAGGAGCAGCCAAGGCAAGAAGGAGCAAAATAGAAGACTTCTACAGCCACCACGGTCAGCCACAAAGACCTCATCCTGATATGAAGCAAGACGTCTACTTCCAGATCAATCAACTAAAACGGAATGAACAACCCGTTGTGGAAAGATCAGCTGGGACGAAGGGTTTCTAGCTCGATTCAGCTTCTGATGTCTTTATATGATTTGTAAAGAATTGAGTTAGCTTTCGTCTGGTGGTAGTATGAAGTGATTACGATCGGCGGTTCAGACGTTACGGCGGAAATAGTGAGCATCAGTCTGGCCAGCTCGGCAAGCTAGCGTATAACGGGCAAGCACAACAGATTGTCCACGATGAAGCTTGTGTGGATGAAAACAAGAGTTTGGAGCCAAAACAGGGTACCATAACTGTATGAATCCATTGGAGCTAAAGTCCAAAGAGCACAAGAGTCCAAAAAAGTTTGCTTTTAGCATTGAATCACCTATAAATACCCTAGCAACCCCAAAAACGAAGCCCTCTCTCTCCCTCTTAGATCTATTTTAGTTTTTGCTTAATTTACTCTTTATTTTCAAGAAACTTTGTAAATACTTTTTATTTTTAATTTAGTTTTTGCACTTCTCTTAATTTATTCTTGTTCATGCTTTCTGGTCTTGTTTATCCACATCTTCTTCATGGAATTTCGTGGTTACTCATGATTAGGTTTTATGTTTAAGCTTTTATTTTATTCTTGAGTTTCAAGAACTTTTCTTTTAGGTTTATGCTTAACCAAGACTTATTTTTTAGCATTTCTTGGTAAAGCCTTTGCCTTTATTTTATTTTATGTCATTGATCTTCTCTCTAACATTGCTTAGCTTTTATTTCCTTATAGATCTAGAGGTTAAACATATGATTAGGGAGTAGTGATTTCGTGGTTCTTAGGATGTGATAGATTTATGGTGATAGATCTTGATGCTTATGCACTTAATGATCTTAATCCTTTCTTTTTTATTGTTCTCAGTGCTTAGTCTAGCTTGATCAACTAGTCTAAAGACTATAGGCGGCTTGATGCGAACGCCACGGGCTTGCTTAGCCAAACCCATAAACAAGAGTTTGATCTTTCCTAGGCTCAGACGGACCGTCTGTCTAGGAGATCTTACGGCTTTATAGGGTTGGGTATTCTTGCTTGCTATCCTCATGTATCATTGTGCGGGAGCCAAGCTAGGTTGTGAGTTAGCAAAGTGACTTCTATCACGACAGTGGATTAGTTTTGATTAGAAACCATATGCCTAAGGATTACCATCTAAGACCCAAGGTCTAGATGCTGTTATAAGCCTTCTTGATCTGAAATGTTCATCATAGATCATTTATCTCATCCAAGGAACCTCTTTTGTCATTTCTTTTCTTTGTCTTTGCTTAGGTTGTGTTAGCTTTCCTTTTCTTCTTTTTTTTCCTTTCGGTAATCACTTAGGTTGTTAGCTGTTAGAAAACCTCCCTTCTCTATTAGCTTAGCTTTGCATAGTTCTCTATATGTCAAGTGTCATTAGCTTCCCAAGTGGATTGACACATCAAATACTACAATGACATGTGTGTTTGAGGATTGACCAAAGGTTGAAAACCTATGCATCAATTGGCACCGTTGCCTGTTGGGATTGTTTTTAATGCATTTATTTCAGTACTGATTTTTGTTTTATTTTGTTTCTCTTTTAGGTACAATGAGGGAGTCAAGATAGAGACACAAAACAAGCGCACTTGAGAGGCAGTCTCATGTTTATCCTAGTCAAGAGGGTCATGGAGGTCGTGAACAATAACCAAAAGGGACCAAAGGAGGTAAAACGGGCTGGTGCAATGGCTTGTGCTCGATATAGGAGCCACACCGAGCTGGTGCAAGGGCTTGTGCTCGATATAGGAGCCACACCGAGCTGGTGCAAGGGCTTGTACCCAAGAGAAGGCAAAACGAGCTGGCATAACGGTCTGAGCCAGTTGTAGAGTCAACAACGGGCTAGTGCAACGGTCTGAGCCTGATATGACAGCCACTCCAATGTAAGTCTTCTCTCTTCCTAAACCCTACTTCACTCCTTGTGACTGCCATTCCTGCTTGCATATTTTTGTGTTTTTGTGTCCTTCTCTTGAACTTCTATTACACAAGGGACTGTGTAATTTAAGTTTGGGGGAGGGTTTGGGTCATTTGACTTTGTGTTTTGTTTTCTTATTTTCCTTTTGCATACTTGAGTGTCATGCATAAAATTTTTTTTAAAGCATTTAGATGCATTTACATTCTAAGATTGAGTCTAATTGCATAGCATATATGATTCATTAGCATTGCATAGGGTGAATTTCCTTGTAAATTGCCATTCTAAGTCATGAGATCAACGCCCTTGTTCATAGTTGTTTGATTCATTTTGAGTAAATTCGAGTTTAAGGTTGAACCACACTTGGACCATATACTTTGTTATTTAATTCTTTGCTGAAGCACACTTGATTTGATTCTTTTCCCTAATTATACTTAAACCGTAAATATTGATTCATAATTATCATGCTTGTGTTTTGGATTTAAACTCATGGATCTTCACTTGGATTTTCTTTTTTCCCTTTTATAACACTCTTTGCTAGTCCAAGTACCCTATCACACCCAAACCATAACCGTCGTTTCAAACCTTAAAACACTTTTGTGAGTGATATGTGAGGCCTTTGCATTATTTTTCGAATCTTCTTAGGAAAAAAGTGTTGTGTTTATGCTGACAAGGTTAGATTCTCATGTAGATGTTGGCTCATAACTCGAGTCAACATAGGTTAGGTGGCTAACAGAGACAAAACGGCTTGAATCCGATATACTGAGCCGATATCTTTGGGTAGACTAGGAAGGGTGGGTTCTGATTGCTTATATGTGGATAAAGGAGAAAGAAAGAAGGGTTCAATGGAGTCAAAACGGGGACACACAAAACAGAGAGATGGCGGCTAGAAAGATGCTCAAAACCAAAGAAGAAAAGGCGATTCCAAAAGAAAAAGAGGGCCAAAACAACAAGTCTAAACATGCCAGCAACACCAAAGGTAAAATACAAAGGAACGCAACAAAAGGAGCCAAAGAAGAGCTGAAACCTATCTCCAACAAAGAAGAAGTCCCCAAGGACGATCAAGGAGGATGAACCGAGGAGTAAAAACGGGTATAAGGCGAAATGCCTCAGAGAAGGGTAACTTAGGAAAGCGAATATGGTTTAGACTAAGGTAGAAATTGATTAGTGATGCGGTGGGGTTTGTTACTTCAAGTTTTACCCCTAAGATGGCTGCAAGTGCACAGCAATCACAGTAGTATTTTAAGGGATCAAATCAACAGAGATTGTTGTTTGCGAAAGTCCTAGGATTTCTAACTTCTTTAAACCAAAAGGGGATTAGGGGGTGTAGTTTGTCACGGTTTGCAATAGTAATATTAAGCAGCATAAGAGAATTAAACGGTTGTAAATCAATGAATAAAAGGCGTTGGGTTCAGGGGTGTTCTTCGGGGTTCATGGGTCGGATCTAACAAGCAATATGATAGGTTCTAAATGATTTAATGAGTTAGGTTCTTAAGAGCTTAGTCGCTCTCTATTCTTCGAACGTATCTCGAAGTTTCGGTCGTAGCTCATTTTACCTTGCAAAACAAAAAACAAAAACTCGACCAAACATGTGAATGATGTGCCATATGGATTCTCAAGTGCAATTGATGAGGACATCGACCTAGCCGAGACCAATGAGCTTGTACCGACGGTCAAGTCCTCACCAATGACACGGTCCAAGACCAGGAGACTTAGACAAGGGTTCACTGGACTTAAAGAGGATGGAATCATCAAGAAACCAGCTTGGAACGGACCAGGACCAGACACAACCACCAAGAATGCATTTCCGGTCATTGCACGCCAAAACCAGGTATACACAATTTATATAATTTGTGCAACTAATCTAACTTGTCCCAGCGGTTCTTAGCTCATCCAAGAGACCAAGGTTCGAGCCCCAGAGAAAGGCCACGAGAATAGACTTAGTTATTTTAGTTCTTTTTCCATTTAATGAACTTTCCTTTTTGGATGTATTTTGTTTTTGCGTTTTGCTTCTTTGTGTTTTCTTTGTATTGTTGTTTTGGCTTTTATTTCTGGCCTTAGGGCTAGCTGACGAGCTGTTTATAAAGCTCCCCTGCAGCATTGTATTTTTGGTTACCCTACATTATCAATAAAATAACGCAGTTCACCTAAAAAGCTCAAGCCGCCGCTTGTCTTGTTCTTGCTTGTTCTTAGCGTGTGGATTCACCTAAGTCTAAGTGTTTGTGCAGTATCAGAGATCCCCATCCCTCTGTGGTGCCATTCGATCCACCCTCACAACCCTTTTAATCGTCCAACAAGAGAGAGCGTGAAAGCCAGCTTGTTAGACACCATCTCGGCTCAAGTCTTGTGGATTCAAGCCTTGTTCTATCATCACCATCCATTGATCTATAAGAGAGAGCGTGAAAGCCAGCTTATAAATCCCATCTTCCGCCTGTCTAAGACTCTTACACCGAGTCTTATATCAGCAATAATATGCAAGACATATATCAAGAGTTTCCAAGACTAGTAAAATCGAGTTTATGCATTAATATTCAAGATCAATTTGGTACTCATGCTCTATTTTCGGAATTTTGGATTTCCAAACCAAAAACATTCCAATAAATCGATTTTGCCAATTTATTCTCATCAAACTTTGGTTCTTAAGTAATACCTAGCATGAATCAAGTCCAAACTAAGCAAATTGTCCAATAGTATCATCAAAATTCGATTTCTAGGGCATGTTCTAATTTCTAGCTTCCAAAGATTTCAACTTTTTCGGAATTGGGTTGCAAAAATCGAAATCTAGGCAACCTAAATCATCAATCCAAGGTTCTCTACCATTATCCAAGCATCCTAGACAATTTTCTAGTTAAGCAAGGGAGATCTCAAAATTGAGTTCTCTAAAGATTTGTAAGATTAGAGACCATACCTTGTAGATGAGGATGAATGAACTTTTAAAATTGAATCTTCTTTGAAAATAGATGAGCTTAGGCCAAAGAATTTTTGAAAACAGTTTGGATTTAAAAAATTTAGAATCTCCCAAAAATCTCCAAGTCTCTTGGAAGAGAAGAAGAAAAGAGAGTTTGATTCTAAAATTTCTTCTTTTGCTTTTAAAAAGGTGTTTTTATCAACAAAAACTTTTTATTTTCAAAAATTTTAAAACGAGAGAACTTACCTTGCGTGTTGGCCACGAATCAATGAAATCCGTTATCTTACATCAACGGGAATAACTTTCGGTGTGGGATTGTACCAAAACGCGGGAAGTTCGGTTCGGGAGGAAAAACGTAGGTTTTTCCGGGTTGGTCGCTCAGACGACCGCTGGCCGCGCCATGACCCGTCGCGGCCGCGGCCAGGCCTCTTCTCTCTGCGCGGTCGTGGTCCGTCGCGCGGCCACGTTCCGTCTCGCCGCGGCACGGGCCGTCGCTCGTGCAGCCAGCCTCCTTCCGAGGTTCCTCTTCATATTTTTGGATTTTTCTTGGTTATATATATATATTTTTATTTTTATTTTATGCCTAAGTACATAAGTGTCTTCCAAGTATCAGTGGCCAAGAAGTGTCTTCCAAGTATCAGTGCCTTGTCCTTGTCCTCCCCCATGTCGAGCACATGGAAGTCAGCGGTACTATCTTATATCCGACAAGAAGTTGGACGTTGTAGACTACGCCATTCGATTTCTTCCTAGACGAATCTCCGAATACTAGCTGCGTAGGTGAGGGGAAATAGGTTGTTATTCCTAACCTTTCAGCAATTGTCGTGGACATGACATTGACATTAGCTCTTATGTCGCATAGACAGTCCTTGAAGTTGATTCCTGTGATCGAGCATGGGAAGGTAAATGCGCCCGGATCTTCTTCTTTCTTCAGCCTATCGAACCCGCGGTTCTCCGGAGTGTCAAAAGGTGGATTGGCCGTTCCTTTCCTTATCGATGGGAAAAGTGGGACGAACTTGCACTTTTCTCCCATAGCTAGCTCTGGCTCCTTAGCTTCGTCGGCGATTGCTGAGATCGCGTTACAGAATCCTTTCGGGTTATCCTCTACCTTTCCGGGAAAAATCCCTGCTTGTCTCTTGATGGTTTCAGCAGTTTGAGAGACTTGCATGTCTAATTTCTTCACATGTGAAGATAGGGTTTCGAACTTGCCATTCAGGTCATTATACATGCAATCTACCTTGATGTTGAGATCCTTGACTGATTTTTGTTGAGACAACAGCAGTTGTTGCATCAATCCTTCGAGTTTGTCCTCTCGTGATGGGTACGGTGAATTTGATGCAGCTTGTGGCGCTCCTTGCTGGTTTCTGTAGGGCGTGAGCTGAGAGTTTTAGGGTTGCTTCGGCTGGTAGCCTCCGCTGCTTCCGTAGTTCACGTTCTGGAACTTGTTCTGAAAGGGTCTTCCTTGAGGTGGATACACTTGATCTCGCGGGTTCTCCACGTTCGGGTTTCGGTATGAGAGCTTGTTGTTGTTCCTGAAGTTGTTGTTGAATCCATTGTTGAAGTTTCGGTTCGGATATGGATTTTGTCCTCCTATGAAGTTAACTTCTTCTTCCCGCGTGTAGGATTCGTCCCCATCATCTCCCGGGTTAGATTCTTCTCTTTCCCCCCGCGGTCTCACACGCATTGATACTGCGCTGTTGTCCTTTGAGCAGCTGGCTCATAATGTTCTTCAGCTCGCCTCTCTGCTAAGAATCAGAGTCTCCGGTTTACAGATTTCTATCGTAATCCGGACAGTTGTTGATGTTGCTTACAGCGAGGTTTTCGATGAGTGTGCGTCCTTGTCGCTCTGTTTTGTTGTAAAGTCTCCATTGTTGGCCGTGTCGAGTGAGAGTTGATATCTGGCCTGCAGTCCGCAGTAGAACGTGTTTAGCAAGCTGGCTCCGGAGAAACCATGGTGAGGACAGTCGTGTTCATAGTCCTTGAATCGCTCCCATGCTTCAAAGAATGACTCGACCAGTCCTTGTTGAAAACCTTGGATATTGTTTATCAGTAGGTTAGATCGAGATTTAGTGTAGAAGTGGTTGAGAAAAGCAGACTTGCACTCCACCCAAATAGTGATCGATCCTGGTGGTAAAGTCTTCAGCCATCTATGAGCCTTGTCGCTCAAAGAGAATGAGAATAGCTTGCACTTCAGATAGTCGGGAGGGATTTGGTTCGTCTTTGTGGTGCTGCAAATTTCTTCAAATAACTCGATGTGATCCATTGGGTGTTCGTTTGATAGCCCGTGAAACTGATTTTGCTTCACCAAATAGATGATCTGCGGTTTGATGTCCAACTCGTCCGCATGGGGGACGTTAACTTGAATCGAGGCTCGATTCTGGAAGTGCTGATCAGGAGTGTTGTGATCGGCTATGGTGCGGTTCCTAACTCGCCTGGGTGGGTTGGCGGGTAGAACAGGTCGGTTGGCGTCTCGGTCATCCGGTTGGACGATAGGGTTTGCTTGATTCGCGCCATTTCCGATGATCGGATTGTGTCCTCCTTGCTGCAAGGCAGGATCGCGTTCTTCTTCGCCCGAGTCAGCCTCGAGGATGTGGTTGATAGGGTTTCCATTGTTGTCGAGCTGTGGCTCCCCACCATGTAGATCGTTAGGTGCCCGACTAGTGTTGCGAAGAACTTCTTCGCGGTTTTGCTGAACTCCAAAAGCGGCCTCGTTCTCGGCCATGCTGATCTGTCTTCTTAACCTTCGGATTTCTTTTTCGTGTCTGTCGATCTCGATGTGGCGGGGCAAGAAGTTGGAAGCGTTCCTCCTAGTGGTCATGCACCTGAAACATGAGAAGTAAACACAAGAAAATCGTGAGCAATGAACGGAAAAGCTTGAGATTTCAACGTGGTCTAAAAGAGAAATCAGAAACTCAAAATTCGCAAAAGCAAATAATCCCCGGCAACGGCGCCAAAAACTTGGTGCAGTGGGGTTTGTTACTTCAAGTTTTACCCCTAAGATAGCTGCAAGTGCACATCAATCACAGTAGTATATTAAGGGATCGAATCCACAGAGATTGTTGTTTGCGAAAGTCTTAGGATTTCTAACTTCTTTAAACCAAAAGGGGATTTGGGGGTGTAGTTTGTCACGGTTTGCAATTGTAATATCAAGCAGCAGAAGAGAATTAAACGGTTGTAAATCGATGAATAAAAGGCGTTGGGTTCAGGGGTGTTCTCCGGGGTTCATGGATCGGATCTAACAAGCAATAGGATAGGTTCTAAATGATTTAATGGGTTAGGTTCTTAAGCTGAAACGGTCGACTATAACTACCCCGCTCTAGCCACCTACGTTTGTCTTACACTGCGGATATGACTTCTCATCCCACGATGCAAGACAGACGCGCATACATATCATTTACCTATTTGTAAACACTCAAGGTGCGATCCGTCGATATGCCTAAACATCCTACGGTGCGATCCGCTCATTAACCTCTAGATCCAGACGATAGACCACACGTTCGTGTATCTAGCCGTCTTGGAATCAGTTGCTAATTTATCAGAGAAGCAAACATGCAATAAGAACAAGACATAAACGAAGATACCTAAAAGGAACTCTATCTCTATCAACCTATCGAAATCAATCCATGATTAAACCCTCTTTCAAAACCCCCTTAAAAACCCAACTAGATGACTACTCGTTCATGGGAACGAGAGACATCCTTGAAAGGAAATCGATTGAAAAGATCTTCTTAAAGTATTGAAAAACAAAGAACTAAGAACAGAAGATGAAAGGGAAACGAAGAAGAAGTGGGCGGCTGAAGAAGAATTCTCTCTCGAGGTCTTCAACTCCGGGGCTGTCAAACTCTCTCTCTCTCTTTCTCTCTCTGCGGCGTGAAAGTGTTTTTGGAAAAGCTATGTGTGAAGTCACGCCTCTTCTGAAACCCTAAGGTCCCTTTATATAGGCTCTCCTGTCTTCAGAAAGTGGGCTTCGCATTTTAACCTCGAGAAATATCGGATAAGTGCAAACGGGCTCGGGATGGGCCGGAATGGTCTGGCCGCGCGAGCGACCAGGCGTGGCGCGGTCACTGGTCTTTTGAGGGTCTGTGGCGCGGCCACTGGTCTTCTGAGGGTTTGTGGCGCGGCCACTGGTCTTCTGAGGGTCTGTGGCGCGGCCATCCTTCTTCTGGGGATGTGTCTGACGGACCTTCTTGCTTCCTTCTTACTTTAAGATCCAACCGTGGGATTGAACTCAAACCACCTTGACATGAAAGACAGCTGAAAGGGTTATCTCGTCTCCAAAAATGAGCATGATCTTGTGGTGGGAAGGTCGTCATCTGATGCTGAACTTATGGCTCCGAGCACATGTCCTTGAAGTTCCCGTTTTGCTTCAAAATGTGTCCTTTTTGTCCAATTTCCCTGAAATGACTCTTAAGACTAGGAAACGTGGAAATCACTTTAAAACCGTTGAAAACCGGGTTAAAACACTTATAAAGGATCTTGAAATAATAGGTTTTGGAGGGTGTATTGGATTAGGAATTTTAGAAGATTTGGTGGTTCTTTTAAAATCCCTTGTTATTGAACTAATGATTTCTAAATGTCTTACCAAATCCTATGTTATTCAATCAAAAGCAAATCAAATCCCCTGTTATTGGAAATATTTTAAGTAGTGGATTTTAGAAGATTCTGAGTGATTTTAAGTGGCTTTGGTGGGGTTTGTTAGTTAAAAATATAAAAAACCAAATCCCATAGTTTTAGGTGGGATTTCATAGACTTTAATAACAAATCATAAGAAATTTCCTAATTCACTCAAAATCATCTAAAATTTCATTATAAGTCAAATCATTCCAAATTCTCTCAAATATCAGTTTCAATACACCCCCCTTTATGAGTAAAATATGAGTGTTATCAATTAGGTGCTTGGGTAGATGAGAATTTATCCTTGTATGCATCAGTTAGTTTTTACCCTTACCATTTTGCATTAAGAAGATTCCTTTCATTGAGTGATCATTGCTAAACACTTAACCTTTTTCACTTCGAGTTCACTTTTAGCTCGCGAACTTTATCCTTAGCCAAATGAGTAGAATGATGAACATACGCATGATTCACAGTTTTGATCTTTAAATAAATGTTAAAGGGATGGGATGATTTGATTGTGTGTGTAGGTTGAGATTGAATGCATTGCATTTTGAGATAAGTGTGGCTAAGGGTTTGAAGTAGAGTGAATTCGATTTGCATCTTAGAACATTAAACATGGACGTTGATTTGATCTCTTTTAATTGCATTTTGGACACCCATTTTCATACCTCACTCTCTTGTTTGTCTTTGTTTGATTGAGGACAAGGAAAAAGGCAAGGTGGGTATTCTTGCTTGCTATCCTCATGTATCATTGTGCGGGAGCAAAGCTAGGTTGTGAGTTAGGAAAGTGACTTCTATCACGACAGTGGATTAGTCTTGATTAGAAACCCTACGCCTAAGGATTACCATCTAAGACCCAAGGTCTAGATGCTGTTATAAGCCTTCTTGATCTGAAATGTTCATCAGAGATCATTTATCTCATCCAAGGAACCTCTTTTGTCATTTCTTTTCTTTGTCTTTGCTTAGGTTGTGTTAGCTTTCCTTTTCTTTTTTTTTTTTTTCCTTTTGGTAATCACTTAGGTTGTTAGCTGTTAGAAAACCTCACTTCTCTATTAGCTTAGCTTAGTATAGTTCTCTATATCTCAAGTGTCAGTAGCTTCCCAAGTGGATTGACACCTCAAATACTACAATGACATGTGTGTTTGAGGATTGACCAAAGGTTGAAAACCTATGCATCATATGGCGCCGTTGCCTCTTGGGATTATTTTTAATGCATTTGAGATTGAGTTCTTGCTTAGACTAAGCATTTATTTCAGTACTGATTTTCGTTTTATTTTTTTCTCTTTTAGGTACAATGAGGGAGTCAAGCTAGAGACAGAAAACAAGCACACTTGAGAGGCAGTCTCAGGTTTATCCTAGTCAAGAGGGTCATGGAGGTCGTGAACCATAACCAAAAGGGACCAAAAGAGCTAAAACGGGCTGGTGCAACGGCTTGTGCCTGATATGACAGCCAAAATGGGCTGGTGCAACGACTTGTGCCCTACATAGGAGCCACACCGAGCTGGTGCAACGGCTTGTACCCAAGAGAAGCCAAAACGAGCTGGCATAACTATCTGAGCCAGTTGTAGAGTCCACAACGGGCTAGTGCAACAGTCTGAGTCTGATATGACAGCCACTCCAATGTAAGTCTTCTCTCTTCCTAAACCCTACTTCACTCCTAGTGACTGCCATTCCTCCTTGCATATTTTTGTGTTTTTGTGTCCTTCTCTTGAACTTCTATTACACAAGGGACTGTGTAATTTAAGTTTGGGAGAGGGTTTGGGTCATTTGACATTGTGTTTTGTTTTCTTATTTTCCTTTTGCATACTTGAGTCTCATGCATAAAAAATTTTTTTAAGCATTTAGATGCATTTACATTCTAAGATTGAGTCTAGTTGCATAGCAAATATGATTCATTAGTATTGCATAGGGTGAATTTCCTTGTAAATTGCCATTACATAGTTGTTTGATGCATTTTGAGTAAATTCGAGTTTAAGGCTGAACCACACTTGGACCATATACTTTGTTATTTGATTCTTAGCTGAAGCACACTTCATTTGATTCCTTTCCCTAATTATACTTAAATCGTAAATATTGATTCATAATTATCATGCTTGTGTTTTGGATTTCAACTCATGGATCTTCACTTGGATTTTCTTTTTTCCCTTTTATAACACTCTTTGCTAGTCCAAGTACCCTACCACACCCAAACCATAACCGTCGTTTCAAACCTTAAAACACTTTTGTGAGTGATATGTGAGGCCTTTGCATTATTTTTCGAATCTTCTTAGGCAAAAAGTGTTGGGTTTAGGCTGACAAGGTTAGATTTTCATGTAGATGTTGGCTCACAACTCGAGTCAAAATATGTTAGGTGGTTAACAGAGACAAAACGGCTTGAATCCGATATACTGAGCCGATATCTTTGGGTAGACTAGGAAGGGTGGGTTCTGATTGCTTATCTGTGGATAAAGGAGAAAGAAAGAAGGGTTCAATGGATTCAAAACGGGGACACGCAAAACAGAGAGATGGCGGTTACAAAGATGCTCAAAACCAAAGAACAAAAGACGATTCCAAAAGAAAAAGAGGGCCAAAACAACAAGTCAAAACAGGCCAGCAACACCAAAGGTGAAATACAAAAGAACGCAACAAAAGGAGCCAAAGAAGAGCTGAAACCTATCTCCAAGAAAGAAGAAGTCCCCAAGGACGATCAAGGAGGATGAACCGATGAGTAAAAACGGGTACAAGGCGAAATGCCTCAGAGAAGGGTAGCTTAGGAAAGGGAATATGGTTTAGACTAAGGTAGAAATTGATTAGGTGCTTGGGTAGATGAGAATTTATCCTTGTATGCATTTGTTAGTTTTCACCCTTAGCATTTTGCATTAAGAAGATTCCTTTCATTGAGTGATCCTTGCTAAACACTTAACCCTTTTCACTTCGAGTTTACTTTTAGCTCGCGAACCTTATCCTTAGCCAAATGAGTTGAATGATGAACATACGCATGATTCACGGTTTTGATCTTTAAATAAATGTTAAAGGGATAGGATGATTTGATTGTGTGTGTAGGTTGAGATTGAATGCATTGCATTTTGAGATGAGTGTGGCTAAGGCTTTGAAGTAGAGTGAATTCGATTTGCATCTTAGAACATTAAACATGGACGTTGATTTGATCTCTTTTAATTGCATTTTGGACACCCATTTTCAAACCTCACTCTCTTGTTTGTCTTTGTTTGATTGAGGACAAGGAAAAAGGCAAGTTTTTGTGTGTTGATATCTCTATATTTTAAATCTTTTTAGCACGCATTTAGTATAGGTTTTTGTCTCTTTTATGCATTCATTCACTAGTTTTTGTCACATCTTCATTCATATTAGTTTTAGGATAGGCATTGCATATTTTGCATGTTTGGAGTGCTTGGCAGGTAATTTTGGAGCTTGTGGAGGTTCCTTGGAGTTTGGGAGAAGAACCAATGAGCAGTCAAGGCAAGAAGTAGCAATAGATAAGACTTCTACAGCCACCATGGTCAGCCACAATGACCTCATCCTGATATGAAGAAAGACGTCTGCTTCCAGATCAATCAACTAAAACGGAATGAACAACCCGTTGTGGAAAGATCAGCTGGGACGAAGGGTTTCTAGCTCGATTCAGCTTCTGATGCCTTTATATGATTTGTAGAGAATTGAGTTAGCTTTCGTCTGGTGGTAGTATGAAGTCATTCGTCTGGTGGTAGTATGAAGTCATTAGCCGACCCGCCTGGTTCCTCCCTTTCAACACCTGTATCCTTATCGGATATTCGTACTCGCTTCGGAGTCAGTGAGGGAGTGGAGTTTAAGCTCCATTCTTTGGTGGACCGAGCCGATAAGCCTCCTCCTGGTTACTTCACCATGTACGAGATTTTTCTCTCCGAATGCTGGTTATGATTCCCGATCCCATCGCTTATTTCGGAGTACTTATGGATGCGGGGTCTTGCCTTAGCTTAATTAACACCTCGGGCTTTGCGATATCTCGTGGGGCTGTTAATCCTGAGTTACGAGTGCAGGATCGAGCTCTCCCTTGACCACCTCGAAAATCTCCTAGATATTCGTCGCAAGCCGAAAACCGAGGTGTTCTATATCAGTAACAAGAAAAACCGTAGGATCATAAGAGATTTCCCGAGCAAAGACCAGGATTGGGAAAAAAGATTCTTCTATGTCCTTGTCAAAGGAATGGGGCCAAATTGGTAGATGACCGAAGTGAACCTCAGGGATTATTTCCGTATATCAAGACTTGATCCGAATGTGCTGATAGTTTTTTTTTATTTTGCAGTTCGTCGACTCCTGCTTCGGTGTCCAAAAGACGTTTGGGAGATTACGGAGGTGTTCAACCGGAGAAACGTTCGTTGGGAGAAAACCTTTTCCTTTTAGCGAATCGAACGTGCCCGAGCTCTCTACCTTAGCGGCTATCAAATAGGAGATTCTGAACCCTCCAGCGCATCCGAGGACTTCAGGATAAAGATGGCACAGAGGTTGACCCTTCGCGAACGACAAAACTTGGAGGCCAAAAAGGTCGCCGAGGAGAAGGAGAAAAAGGGTTCAAAGTCCCGGAGGCCTGCTCTTGACTGAGAAGGTTCCCGAGTCGAGGAATAAAGTGACGGCCCCCGAGGAGAAAATGGAGACTTCCGTAGTTCCGACCCCGATGGCGGCTTCTGACCATAGGCTGGAGGCTTCGAGCGGAGCTGAGCGGGTAGTGATTGGTCTTAGATCCGGAACGAGACCCAAGGAGTCAATTCTCTCCGAGCACCAAGGTGGTGACAAGGCCGCGACCAAGAAGGACAAGAAATCTGGAAAAAAACTTGCTGCTGAAGCGTCCGGTGTGCCCGAGACAAAGAAATCTAAAACAACGAAGCAGCCATCGGCGAGTGCTAAACATACGATCATTCCCGAGGCCGGTCCTGGGGCCACTGAGACATCTTACAATGATCCCGAGGCCGCAGCTACACTCTTTTCCAAAATCCTTATTCTGGGCAGTCTTTTCCCACCACCAGACACGCTCGCGAGGCGGAAGAAATATGCGCAGATGGCTCTCAAAGAGACTAAGGTAAGGTTTATTCCACTTATGTACTTCTGGTCGTTTGCCCCTTAATTTCTTCGTACTTCGATTCGTGCTCTGTGGTTACGCCTCTTATTTTCTTCGTCCAGTTTGTTGCTGCGGCCAACGAAGTTATTCTCGGATATGAGATGGATGCTCGAGATTATCAGAGACGTATCGAGAATGCTCGGCAGGTCGCCGCCTCTCTGTAGACGAAGCTCGAGGACGAGGAGGCCGATCACGCATAGAAAGTGGAGGAATTCGCGACGCGCTATAAGGCCCTAGAGGCCGAAAGGGATGACCTCAAGCGTAAGCGCGATGCGGCGTAAAAACATGCCACCTACTTGTCGGATCAGAAGGTTCGGCTGGAAGCCGGTCTGGCTTCTTTGCATCGACAAGTTCTTTCCGAACGGGAAATGCGCGAGGCGAACCTCGATCATGCCCGAAAGGACGCGAAGCGCAAGCTTGCAAACAAGTACGGGATAGGGTATTGCGTGCCGAAGCCAAAGTCGACTTGCTCAAGGGAGACGCTCAGGAGAAAGTCGCCGACCTGGCTGAAATCGAGGGAAACCTCCAATTCATTAGCGTCCTTCAAGGTCCCGATCCCCCTATTTTGGAGGATGAAAAGGTGATAACTAGCTTATTAGCAGGTTAAACAAAGCCTAAAGCATAGTCAAGTCATTGTAGTACTTCAGGTTATCAATCCAAACTAGGGTGTGAAAGGTATTAAGAATACAAGAGCTCAAAGTAAAGCTAAGTGAAATCCGGATTATTTGAGGAGAAATTCTCTAAAAACTACTTGTAACTATAAAACAAAGATGAAAACTATTTTATAATCCCTACTGAAGGGTTATACAACTAATAGATCACTTTTAAACAACTAGACATTCGATTCAACAGTTTTACAAAATCTAAATTTAAAACCGGATTTATTAATAGATTTGATGGTGAGTAGCTAGAGTAAACAAAAATTACTAAAAATAAAACAACTAACAAAATCAAACCAGACAGTAAAAAAAGACCCTAAGCAATTTGTAAAATACAAAAAATATTAAAAACACAATTTTACAAATTTATAGAAACCATAAAGCCAAATTAAACTTATCTAGGAGAGTTTTAGTTAAAGTATTTAAACACAAAGCTAAAGGAAGAAGGTTTTAAGTTTAAATATTAAAAACAGATTCAAGGTTGGGATTCATTCTTAGGGAGGTTGAAAATTCGAACTTGGAGTTTTGAAAACATATTTTTACACACTAAGGTGCTATCTCTAGGCCTTAAGAAGCTATATTAGATTTACCCATGGTGTATGGTGTAAATTCTTTCTTCACCCCTTCCTCCTAACCCATGATGTTTGGTGGAAAGATAGGGTGAAGAACATTAAGCTCTTATCTTAAATAATGGCCTTACTAACCCCCCTCACATCCATGGTGTATAGGAAGGGAAAGATTAGTATCTTGGATTTGGTTTTAGGGGATTTCCTAAGTCTTTTTGAGATAAGGAAATCCCTTGAATCAAAGAGATCTTTCTCAAGAGTCTCTAGGCTTTAAGCCATCCAAATCCAAGAAGAGAAATAGATGAAGAACAAGAAAATACCCAAAATCTAATTTTCAACCCCCTTAATCATCCCAACCCCAAACCTTAGTGTATTACTCACAAGACATGTTCAACCCTCTCTTAAACACAAGTTTAGAGTTGATGAACATAATCGATGAAACTTAAAAGAGAGACTTGATACTAGAAAATACTATGAAAAATAAAGAGACAAAGAATTTT
>JAHZTW010000015.1:3317400-3338761 GCA_020283515.1 Alliaria petiolata | reverse complement strand
TAATCTAGACATGAAATAAAAAATTTATACACAAAGATAGACATGGGATTGCCTCCCAAGTGCGCTTTGTTTAAAGTCTCTTAGCTTGACTTTACTTGGTTAGGCTAGTGGGGGGTCTTGGAGAGGCAACGTGGTGCTCTCCTTGCTGCAGTCACTCGCCATGTAGGGCTTGACTCTATGCCCATTCACTGTGAAATTTTCTCCACTCTTCCCAACCAAAGTTACAGCTCCATATGGTAATACTTCTCTAATCTCATACGGCCCAGACCACCTAGACTTGAGCTTTCCAGGGAACAACTTCAATCTTGAGTTATAGAGTAGAACCATGCTTCCTTCTTTGAGCTCCTTGTGCACCAGCTTCTTGTCATGAAAGGCTTTGCTCCTTTCCTTGTAAATCTTGGCGCTCTCATAGGCATCCATCCTTATCTCATCAAGCTCTTGAAGTTGTATTAATCTCTTTTCTTGGGCGGTCTTGAGATTGTAGTTGAGTTGCTTCACAGCCCAAAGAGCCTTGTGTTCTAACTCCACAAGAAGATGACAAGACTTGCCATAGAGGAGGTTAAAAGGCGTGGTTCCAATGGGAGTTTTGTAGGCTGTTCTATACGCCCATAGAGCGTCATCAAGCTTGCTAGACCAATCTTTTCTAGTGACTCCCACGGTCCTCTCTAGTATAGTCTTGATTTGTCTATTTGAAACCTCCACTTGGCCACTTGTTTGAGGGTGATAGGGCGTTGCCACCTTGTGCTTAACATCATGTTTTCTCAAGAGACTTTCAAAAACCTTGTTGATGAAGTGGCTGCCTCCATCGCTAATCACCACCTTAGGGACTCCAAATCTTGGAAAGATGATCGTTTTGAAAAGTTTAACCACCACCTTTGAATCGTTTGTTGGTGAGGCCATGGCTTCCACCCATTTAGACACATAGTCTACTGCTACAAGAATGTACTTGTTGCCATATGATGATGGAAACGGGCCCATAAAATCGATCCCCCATACGTCGAAGATCTCTACTTCAAAGATTGGCGATTGTGGCATCTCGTTTCTTTTGGTGATGTTCCCGGTTCTTTGGCATGCTTCACATGACTTGATGAATTCATGCGCATCTTTGAAGAGTGTAGGCCACCAAAACCCAGCTTGGAGAACCTTTGTAGCAGTCTTGAAACTCGCAAAATGTCCCCCATAGGTCTTACCGTGGCAATGTAGAAGTATGTCTCTCGCTTCTTCTCTTGTGACGCAACTTCGGTACATACTGTCCACACACCTTTTGTACAGGTAAGGTTCATCCCAGAAATAGTGTGAGACGTCTCTCATGAATTTCTTCTTGTGGTACCAGTCCAGATGAGTAGGCTCTTCCCCACAAGCTAAGAAGTTGACAATATCCGCATACCAAGGGAGATTTTCTTCTTTTAGGCTCAAAACTTCTTCAAGTGTGTCTTCTAGCTTTGCACATACCACGGTATTGATCATCATGAGCTGCTCTTCAGGGAGTGAGTCGTCTAAAGGTAGGATTTCTTCCACTCTCATCCTAGAAAGATGATCCGCAACACCATTCTCTATACCCTTCTTGTCTTTGATCTCCATATCAAACTCTTGCAAGAGAAGGATCCATCTCAAGAGTCTAGGCTTGGTGTCTTTCTTGGAGTATATGTATCTCAAGGCAGCATGGTCAGTATACACAATGACCTTAGAACCCACCAAGTAGGATCTAAACTTCTCAAAAGCAAAGGCCACGGCTAGAAGCTCTTTTTCGGTGGTTGCATACTTGACTTGTGCATCATCCAAGGTGGGCTTGCATAGTAGATTACATGCAACTTTTTGTCCTTCCTCTGACCCAAGACAGCACCCACAGCATAGTCGCTTGCATCGCACATGATCTCGAAGGGAAAGTCCCAATCCGGTGCTTGTACTATCGGTGCGGTTACTAGCGCGCCTTTGATGGTCTTGAACGCTTGGTGGCATTCTTCATCAAAGTTGAACTCAGCTTCTTTGCATAGTAGCCTTGTAAGGGGACGTGCTAGCTTGGAAAAATCTTTGATGAACCTTCTGTAGAAGCCAGCGTGCCCCAAGAAACTTCTAATTCCTTTCACGTTAGCCGGAGGTGCCAAAGTAACCATCACTTCCACCTTTGCTCTATCCACTTTAATGCCTTTTCCTGAGATCTTGTGACCAAGGACAATCCCCTCTGTTACCATGAAATGGCATTTCTCCCAGTTGAGCACGAGATTGGTCTCCTCACACCTCTTGAGTACCTTGCACAAATTAGACAAACAAATACCAAAGGAAGAGCCATACACGGAGAAATCATCCATGAATACCTCAACCATCTCCTCAATCAAATCAGAAAATATAGACATCATGCATCTTTGAAATGTAGCAGGAGCATTACATAAACCAAAAGGCATTCTCCTATATGCATATGTTCCATAAGGACAAGTAAATGTTGTCTTTTCTTGGTCATTTGGGTGAATCGGGATTTGAAAGAAGCCACTATAACCGTCTAGAAAACAGTAATAGGGGTGGTTGGCTAATCTTTTCAACATTTGATCAATGAATGGCAGTGGGAAGTGATCTTTTCTAGTGGCTTTGTTGAGTTTCCTATAGTCAATGCACATTCTATGGCCGGTTATAACTCTAGTAGGTATTAACTCATCTTTCTCATTTTTTATAACTGTGATTCCCCCTTTCTTTGGTACCACATGGACGGGAGAGACCCATGTGCTATCGCTGATCGGGTATATCACACCAGCCTCTAAGAGTTTTAAAATTTCTTTCTTGACCACTTCTTTTAAATTTGGGTTTAGGCGCCTTTGATGTTCAATGGAGGATGTGTTTTCATTATCTAAGTGAATCCTATGAGTACAAAGCATTGGTGAAAGGCCTTTGATGTCACTAAAAGAATAACCAATTGCCTTTCTATACTTCCTCAACTCCTTAAGTAGTGAGTCTAACTCATCATCACTTAGATTTTCATTCACAATTACAGGATATGTGTCATTTGCACCCAAGAAGGCATACCTTAGCCCATTTGGAAGTTGCTTGAGGTCCACCTCTGGGGCTAGCAGCTCGTTCCAGTCCTCCTCTTGATTCTTGTTGAGATCGCTGTCCTCATTTGCTTCCTTAGACCCCGAGTCATGAGCCTCCATACTTGCTTTTTCAAGCGTCTGCCCCGCCATGATCGAGTTGATGGGTCGATCGGCTAGTCGTTCTTCCTTCGATCGAGCGGGAGATCGTGTTGGCCGGTCGATCACTTCTTTGGACCGTGTGGATTGATCGATCAGGCCGTCGATCTTGTCGTTAGATCGAGTGAGTGGCTCGATCTCTTGGTCGATCTCCTTGACAGTTTTGCGAGAGTCAAGGATACGAATGTATTCTTGGGTCTGATTACTTAGGTAACCGTACTCTCCACACTCCTTTGTCAGCGCCACTAGTAGATGATCTTCTTGACCCAATTCTTCTAGCAATTCATCAGATAAAAGATCCATAGCTTCTATGTAGAAGACTTGTCCATCAATAATCGGATTCTTCAAAACCTCATTAATATCGAAGTTGAGCTTGACGTCCTTGCCCAAGTGCAATGAAATTTTGCCATTCTTGACGTCAATTATAGCTCCAGCAGTTGCCAAGAACGGTCTTCCAAGGATTAAGGAATCCTTAGGTTATTCATCCATTTCAAGAACAACAAAGTCCGTGGGGACACTCACATTGCTTATTCTCACCGGTAAGTCTTCAAGCATTCCTACCGGGAGCCTTACACTTAGGTCGGCCAAGATCAACGAGATTCTGCACTCCTTAAACTTGGTGAAGCCTAGCTTCTTTGCTATGGAGTAGGGCATTAGATTAATGCTTGCACCTAAGTCGCACAAACAGTTGCTAAACCTCAACGGCCCTAGCGCACAAGGTATTGTGAACGAGCCTGGATCTCCTAGCTTTTTCGGTGCTATCTCCTTGTAGATGATTGCATTGCATTCTTGGCTCAACACCATGACCTCTTGGCAACCCTTAGCTTTCTTGGCGAGTGTATCCTTTAGAAACTTTGCATACTTCGGCACCATGGCTAAACAATCGAGTAGTGGCAATTTCAGCTCCACGTTTCTCAAATGTTTTTCAAATAGAGCTCTGTGCTTCTCTACCAGCTGTTTCTTGAAGCGTCCAGGGAAGGGGAGCTTTGGTTTGTAAGATGGAGGTATGAATATATTTTTTTCTTTGGTCGTTTCCCCCACTTGTTTTTCCAAAACTACTTCTTTGCCCTTGCTTGCCCTTTCGATGTAGACATTGTCGAAGGTGATCTCTTGATCATTTAAAAGATCACCCTCCCCCTCTTGAACCACAATGTCCTCATTGTCTTTTGCTGTAGACGTTGGTGCGACTTCCTTTCCACTCCTTAGAGTGATCACATTCGCATACTCCTTTGGATTAGTCTCACATTGTCCGGGTAGAGTACCTTGGCCGCTTGTGCTAGCTTTCCCCTTCTCCAGCTGGCGTAATTTGTTGTTGATGTTGCTGATCTGGGTTGAGACCTCGGTGAGAGAGGAGTCTAGCCGATTGTTAATGGCTACAAATTTTTGATCGTTAGAGGCTTGCCCTTGGAGAATTTGTTGGAACATTGCTTGTACCGAATCTTGAGTAATTGCTGGAGTTTGTTGTTGCTGTGGCATGAAACCAGGAGGGTACGGTTTGTTCCCTTGCTGTTGGTGTCCTTGGTAAGGTCCTTGTCTTTGCCCTTGATACCCGGAGTCCACCTTTGTTGTATGGTACAAATGGTTTGCCTTGGTTTGCTTGTTGTGTAGGGTACAATTGGTCTTTTGGATTTTCCACATTTGTGCTTCTATATGACAAGTTGTTGTTGTTGTTTCCTTGATACCTTGGAGCATATCCCTGTGGCTTAGGATAGTCTTGGTTAGCAACCCAATTTGCTTCCTCAAATTCTTCTTCATTTCATACTTGAGATAAATCTGCGGCTTCACCGACGAAGTGGACATGTTTTTGGTTGGCAATCATCATCTTGTCAATTTTTTCATGGAGCGACTTCAACTCCTTCTTGTGTGCCTCCAGTTCTTGTCCTCTTGGTGCTCTGTCATAATCCTCTGAATAATTTCCATCACTCAAAGCTAGGTTGTCGATGAGCTCCATTCCATCGTGGACATCTTGTCCAAGAAAGTTCCCTCGGCTTGCCGTGTCAAGTAGCATTCAAATTTTGGGCAAGGCTCCACGGTATATTGTGCTCAAGAGAGTCTCCTCTGTGAAGCCGTGGTGAGGACACTGGATGGTGTAGTCCTTGAACCGCTCCATTGCTTCACTAAAGCTTTCATTGTGCCTTTGAGAAAAACCGCTTATCTCGCTCCTTAGCCTAGCAGTTCTTGTGCTTGAGAAGAATTTTGAGAGGAAGGCTTTTTTGCAATCTACCCAGGACGTGATGGTGCCTTGTGGTAAGGTCTTCTCCCAATGCCTTGCTTTGTCCCCAAGAGAGAAGGGAAAAAGCCGTAGCTTGAAGCTGTCTTCGGATATGCCGTTGATTTTTATCATCCCACACACTTGCTCGAAGTTGTCCAAGTGCTCCAATGGGTCTTCCATAGCCAGGCCATGGAATTTGTTGTTTTGGACCATCGAGACAAATCCTGGCTTGATCTCGAAGTAGTTGTTCTGCACCGGTGGTGGTGTGATGCCGAAGCGATTGGTGTGTGTGTTCGGTGCATCACCGGCGCCAATGATGCGTGGTGCCCTTTGAGGGTGGTAAGGCTGTCCAATGCCTCTGCCAGCAGCAGCGTGTTGAGGTGGATCCTCCACCTGGTCGTGGTCAGCCATGACCTCTTGATGGTACTCTTCGATATCTAGTAGGAGTCTTTCCCTCCTATGTCTTGTGCTTCCAAGTTGGTGGATGTTGTCCAGTGGTGCTAGTAGGTTGTTGTCACCTCTAGACCTCAGGTTCATATACCTGAAAACACAAGTACACAATTTTGGAATTAGTAACTAAATAGAAAAAGAAAACTTAGTCTCCACTAAGCTCCAAATCTTAACAAATTCACTTAAAAACCCGAATTCGGCAACGGCGCCATTTGATAACTAGCTTTTTAGCAGGTTAAACAAAGCCTAAAGCATAGTCAAGTCATTGTAGTACTTCAGGTTATCAATCCAAACTAGGGTGTGAAAGGTATTAAGAATACAAGAGCTCAAAGTAAAGCTAAGTGAAATCCGGATTATTTGAGGAGAAATTCTCTAAAAACTACTTGTAACTATAAAACAAAGATGAAAACTATTTTAAAATCCCTACTGAAGGGTTATACAACTAATAGATCACTTTTAAACAACTAGACATTCGATTCAACAGTTTTACAAAATCTAAATCTAAAACCGGATTTATTAATAGATTTGATGGTGAGTAGCTAGATTAAACAAAAATTACTAAAAATAAAACAACTAACAAAATCAAACCAGACAGTAAAGAAAGACCCTAAGCAATTTGTAAAATACAAAAAATATTAAAAACACAATTTTACAAATTTATAGAAACCATAAAGCCAAATTAAACTTATCTAGGAGAGTTTTAGTTAAAGTATTTAAACACAAAGCTAAAGGAAGAAGGTTTTAAGTTTAAATATTAAAAACAGATTCAAGGTTGGGATTCATTCTTAGGGAGGTTGAAAATTCGAACTTGGGGTTTTGAAAACATATTTTTACACACTAAGGTGCTATCTCTAGGCCTTAAGAAGCTATATTAGATTTACCCATGGTGTATGGTGTAAATCCTTTCTTCACCCCTTCCTCCTAACCCATGATGTTTGGTGGAAAGATAGGGTGAAGAACATTAAGCTCTGATCTTAAATAATGGCCTTACTAACCCCCCTCACATCCATGGTGTATAGGAAGGGAAAGATTAGTATCTTGGATTTGGTTTTAGGGGATTTCCTAAGTCTTTTTGAGATAAGGAAATCCCTTGAATCAAAGAGATCTTTCTCAAGAGTCTCTAGGCTTTAAGCCATCCAAATCCAAGAAGAGAAATAGATGAAGAACAAGAAAATACCCAAAATCTAATTTTCAACCCCCTTAATCATCCCAACCCCAAACCTTAGTGTATTACTCACAAGACATGTTCAACCCTCTCTTAAACACAAGTTTAGAGCTGATGAACATAATCGATGAAACTTAAAAGAGAGACTTGATACTAGAAAATACTATGAAAAATAAAGAGACAAAGAATTTTCACAAAGAGTTTTTCGAGATTTAAGAAGAAAGACTTGACATTAGAATAAAAATTAAAAAGAGATTTTATAAAAACTAGAAGTAACTTATATAAAATAAACTAAGAATTCTTAAAAACACTCAAAAACTAGAGAAACTTACAAGAACACTAAGAAGACTTTAAAGAGAGAATAAGAATTTTTCTTGACTTATTTAGACTAAGAAGAGATGATTGAAAACTGAATGATTTATTACAAGCACACACATACTCTTTATATAGAGTTTTAAATATGGCTCTTGGCCTAAAAAGAGGGGTTAAGGGGCAAGAGACAAGGGGCAAGAGACAAGGGACAAGAGACAGAAAGTATGTCTACCACTTTCACTAAAGCATAAAAACTTTTCTGGGTCAACTTCAGATGGTTCGAGTGGTTCAGTCGATCGGTCAGTCGATCTACTTCTGGATCGAGTCAGTTGGTCGATCTTTGACTCGATCAGTGTTTGGTTCGGGTGGTTCAGTCGATCGGTCAGTCGATCTTCTTTGGATCGGCTCAGTTTGGTCGATCATGCGGTCGATCTATTCCTAGATCGAGTAGTTCTGCTCGATCTACCTCTCGATCTTGGCTGAATCGACTGGCCTTGGTCGATCGTGCGGTCGATCTTTGCTCCTTTTCTTTTGTCCAAGTTTTCTTTTTGATTTCTGCCAACTTTTATGCTCTTCTTTCATCTTCTTGTTAATGCTCAGCACCCATCACAGTTCCAAGTACTCTAAACAGCCTGAAAAGGATGCAAATATGCAAGAAACCATGCAAATGCTAATGCAAAGTGTTCTAGGACTTAAAATGGTACAAATGATGCAAACTAGTCCATTATGAATGATGTAAGCATGAAAAACCTATTCTAAATGCAAGCTAAATATGCGAAATATATGAGTATATCAAAAGGTGAGGCTGAGCGAGCTCAAAGCGACGCTTGTGGGTGCTCATGAACATTTCGAGCGATTTCTAACGGATCTTCGCGAGGACCTGATGCCTTCACCAGTGTCGTCGGACGCTTTGCCAAGCCTTCCGGGAGGGGAGACTCTAGAAGTTTTGGCTTCCAAAGCCGGGGATACGCGTCCTTCTGTGTCGAACATTGACACCCCGAGAATGGGTGAGATGCTCTCCGAGAGAAGATCCAACGAACTTCCCTCAAAGGATGCTGCCAACTGAGGTTGCCGAGCCGAGCCCTGCTGCCGCTTGACTTTTATTATTTCGCTTGTTGGTGCTGCACTTAGCTCTTTTTATTATTTTTTCTTTGGACAATGTGTCTGGACGGCTTTATCCACAACATTATTTATGAGTTTGGCTTGATAACTTGTTTAGCTTTTATGCTTTGAGTAATGTTTTTGAATATGCATGATTCTGCCGAAGCGTTTTCAGCAGTAATCTCCAAAGTGATCAAATTCGACTCGTTTGTTAGCTTATGATTTAAGTGAATGTGACAAGTAAATGAGTCAGCGGCGAAGCGATTGTAGTTTGCCGAGATCGCTAGTTTTTGTTAAGTGACTTAGGTCGTCTTTGCTTAGATGCGAGCCGCGAGTTGGCCGCTATTTAAACGTATTTGTTCATGTCGTACCTTGGCGATAACCGCTCGTGCAGTACAACGTTCGCGAGATGTCATAGTCCCCGTTACGGGGAAGTTGGTGGTTCGGGCGTGTTTGTTGAAGACAAATGGGTTCTTAGACCGAGGCGTATCGGTATACGTCTTAGCTCTGATTTAGACCGATGCTGCTCAAGGTCGAGTGGTTTATCGGGTTTTAGTCGAACATGTTTAGTTATCTCGTACCTAGACATTAAACGCTCGAGCGGTATAATGTTCCTGAGATGTCGATGACCAACGTTACGTAAGAGTTGGGGTTTAGGTGTTCTTCTAGATCGGGACTTGTGTGCCCGTTTCGAGAACAGCCGTCAGAATATTTCTCAGGGTATACCTAAGAGATATTGGACCGAGGCATACTCGGTTTGAATTTATATAGCGCACTTTAAATCCGTGGAGGATGTAGAGAACCTTATGTGAAGGTTAAGATCTCGTTTGTGATGTAGATGTTTGTATACCGTGGCCAACAGCAAACGAAGTGATAAGAGTTGGTGGAATGAGCTAAGTAAACTTTTCATTTAAGAACATTTTTGGTTTACATAGCGTGGGAGTATGTGTATATACGTACCTCACTCCCCCCCCCCCCCCGTTTAGGGAGGGGGGCAGTTGAACTCGTCATGAGACGAGCTGCCTACGTACCCCTTTCGAGGATCAAACCGCCCCGTAGTTCGTGTTTTGTGATGAGTTACTTAGAAGTAATACTTCTTAAGATGTATCGCATTCCAGAATCGTGGCACGGAAGCGTCTATTAAGTGGTTGGCTAGTTCGTATACTCCTGGTCGGACCACTTTGGTTATTCGATACGGTCCTTCCCAGCTAGCTACCAGTTTTCCAGCGTTCCGCTCTGCTGTATTTTGAAAAACCTTGCGGAGGACAAACTCTCCTTCGCGAAACCTCCGACCATTGACGTTGGAGTTGTAGTACTTGGCAGTGGCTTGCTGGTAATTTTGAATGCGGATGAGTGCTTGATCGCGTCTTTCATTGATCAGGTCTGCTTCATCTAAGAGCATAAGATGGTTGAGGCCCTCTTGTCCCGGAAGGAGTCGTCGCCGTACTCCTGGAAATTCCACTTCGGGGGGATAACGCACTCCGTTCCGTAGACAAGTGCGAACGGTGTTTCGCAGGTGGCACGCCTTGGGTTTATCCGATGTGACCATAGGACTCCTTCCAGTCGTCGGCACATCTACCCTTCTTGGCATCGAGGCGCTTTTTCAATCCGTCGAGTATAGTCTTGTTTGCTGCCTCGGCTTGGCCATTGCCTTGTGGGTATCGCGGCATCGACTTGCTTAGTCTGATCTTCCACTTTTCGCAAAAAGATTAGAAAGGCGTTGAGATGAATTGTGAGCCGTTATCGGTCACGATTTCATACGGAACCCCATGCCGGCAGATGATGTTCTTCCAGACGAAGTTCTCGACTTGGACGTCTTTGATGCTGGCGAAAGAATCTGCCTCGACCAATTTCGAAAAGTAATCTGTTAGAACTAGCAGAAATCTCTTCTGCTTGGAACGATGCAGCGGGCCGACGATGTCCATTGACCATCGCATGAATGGGTAAGATGACGAGATCGAGGATAGCAGCTCGGGGCGTGGCGTTGACATTTCTCGCATTTCCGTGAAAAAATTTCATAGTCTTTCACCATGGTTGGCCAGTAAAACCCGTGCCATTTTATCAAAATTGCCAAGGATTTTCCGCCGCTATGATTTCCGCAGGATCCTTCGTGGACTTCCTCCATCACTTTCCGCGCTTCTTTTCCTTCCACCCAAGTCATTAGTGGTCCCGAGAATCGCCATTTGAAAACTTCTCCGTCGAGGAGGATGTATCGAGCCGCCTGGGCCTTGAGTTTGCGGGCTGCCCACTTGTCCGCAGGGACTTCTCCGTCCATTATGTAAGTTCGAATTGCTCCCATCCACTTTTGGTCGCATCCGTACTCGTTCTGCTGGTCTTCTTTCGTCACGACTGTCTCTTGTTCGTCGCAGGGCTTCTCAGGATCTTCCGCTGGTTCGATCAAAATGACGGTCTCGGAACTTTCGATGCTGAGTCGTTCGATGAATTCTACCGGGATTACTCGTTTAAGGCCGGGGTCGGACGACGAGGCGAGGGCCGCCAACCCATCGGCTTAAGCGTTTTCGCCTCGGGGAATTCGCGTCAGCGTGAACTCTTTAAATTCCTTTGAAAGTTTTTGGACCACTCTTAAGTACGCCTCCATCCTATCGTCTCTTGCCGCGTATTCTCCGTTGAATTGGTTAGGGACGAGCTGAGAATCGCAGAAGGCCCGAATTGTTTGAACTTTGATTCCATGTGCTAGTCTGAGTCCCGCGATCAAAACTTCGTATTCGGCCTCGTTGTTCGAAGCGTGGAAGGCTAGCCTAAAAGATTGCTCTATGACTTCGCCGGTTGGAGACGTCAGGCGAATTCCGATTCCTGAGCCTTGTCTTGATGACGAGCTCATCTGTTCCGTCGATCGAAAGCTCTATCAGGAAGTCCGCGAGGATTTGGGACTTGGCGCAGGTCTTGCTCCGATATTCGACATCGCATTCGCTGAGCTGAATCGCCCATTTCACTAGTCTTCCGGATTGGCTTGGGGCTGTGTAGTATAGCTCGCAGCGGGAAGGATGTCAGGACTACGATAGAATGCGATTGGAAATTGATATGTCTATATTTTGCATCATTTTAGCATCCATTTAGTATAGGGTTCTCATCATTTAGGAGTCTAATATAGCATCATTGTGTTGTTTGTATCATTTAGAGTCCTAGATTGTTTTTGCATAGTCCTTGCATGTTTCGGTACATTTGGAGTCTTGATCAGGTAACATGGATGCTGTGGAAGCAACAATGGAGTTGGAGAGGAATGGCACATCACTTGGAAGAGCAAGAAGTTGCTAAAAAGATGGAGAAGAAGGATCCTAAAGAAGTTTCGGTGAGCAGGTTCGACGAAGCACGTCGAAAGTTCTCTCCAGGGTGATGGTTCGACGAACAGTTTCGACGAGGCTGGTCGAAAGTTCTTCCCAGGACGACGGTTCGACGAGCAGTTTCGGTGAAGCTCGTCGAAATTCTCCAAGACGCATAAAGACGGATCGAAGCTTGAAGACCCGTTCGATGACTCGGTTCGACGAGGCTTCGTCGAAACTTCNTACGGTTCTTGCTTAGACTCTCATTCTCTTCCATCACAGCCCCAGACCATTCCTCCTTATCCAGACTAGCAATAGCCTCTTTATAAGTCAATGGAACATCTGACTCAATAGAAAGAGCAAAACCGACCATGTCTTCAAAACCATATCTTACTGACGCTTTTCTGACCCTGTTTGTTCTGTATCACCACTCTCCTCTGCTTCTTCCTGCTCTTCTTCCTGCTCATCGTCCTGCTGAACTTCGTGCTCATCTTCAGGAGGCTTCTCAAGATTTTCTGCTGCTAGCCTAGCCTTACTAGGCACCTCCTTAGTCTTCTTAGGTTTGTTTTCAGTCTCAAACGTAACAGGCACTGGTTCTGACCTCGCCTGTTCCACCATGTACTGCTCATCGAACACCACATCTCTACTGAAAATCCTCTTCTTAGACTCAGGATCCCATAACTTGAAGCCCTTAACTCAAAGCCTAGAAAGATGTTCTTCTTAGATTTCGAATCCAGCTTAGACCTTTCATCACTTGGTATAAGCATGTAGGCTGGACATCCAAAAATCCTCAAGTTTGATAGATAAATATCTACCCCAGTCCAAACCTCTTCAGCAACCTTCCCTTCAAGAGAGCTCCTTGGCGATCTATTGATGAGATAAACCGCCATGTTTACTGCCTCTGCCCAGAACTGCTTTGGAAGTCCTGCATTCAACCTTAAACACCTAGCCTTCTCAGCGATAGTTCGGTTCATCCTCTCACTGACCCCGTTTTGCTGTGGTGTTTTCCTCACTGTATAGTGCCTCTGAATACCATGCTCCTCACAAAACTTGACAAACTTCCCATCAGTATACTCTGTGCCATTATCTGATCTTAGATACTTCACCTTTCTCTCCGTCTGGTTCTCAACTTCAGCCTTCCAAATCTTGAATTATTCAAATACCTCAGACTTCTGCCTCATGAAGTATACCCAGACCTTCTTTGAAAAATCATCAATGAAGAGGACTTTCGGTTTTTTCATACATCAAGAGTACGAAAAAGGCCAGATCATACATCAATAATAGGGTTGGGCTATCGCATACCCCAATGAATAATCTCGTTCAATTCATACCTAAAATTATTAAAATCAGTCAATTCATACATAATCTTGTTCAATTCATACCCCAATAAATAATCTCGTAACAATGTTAGTTTTGTCGTCAGTTTTAATCGTTTTAGTCAAAACCATAGTTAAAAAATTTGTTTAAAATGACGCTTTTTAAGATAAAATTAAAAAAAAAAAATCTAATAAAAATTTTGTGATTTATGTTTGTTTGCCATTACAATAAAAATTGAATCTGAGTCAGCTCTTTATTAGATTTTTTATTTATTTTTATTTTATCTCAAAACGATATTGTTTTAATCAAATTTTTTTAACTACAATTTTGACTAAAACGATTAAAACTGATGGCAAAACTAACATTGTTATAGGATGATTTATTGGGATATGAATTGAGCAAGATTATGTATGAATTGACTGATTTTAATAATTTTAGGTATGAATTGAACGAGATTATTCATTGGGGTATGTGATAGCCCAACCCTGTTATTGATGTATGATCTGGCCTTTTTCGTACTCTTGATGTATGAAAAAACCGAAAGTCCTCAATGAAGATAACGAAGTATCTAGATCCTCCCAATGACTGCTCTCGAGTTGGTCCCCACACATCTAAATGTACTTAGTCTGAAGACCCTCTGTCGTGTGTGGACCTGTCTTGAAAGATACTTTGGACTGCTTTCCCATCACACAGAACTTGCAAAAATCCATCTTGAAATTCTTCATACCTCCCAGCAGACCCCTCTTGTGGAGCTCATTCAACCCATGCACACCTATATGTCCCATGCGCATGTGCCATAGAGTCGTTATGTCTGATTCAGATATCGCAGCTGCCGCTCCACCTACAACTACACTTCCTACTAATCGATAGGTGCTTCCTCCTGTCATCGTTCCCTTCATCATTACCATCGATCCCTTGCACACCTTCACAACGCCTTCTCCTTCAACTGCATGAAATCTGAATCTGTTTATGTGAAGAGTACCCAACGATATCAGATTCTTCTTGACTGAGGGAACATGTCTCACATCAGTAAGCGTCCTAATGACTCCATCATGCATCCTGAACTTGATAGTTCCACTACCAACGATGCCACAGACCCTGTCATCCGCCAACTGAACCGATCCCATATTCCCTGTCATCCGCCAACTGAACCGATCCCATATTCCCTGCCTTGTACATCTCGAACCACTCCCGGTTAGGGGTCATATGGAACGACGCACCTGTATCCATCACCCAAGAATCCACATGATGACCCGACATAACAACAAGCAAATCGTTATCCCCTGAATCATCTCCTTGATGCGCTACATTCGCAGACTTTCCTTTGTTCTTTCCCTTATTTGGACAATCCCGCTTGTAATGACCTGCGCCACCACAACCGTAGTAGATGGCCTTCTTTCTGTTCTTCGACTTTGACCTGCCACTGCTCGTCCCATCCTGTTTGTTCGTCTGCCTTCCTCTCTCCTGATTGTTCGCAAACAATCCATCACCATGAGAACCTTATGCTCCTGGCTTTTGTCTTCGCTCATAATGAGACTGGAGCGAAACAGCAACCGTCTCCAAGAATATTGTCTCCTTATTGCATGTGAGTGCTGTCAGCAGATTCTCATACGAAGGAGGCAACGAACACAACAGGATCATGGTTTTATCTTCGTCCTCAACCTTTACCCCCACGCGAGCCAGATTAGTGACGATCTGATTGAAGGCGTGTACGTGTTGCATCAGATCTGATCCTTCTGACATCTTCAGTCCGTACAAATGCTGCTTGAGATACAACTTGCTTGACAGCGACTTCGACATGTACATATTCTCCAGTTTCTCCCAGATCTCCCTGCAGGTTGTGAGATCCTCCACCTGAAGCATCACCTCGTCTGAAAGACACAGACGAATTGTCGAAACAGCCTGCGCCTGCATCTCCTCCCAATCCTCAGCCGTCATGGCTTCTGGTTTTACATTCGTTAACGCTTTCCTTATCTTTTGCTGTGTTAGAAGATCCTTCACTCGTCCTTGCCAAAGACCGAAATTTCCCTTCCCATCGAATCGCGGAATCTCGAACTTAAGGGAACCTCCCGTCATTGAAACGCAGGCTCTGATACCAGTTGTTGTGAAACAAGAACGAAAAAGCAAAGAAACGAAATGTTTGAGGCAAACACCCTTTTAGAGTTTTTTATTAACTCATGTGATAATAATTTACAACCCTAACACCTTGTATTTATAAGCCTCAAAAACCGATTCCTAAACCACTTAGAAAAAAGAGTTTTCTTTTCCTAAGCCCAATTGGAAACCGTACCATAGACCTCTTTGATTATTTGGTACGAGAAATAACAGAAGGAAAATCTTTGAACTAAAAATTGCAGAGCTTAAAATGACAACAAGAGGAAGCATAACTAAGTAGCATAGACGTCCAAAAAAAAAAAACTGAGTAGCATCCAAAATAAACAACACCCATTGTTACAACAATTACGGCGACCGTTCATATCACAGTTTTTTTTATCAAAAGCAATGGTTCAATTCTACTCTTTAAACAGTAAGAGAACATTTCTGAAATTTAAAAATCACATAGCTTAAAGAGATAACCACCGCTTAAACGACTTTTATCACGAGTTCACAACTACGATTCAAATTCTTTAACAGAAATGATGAATTGTAGATATTGTTACCTCCAAATTCACGAGCAGAGAGTTGAGACCTCCAAATTTATGAACGAGAGATACGACCTCAAAATTCACGATTAGAGAGATGAGAGAGAGTCGAAATCAAATCCATTTAAGTTTAGGATAAATCAAATTGAATCTGAAAGCAATCCTTGAGAGAATCGAAAAAGAGTGGAATTAAGCGAATTAGGCTGTCATTTAATTGGTTATTTGGATTAGGCGGCCATTTAATCGGATCACCGATTACCACCACCGATTATGCTGTATTCGTGGCGGAGAGTACCTGCCTAGTGACTAGGCGGCCGATTACTCGACTAGGCTCCCGAGATTTTGAACAAGGCTATTTTTTTATTACTGTGGTTGTTGTAAATACAAAGTGTTATACTATTTTTTTCTTATTCATTCCATTTTATGTAATTTATGTGCAATTAGATTGTTCCCATTTTTTTAGTTCTTGCACGATTTTTTGTCAATCCTATACTATCATACACAATTATGTTTAGAAATTATAAAAAACAATATTTCTCAATATAATTAATTTCTAATTCAATTCATAGAAAATTGAACTAATATCATTTATAATCTCTCTTAACTCTGGTTACAGATTTCGGCGATCTAGCTTGACTTACCCCATTACTTTATGATCTGCTCTAACATCAAGTTTCATCAATCCTACTGGACCTTAAGACTTGGACTGGTCGCTTCACTACTCTTGCCTACTCTCGTTTTACCTCTCTAAGTTTTATGTTTTTGGTTCTAAGCATGGGCGGGAATGATTGAAAAGTGGCACAAAGGTCCAATCATTGATCCTATCCAACTTTGATCCTATCTGTATCCACTCTTGATCATATCATATCCACTCTGGATCCTATTATATCCACTCCTTAACTTATCCTATCCACTCTTAATCTTTGGGATAATCGGGAAAATTTTATTTTTCTCTGATTATTCTTGACTGTATTGATTTTGTGATGCAATATCAAAAATATTTAATCAAAGGTCTTCAATAAGTGGATTTATTATTAGAATCTCATCATCATAACTTCACAAAGTCAAAGGATTCTCACTCAAGTTCAAGGGAAAATTGGTGGCAAAAAAGACCATTATTTGATTTAGCTTATTTTTCTCTTTTTGTTTAAATGTGAATAATTTCATTTAATGAAATTTATTGTAAAGATCCCTTGTAAGAGTTATAAAAGCTCATTTGTCCTCATTTGCAAAATACATTGACATTTTTGGAAATATAAAAGAGAGTTTTCTCTAAAGCTTAGGCTTTGTTTTGTTTATCTAAGTTAGATGGATTTCTACACTTAGTAAACGTTTGAATCTATGTCTCTTGTGTGCGATTCCTTGAGACTAGATTTCTTGTTTATCACAAGACTTTCACATCTTGTGTACACTTCGATCCATCAGTTCTCATGTCCATTCATCGGTCCACCGGTCTAATTGCCTCGAGTTTCTCGGCCATTGAATCACCTTCACATACATCACCAACTCCATCTCTATCAGCCCGCTGCTTGAAGATCTGTTCATCCGAAATATAAGCCGTGAAGTCGAGATTCTCCTTTGGTGCTTCTATCATTTTTATGCCATTTTCTTTTATGAAATAAATCAAACAGCAAATGCAGCAAGAATAAACACAAAATGTAAATCAAATGAAACTTTTTTTATGGATTTTGGGGATTTATATCAAGCAGAAAATAAAGAAAAGGATGAACACAAACAGAACCAAACGAAACAGATTTTCAAAGCAAAACAGAAACGATTTTTTATGAGTTTTTGTTTTAAGGTAAATGAAATAACAAAGCATAAAATGAAAGATAAGGGTTGAATTAGCACAACCTGATGGATATGAGCTTTTGAAGCTATGATATAAGATGATATAATATCGGGAATCACTCTACAATCTTTTAACAAATGATGATGAAGAACTGATCACAAGCTTGGTGCGGATGGTAGAAATGG
Source organism: Alliaria petiolata (assembly GCA_020283515.1). Taxonomy (NCBI): domain Eukaryota; kingdom Viridiplantae; phylum Streptophyta; class Magnoliopsida; order Brassicales; family Brassicaceae; genus Alliaria; species Alliaria petiolata. Next base: position 3,321,125 of record JAHZTW010000015.1, on the reverse strand, counting down.
TGGTGTAAGTTTGATTGACTCTCTAAATCTGTGGGCTTTAATTGACTCTCTCAATCTGTGGAACTAGACTTGTTTGAATCACACAAACAATCTTAATCCTATAATATTAAGTGTCAAATGAATCGCTCAAATGAAACTTAAAGACAACAATTTACACAAAGAAACTCTTTGAATAAAAGAAGAATAAACTTTACATTTCTTAAATGATTTAAAGGTGAATAAAATGATACAAAGAGGTCAGCTTATATAGGTGCTCGACCTTGGACAAAAACAAACGGTCATATACATAATAAGGCAGCTAATTAACTCTAAAATAAATGTGAAAGATCCGAGGGAAAATGCTCTCAAAGATAATATATATACTCGTTAGTCTTAAATGATTGCTCGAGATTCTTTGTATCTGGAAAGCTTGGGAAGATATAAGTGATGTTTTGGGACCTTCTGGAATGTGTTGAAAGCCTCAAGGTCATGCGTAAGTAGAAGAGGAAAGTGATGTTGCAATGTGAACACTTTAAATGCACTCAGGTCCATTTTTGGAAAGTGATTCGCCTAATCCTCTGAGTTCTGCCAAATTGTAGGTCCTTTGTAGAAGCTTCTAGAAAGTTATTAACGTCTCCTGGTCGCCACAGAAACGTTTGATCTTGACCAAACTCGTGAGACTCCAAATAAGGCAAGCCGAGAATCCTCTGTTTTAAAAGTTGAATAACATTTAAACCAAAATCGGTATGGGTATGATTCTAATTATAAGAGCTCTCCGGTTGCGTCAAGATTGCATAACAAGTCAGTTCATAGCTTAATTCTTTGTTGTTTGGTCGGAATCTTCCAATTAGCGCTCCTATGTCCGAATCGGGAAATTTCTGGTTCACCTAATTTGTAAAATTAATAAATCTTAAATCAAAATGAATTTTGTCATGAATCGAATTATCCGCGTGCTTCTGATGAGTTGAGAATCTAAAAAATTGGATTTGTTGCTTGGTTCATCCAGGTTTGGCCGGAATCACTCAATGAGTGATCGTAGGTCTCCATCGGGTCCATTGAAGATCTGCCAAATTTTATCTTCAATATCTTCTTCATATGGAATCCTTTTTGGCTGATTCTTCTTCGTGGTGAACTCTAGATGAGTTGAGTTTCCAAACCAAGTTGGTTTACAACTTGGTTCCTCTTGGTTAGATCAGAACCCTCCATTAAGTGAAAGCAGGTATTCTTCGGATTTTCTTGAAATTTGCCGATTAATGATTTGAAAGGTGTAGGATCCTTGATTTATGATTACTGTGCGTGCTGGAATTCAAACAATAGAAATTGTTCACAAAAATATAAAAGAGGACGCGAAGATTCTAAGTTAAAACACGAAACATAAATCCAAAGATGGTGATTTTATTATAGATGTTTAGATGAGCTTTCGCTACAAAGCGTATAAGTGTTTAGCTAGGTAAAACGTCGATGGTGCTATAAATGAGTTAAGGATTCTTTTTATACATATCTACTCATAATCTAAACGAAGATCTCGGGAAATATTCTCGTAGATTCTCGTCTATCCCTTCTCCGCCGCACTCCCTTCCACGAGGCTTTGTCTTCTAGGGCGAACATTGCTTCGGAATTCCTCATGGGCTAGGGGTCAGACCATTTGTACAATGATCCGTCTTGGGCTCAGATCATTTTGTGGGCATACTGCTCGGGTTGTCAAGGGGAGATGTTACTTCAACGGTCAGGTTTAGTAACTGCAGTTTCTATAGCTTCGTTATGCATAGTAACGAGGAGGTTACTATGGTCATGTCACCATTGTTTAAGCTTCCGCTTGTGTTATTACTTTGATATTATTGCATGATGTGAGCATGCATTGTTTTATTTTGGAGTTTGGAGTGGGTAACTAAAGATCGTATAGAGGATCCTGGATTCACTGGGTAATACTAGATTACTTATCCCTCATTTTAATAAATTTTGCAGGAAATCATAGAGAGTAGACGGGCGCAGCGGAGACTAGGATTTTGGAGTAGATTGCGGTATGTTTTTGTAAAACATATGTACATTTATGAGTTGTACGGTTTGGATAGTAAGGATCCGCTTATATAATGTTTGAATAAGTCAGATTTTGTATAATGACTCGATATATATAATAATAAAGGAGTTTTGGTGTGAGTAAAAGCCTTGTGTTGAAATGATAACTTGGTCTGAGTTAACAAGACTCTTATCTAGAGTACGGGTTGGCAAGTTTTAGGCTCTGACGAGAGGTTCGAGTTAACACGATGGGCTAGCCTTGGACTTAGATTCGTTCTAAGGGAGGGCCGGCCTATCTGTGAACCTTGACACTGTGGCGCTTTTGGTTCATCTATGTCTAGACCGAATTGGGGTGTTACACACAGATATCTCGTTGATACAACAAAAGAAATAGGAAGACCACCAATAGTCGTCATTGGAGGGAAGATGAGAAACAACTTGTTGGCCGTCCTTGGCTTGAAAGCTAGAGTCCTGAAACGTGACTTATCCGGTTGAATTCTCCCCAAATGGTACCAGTTTCTTCAAAATTGGTAATTTTCTTACTAATGATCTGGTCCAACAACCCCAAGTTCGCATAGGCCTGCCCAAACAATTCCATCTTCACATAAAGTTTGCAAATGCTAGCAATATGGACTGCGGTACGAGAAAGGTTGGCATCAAGAACATGAAAGACAGACTCTCGGCCAGACCGAAAGGTTTTCTCTTTTGAAGTTTTCACTTCCGAAGCGTGCTTCAGCTTGACCACCGTTAACGTGTTCTCAAGACCGACCATGCGCGCTTGAGCAACTAGAAGATCATTTCTGAGTTTGATCTCAGAAGAAATTAATGCTTCTTTCTCTGCATGAAGAGAAGTCCTGAGGCGACCCAGCCTGATAATCCTAACCAGGCCGGCCGTCCTTAAACATCCTACGGCCAACTTCGGCATTACACGGAATTTTCCAAAACTTTCTCATTAACTTAAACACGGCTTGATTCTCTAAAACATTCATTCTTATTGCATAATAAATCCAATTCCAATACATAAATCCGAGGTTCATAAATCAATCATAAACTAACTTAGCCAAGTTCGATTAAGTTATAAAACCAGAAACGCAAAGACAGAAAATCCGAACAAGTCTAAATAAAAAGAACCCCCAAATCCCGATCCTAATCCACTTCTTTCTTCACTGCCTTCGAATTCGCCTTCAGAACTAACGGTCCTGGACAACTTCTTTACCTGCACACTCAACACATAAGAGAGGCATAAGCATTCCATAAATGCTTAGTGAATACGGTCATCCCGTAACACCTTAGCCAGCAACTAATCACGCTTTCATGCTAACAATTCTAACACGATATCAACACACTTAGCAAGCAACAGTCAGTCAACCAACACGCATGACCACCTAGCCTAACTCTGACCATCTAGTCTTATGGACTCGGTTCCTCCTTAGCGTGAATCACACATCACCTAACCCAGAGAAAGCGATCCTGCCTCGGCCACAAGTTAGCTAAACAATCACATAATCACACGGTCACCAATCCGCAAAACAATCACATAAACAATTGACCTTGCTAAGCCTAAACTCTACTTACACAAGCGATCAATACACATATCAGAAATCCCTAGCAATCTTTCAATCCATAGAAGCTAGCCACAGTCACGCACTCACCTCAGAAACGTTTCTTTCGGTAGAAACTCGGACAGAAACGAAGTTACTCGAACTTCTCTCGCGAGATCCAATCTCCTC
>JAHZTW010000015.1:28014-58183 GCA_020283515.1 Alliaria petiolata | reverse complement strand
CCACTATACCAGAGCTGTTTCAACTCATGAATCAAAGGTTGGAGGAATACATCAAGTGCTCGCTTCGGATGCTTAGGACCAGGCACTAGAATACTCATGAACAAAAATTCTCGTTGCATGCACATATCCGGAGGAAGATTGTATGGCGTCAATATGACAGGCCATAGAGAATATTGCCTCCCAGACATTCCAAATGGACTAAATCCATCAGTGCATAAGGCAAGATAGACAGTCCTGCATTCGTTAGCAAAGTCAACGTGTACCGTCTGAAAGTGTTTCCACGCCTTTGCATCTGACGGATGTGTAACCTGCCCATCCACCGTAGAATGTTGCGCATGCCATCTCATTGCTGCCGCAGTCCTTTACGAGTGGTATAATCGTTTCAATCTATCAGTGATTGGCAAGTACCACATCCGTTGGTACGGGACACGAGTACTTCCAGTGGTTTCTTGATATCTCGGCTTCCCACAAAACCGACATTCATGCAGTTTGTCATCATATTTCCAGAAAATCATGCAATTATCAATGCATACATCAATCATTTCTGATGGTAACCCAAGACCCGAAACCAACTTCTGTATTTCATAGTAATTTTCAGCAGACAGATTATCTGCTGGCAAATACTCTTTAAAAAGTTCAGCCCATGAATCCATGCAACTCTCAGTCATATTATTATCACTCTTAATTGTCATCATCCTAGATGCCAATGATAATTTAGACTGCCCTTTTCTACATCCATCATAGATGGGCTGGTTTGCAGCGTCTAACATATCATAAAATCGTCTAGCATCTGCATTGGGTTCTTCCCGACTATTATCAACAAATGAGGTTGGTGGAGCTTCATGCATAGCATCTACAACCATATCATGATATATATTCCCTTGTTGATACCCTTGATCAATATTTCCAAATATATTAGACCCAGCATCAAAATGATCATTACTAGGCTGCTCAAAACCCTGACCCGCGGTACTACTACTTCCTGCACCACTACCTTCCCCATGCGAAAACCACACATAGTAATTTGGCATAAACCCTCTATTATATAGATGCCTCTTCACAGTATCAATTTCTATATATGGTATATTCTTGCATTTTCTACATGGACATAATATTTTACCATGTTCTATCGCAAATGGTTGGTTTGTTGCCTGATACAAGAATCCTCGCAACCCGTCCCGATACTCTTTCGTCACTTCACCACTACTTTTTTTTTTATGTTTTCATTCTTATTTTTTTTTCTTCTCTCTTATTTTTTTTTTCTTCTTTGTTTTTTATTTTATTTTTAGATGTGTGAAACAACAATCAGAACTGAGCTATTTATAGATTCTTATATTTTATTGCAACGTATTTGTGACGAATTTGCGACGGGATTTAGCGACAGACTTGCGACCAATTGTACATTTGCGACGGATTTGCGACGTTATTGCGACGGATTTGCGACAGTTGCCGACAATTTTGCGACGATTTACTCCTGCATGTGAGGTTAGGTGAGACTTATGGAAAACGTGGTTTACCAACTTTGTCTTCATCGCAGTTCCCTCGCGATTCCGTCGCAAATATTGATTCGGATTTATCGCGTCGCAAATCCGTCGCAAAATTTGCTATTTGCGGTTGTTTCGTCTACCGTTGCAAATATGTCGCAAATTAGTCGCAATTTGCGACGCGTTTGCGACGACCCTTGTCGTCGCAAATTTGCGACGTATTTGCGACGTTTTTTTTTGTACTGTCGCAATATACACGCAATTCCGTCGCAAGTTTCCGTCGCAAATTGCCTGTTTTCTTGTAGTGAAATCTTAATGATTAATCAATCCCAATATGGCAACGGCGCCAAATTGATACAGGAGTTTTGGCTCTTGCAAGCAATTCCTCAATTGCTCATATCATTGCAATATATTGAGGTATCAATCCATCTTGGGAGATGATGCAATAAGAATACAAAGTTGAGTCTAAGCTAAGCTAAAATGATAAAAGCAAGTCACAAACAAGTAATAAAAGCAAGCTACAACTTAGAGAGATACTACTAAAGCAATAACTATGAAATTAACCCTTAATTGAAACTAATCAAGATGCTAAGCAAGAATTACTACTAATCAAGATTATCAATTGACTAAATCGAAACCTAGGGATGGAATCATTGATTTGGGCAATCAAATGGACAACCTTGCAATCATTTAAGCAACTAAACAAGCCATCTCTATGCCTAGAACACTTAATAAAGACTAATCCATGATGTGTGGTAATAATCCCTTTACTAATCACCCTAATGAACTAATGATGTTTTAGCATTAAAATGATTAGCAAGCATTAAACACAAGTCTAAATAGCATGATAAACACCCTAGGCAACTAATGTCTTAGGCTAGGAATGTAAATCTCTTAATAAGTTGGTTCAAGCATTTCATCAAACACTTGGTGGGTGGATGAAATGCCTATGATCCAAAATAGCAAAGGTTAGCTATTTGGCATGAAGACCTACTTAATAAGAAGAGAATAGGAAGAATCTATCCTAGATTGCAAGTTTGAACCAATAGAAATCCCTAAATCTAACCCATCCCTAAGTTCCTAAGTAAACTACTCACTAATCATGTTTAAGCCCATCAAATCAAAGATTAGAAAAAGGTTAAACATAATTAGAGAAAGATAAACAAGTAATCTAAGAAAGATATTGCATTAAACTCAAATCCAAAGCATAAACAAAGTATTTGCCCAAAATGGCTAAAAGTTTAGGCTAAGAACAAGAGACATCCAAGTTAACATAAAAATTAAGTCTAAAGAGTATTTATAGGGGGACCCATGAGAATGAAGAAAAAGAATTCGTCTGGGGTCGGATCGACGTGTTCATCGATCCACTTCGTCGATCCGACACCTTAGAAACTTGGTTCGACGAAGTCATCGATCCGTCTCGTCGTTCCGTCTTGGCTTCCTTCACTTGATGTTTGGTTTTGGTCCGGTGAGGTTCGTCGATCCAGTTCGTTGATCCGAGCTCCTGACATTTTGGTTCGACGAAACCACGTCGATCTAGCTCGTCGATCCGTGCCCCTGGAAATCTGGTTCGGCAAAACCACGTCGATCTAGATCGTCGATCCGAGCCCCTGGAAATCTGGTTCGGCGTGTCTCGTCGATCCAGGTCGTCGATCTAAGCTCCTGGAAATATGGTTCGACGGCACTCGTCGATCCAAGTCGTCGATCCATCACGAAAAATCCTCTCCTTCATCTTCTTTGTTTCTTCTTGCCCCTCCAAGTAGTATGCATCATTCTCCAGTTCCATTCTCATCTCTATAGCGTCCTTTTCATCTGATTAAGGTTCCAAATGCAACAAAGTATGCAAAGAACCATGCAAAAACACTTTAGGACTCTAAATGGTACAATGCAACACTATGATGCTATATTAGACTCCTAAATGATGAGAAACTTGCACTAAATGGATGCTAAAATGATGCAAAATATAGACATATCAACTCCCCCAAACTTGCCTTTTGCTTTAGACATAGACATAGACATATCTATATCAACTCCCCCAAAATATAGATATATCATTTATCCTAACAATATTATTTGACCTAACAATTCATTGATCACCTTTGAAAAACCCTAAACCTAACTAGCAAACTACTCAAACATGATCAATGAAACAGAAATCATAACTTGAATAGAAAGCATAAAAGAAATCATAAGTCGATCGACACCTTGTGCATATTTTTACTCTTCTGACTTCATCACTTCGCAGCTTCTTGCAGAATGCTCCAAAAAGCTTCAGAATCTCCAATTATGCTCCAAACGTAGTCCAACCTATAAAGACTATAATAGGACTCTAAAAGTACCAAAAGACTCTATAAAAACACTTATATCATGGCCTAAAAGTGGGTAAAAACCATGATATATCAATACACAACGGCCATCCCATGACCCGCACGACCATACCCAGGATTTCTGGTCGCGGATTCTACACTAAGAGTATACACTAGGGATTGTCCCCATCATGGGGGTTTAAGAAAGAAGCTATCCTTAGCATTTTCTATTGGGGAGTTGATAAGAAGCACAATGGACATTGGATGTAGCTAGCAAAGGATGTTTTGCAAACCTCACCATGGAACAAGGAGAGCTACTTGTTGAGAACTTGGCTAATAGTGATGAAAGCTACAATGAAAGGCATGATACAACCCGTGGCGACCCGACTCGGAAATCTGAACCGCGGCCGTGCCTCCCACCGAACATCCTATCGCCCATACTATACATCGTCAAATTTCGTGTTTTTAATTCTTTTTAGCAATTCTGTTTAACAAGCGATTAAACTAAAACAATGCCTTTCATTAAACTTGAATAAAACACATGACAAGATTCAGGATTCATAAATCATAAAAACACGGTTTGCTAGCAATGCAACACATCATCTAGTTCCAACCTAAACGAAAAACACCAAGACCCATAAAACAAACAACAAGTTCAACTATTAAATAAATAGAACCCCCGATCCATCCATGTCCATCACTGCCGCCGGTCTCGCTCCACTTACTTCTTAGATCCTTGATACGCCTAGAAACACATTGGTCGGAAGAAAACTCGGTGAAACTCGCTTGGAAACGAAGATAGTCGATTGCCCTAGAGATTCCTCGGCTATCGCTCGTCTGTAGCTTCCTCTCCTCGGCTATCTCTCGATCTGTTCACTTTCCTTTGACCCAAACTCAGATTCTCTCGGCTAACTCTCGATCTCTCTCGGCTATCTCTCGGGATACTCGTGATATCAGAGTTTTCTCTCGACTAATCTCTCTCTCGCTTTATTTCCTTGAAATATGCGGCAGCCGAGAGAAAAGTCTCAAAAACACTTATATACTCGCAAAACCCTAGGTAACTCGGCCATAACCGATACTTCCTAGTTCCAGTAGGACTTAACCCAGTTAGCTCTGACTTTTCCTCGACTATAGCCCGTACCGGCTCGACCATCCGCGCGATTAATCTGATTTAAGCCGACTTAAGTCACGGCCAACGGCCCAGCTTCCTTTCTCTCAGCCGTTTTCCTTTTCTCTCGGCCAGTTTCCTTTTTCTCTCGGCCAGACCGAACAACCTCGATCATACTCGCGAGATTTCCTGTTCCGCCTAGGAAAATTCCGGTTTTCATCGAGAGAATTCTCAGCCCACGAGCCTAACCCCTTTTCTCGACACTTTCAGATTTTCACTCGGACCTATCCTTTCTTCTCTCGGATATATTATGTCCCTCTCTGCTATATCCCCCATATTGTTTCTCAATGTCCTCATAGATTTTTGGGGCCCACAAATTGGAGAAGTTCCGTTGTTCTCCATGTGTTGTATTTTAGAACTCAATGTTGCAAACTTAGAGTTGAGGTCACTGTAAGAGCAATCCACCTTGTGGCCTATGTCTTATATCCTCTTGTTCATTTTCTTGGTCTCATTGGTTTGGCCTTGAAGGATTTGTTGTAGCATGCTTTTCATGTCAAATCTTGTGTGAATGAGTTGTTTGCCTTTCCTTGAGTAGCAAAATCTGGTTGAAGACCATATTGTGGGTTGAAATGTCTTTGATTCCCTTGATAGTAAGGCGTGGGAACAAAGACTTGTTGCCCTCCTTGACCTTTGTAGGTGGTGTTCCAATAGTTGTTGTTGGAACGAGGTTGAAAACATTGGCCTCCTACATAGTTTATCTCTTCTTGTGTCCTCTCATTCATCCCTTGGTGGAAACCAAATTTGTCCTCATAGCTACTCACATGATAAATCTTCTTTGTAGAGGTGCCGAGTCGTTCACCTCGTTTCCCGAGCATAAAACTCCCCGGCACGAAACTATTCACTTCGTCGCCTAAATAGAATACTCAAATAAAAGTCTTACAAAATCACTTAGAAACCAAAGAGGAAGGTTTTCTAAGCAAGAACAAAATATTAAAAAGGTACTTAGGAAAATTTAGGTCATTTGGTTTCACAAGCAATATCACTAAAACATTTGGCTTCAAAGGAGGTAAGGTAAGGTGGGGGTAACTACTTGAGCTAGAAAGAGGGTGGTAAAGTGAGTAAGAAAGCTCAAATATGTATATTATCCATGATTTCACTTTCAATGCAAGGCATGATAATTAGATGTCAAAATTCGGTTCAAGTGAGTATAGCTGGTTATCAAATTTCAAGACCCAATTTGAACAAGTTCAAGGTGACAAGTGAAGTGATCCAAACATGGTTCTTCATTACTTTCAAGACATATTCAAATGCATCAAAGAACTATTAACTAGGGCATTGAATTGATTACAAGAGCTGGCACTCGACAAGGATAAGCTCATCATTTCTCCCAATGCATATGAATGCAAATCCTATATGAAATGCAACAAGACTCAATCCTAATATGCAAATGCAACATCTAAATGACTTTCTTTTTTTTGGAAAATTTTCAAATTTTTCGATTTTTTTTTATTTTTTCTATATGCCTTATATGAAATGCATGAAAAAAAATAAGACTCACAAAACACAATTTCAAATCTCTCAACCTCTCCCCCAAACTTAAATTACACAGTCAAAACAGTGAAGAGGAGGAGGATGATCCCAAAGAGAGCGACTGGTTGCTCGAGGATTGGGCTGGTGAGTAGCTCGGTTTTCTTTTCCATGGGTGCGCCTCGTGAGAAGAAGAGAGAGGTGGATCCTCATGGACAACACCCCTCCTTTGTTGCACATGGAACGAATGGTGCATATCAATGTCCATTTCGTTCTCTCCCTCAGCTTCTTCCGCATTTTCAGCCTCATTTCTAGCTCTTGAAGAGGATGAACCCTTAATGATTGCCTTTAACCGTCTTCTTTAAACCTTTCCCTGTCTTGTCTACCTTCCTTATGGCTCCGTCTTGGTGCTTGTTCCACCTTTTGAGTAGGCTAATGTGAAGGTGAGTTTCTCTCAAGGTCAGGCTTGGCATCGGGTCAATGCAAGAGTTGAAGTAGTACCTCTCACTACCATAAATCAGGCTTGGAGCTTATTGCTCTTATTCTACTTCTTCTTCTTCTTCAAGAACTTGGTTCGTGTCAAAGTCGAATGTCCCTTTCTTAGCAATGGATTGAAGAGGCAGGTTGACAGCAGGATTGTAGAGGTCCTCATATGGGAGGAACAAAGTCAATGTGGGAGATGTCTTGGAACGAGGTCGCTTTCGAGTTGGGAAGGCAAATCTTGGCCTCGGTCTTCAAGTCAACAACAATTTTTTTTTAGGTTTGAACTTGTATCAATCACTACAATAACCTAGCTTAGATTGATAACGAATATGGAAGTCCCATAGGACCATTTGGATGAGATTGAAAGGATATGCAGCTTGACCAACATCAATGGTATCTCTGAAGATGAGTTCAAGTTGAGATTGTTTCCCTTCTCTCTTGGAGATAGAGCACGCATTTGGGAAAAGAATCTTCCACAAGGTTCAATCACTTCTTGGGATCAATGCAAGAAAGCTTTCTTGGCCAAGTTTTTCTCTAACACAAGGACAGCAAGGTTGAGGAATGAGATCTCTAGTTTCACTCAAAGGCCAAAGGAGAATTTTTGTGAAACTTGGGAAAGATTCAAGGGGTATACTACTCAATGTCCACACCATCGATTTTCAGAAGAATCTCTCCTTAGCAACCTCTATCGTGGCGTTCTTCCTAAGTATATGATGCTCCTAGACACATCTAGCAGTGGAAACTTCTTGGGCAAAGAGGTTAATGATGGTTTAGAGCTTGTGGAGAATTTAGGTCAAAGTGATGGAAATTATGGTGAAGATTATGATATATCTTCAAGAGATGATGCTGCAAATGAGGAGCAAAGGAAAAGAGAGATGAGATCTCTCAATGATAAGATGGATAAGCTAATCCACGCATCTACAAAGAAGATTCATCATGTGAGTAGCTATGAGGACAAATTTGGTTTCCACCAAGGGATGAATGAGGGGACACAAGAAGAGATAAAGTATGTAGGAGGCAAAAGTTTTCAACCTCGTTCCAACAACAACTATTGGAACACCACCTACAAAGGTCAAAGGAGGACAACAAGTCTTTGTTCCCACGCCTTACTATCAAGGGAATCAAAGACATTTCAACCCACAATATGGTCCTCAACCAGATTTTACTACTCAAGGAAAGGCAATCAACTCATCCACATAAGATTTGGACATGAGAAGGATGCTACAACAAATCCTTCAAGTCCGAACCAATGGAACCAAGGAAGAACAAGAGGATAGAAGACATGGGCCACAAGGTGGATTGCTCTTACAATGACCTCAACTCTAAGTTTGCAACGTTGAGTTCTAAAATACAACACATGGAGAACAATAGAACTTCTCCAATTTCTGAGCCCCAAGAATCTATCAATGCCATCACCTTGAGAAGTGGTAAATCACTCCCTCCTAGAGCACATCCATCCAAATTCAATGAGGACATTGAGAAACAAGATGGGGTGGGGGTGATCATTCAAGATGAGTAGGTAGTTGTAGATGATGATAAGCCCAAGCTACATTCCCGGGTCGCTTCAAGAAGCAACTAGTGGAGAAGTATAGAGCTATGTTTGACAAGCAAATGAGTGAGATTCAAGTGACCATGCCTTTGATGGATGCTTTTATGTTGGTTCCTCAATATGCGAAGTTTCTTAAGGATGCTAATATGGAGAGGACCAAGGAGCTACAAGGAACGGTTGTTTTCACTCATGAGTATAGTCCCATCATACAAAGGACAATTGTACCTAAGAAGCTTAGTGATCCCGGTAGCTTCACTCTTCCTTGTGCTTTGGGACCTTTGTCTTTCAACAATTGCTTATGTGATCTTGGGGCTAGTGTGAGTTTGATGCCACTTTCAGTTGCTAAGAGGCTTGGTTTTAATCGCTACAAGGAGTGTAGGATCTCACTAATGCTAGCGGATCGATCCATTAGGCTCCCCATTGGTTTGCTTGAAGACTCACCGATTATGATAGGGAGCGTCGAGGTGCCTATTGATTTTGTGGTATTAGAAATGTATGAAGAACCAAGGGATCCATTGGTATTTGGGAGACCTTTCTTAGCCACAACAGGAGCAATCATTGATGTTAGGAAGGGCAAAATTGATTTACACTTGGGAAAGAACTGTGTGCTCAAGTATGACATCAATGATGCTTTAAAGAAGCCTACCATTCAGGGTCAATCTTTTTGGGTTGAAACAGTGGATTAACTAGATGATGAATACCTTGAAGAGCTAGCCATGGAAGACCATCTACAAGTAGCCTTGACAAAAGAGCATGGCGAGAATGAGTATCTACATGGGGGCAAGCTTGGGATACTTGAAGTTATTTGATTCACACAAGCCTCTAGAAGAAGATGATTCCTTCATGGAGCTTAGGCACAAGACCAAAGGAGGATGTGTGAATGAAGAGATAATCTCCTTAGGCATTGAGCATGAGGACAAGATGATGGCTAGCAAGAACAAGCCTAGCATTGAAGGGGATTGGAGTGAGCTCAAAGCGCCAAAGGTGGAGTTCAAACCTCTTCTACAAGGGCTAAGGTACGCTTTCTTAGGTCCTAACTCTTCTTACCCTGTCATTGTCAATGAAAGCTTGAGTAAAGATGAACTATCCTCCCTTTTGTGCGAATTGATGAAGTTTAGGAGAGCCATTGGTTATTCTTTGGATGACATCAAAAAATATCTCCTTCTCTTTGCACACATAGGATACATCTAGAAGATGAATCTATGACTTTTATAGAACATCAAAGAAGGTTAAATCTTAATTTGAAAGAAGTTGTAAAGAAAGAGATTCTCAAGCTTCTAGATGCGGGTGTTATCTATCCAATTTCGGATAGCACTTGGGTTTCACCTGTCCATTTTGTGCCTAAAAAGGGAGGAATCACTGGGGTTAAGAATGAAAAGGATGAACTAATACCTACTAGAATCACAACTGGCCATAGGATGTGCATTGATTATAGAATACTTAATTTGGCCACATGGAAAGACCATTTTCCTCTCCCTTTCATTGACCAAATGTTAGAAAGATTGGCCAATCACCCATTCTATTGTTTCCTAGATGGATATAGTGGTTTCTTTCAACTCACAATCCATCCAAATGATCAAGAAAAAACCACATTCACTTGTCCATATGGAACATTTGCATATAGAAGAATGCCTTTTGGACTTTGTAATGCTCCTACTACTTTCCAAAGATATATGATGTCCATATTTTCAGATTTGATTGAGGAGATGGTGCAGGTCTTTATGGACGATTTCTCGGTCTATGGATCCTCCTTTGGTGTTTGCTTGTCTAATTTGTGCAGGGTTTTGGAGAGATGTAAAGAGACAAATCGGGTGCTCAACTGGGAGAAATGCCACTTCATGGTTAGAGAAGGGATAGTGAATGGTCACAAAATCTCATAGAGTGGTATTGAGGTTGGTAAATCCAAGATAGAAGTTATGATGAGCTTGGCGCCTCCAAGCAATGTGAAAGGTAGAAGGAGTTTTTTGGGTCATGCTGGGTTCTATAGAAGGTTCATTAAGGACTTCTCCAAAATAGCAAGACCACTAACAAGACTACTTTGCAAGGAGGCCGAGTTTGGGTTTTATGATGAGTGCCTTGAAGCATTTTTGAAGATCAAGGAAGCTCTTGTGAGTGCTCCAATAGTGCAAGCACAAGATTGGGATCTTCCTTTTGAGATCATGTGCGATGCAAGTGATTATGCTGTGGGAGCTGTTCTTGGCCAAAGGAAGGACAATAAACTTCATGTCATATACTATGCAAGTAGAACTTTGGATGACACCCAAGTGAAGTATGCAACAACTGAAAATGAGCTCTTGGCTGTGGTGTTTGCCTTTGAAAAGTTTAGAAGCTATCTAGTTGGGTCTAAGGTTGTGGTCTACACGGATCATGCAGCTTTGAGGTACATCTATGCGAAAAAGGACACAAAACCTAGACTCCTTAGATAGATACTTCTTTTACAAGAGTTTTACATGGAAATAATTGACAAGAAGGGCATTGAATAATGGCGTGGCTGATCTCCTATCAAGGATGAGGATTGAAGAGCTCATTCCTATTAATGATTCTCTTCCCGAAGAGCAACTCATCTTGATTAAGGTCTTGAAAACTATTTTGTGTGTGGTGATGTGCCTCTCAACCTAGATGCCTACTCCAAGAATAAATTCTTTAGGGATGTGTCTCACTACTATTGGGATGAACCTTACCTTTTCAATAGTTGTTGAGATGGTCTCTATAGAAGATGCATAGCTCAAGAGGAGAAAAACAACATCTTGTACCATTGGTGGACATTTTGCCACATTTAAAACAGCAACCAAGGTGCTTCAAGCAGAGTTTTGGTGTGCAAGTTTGTTTAAAGATGCTCATGCCTACAAATCCACATATGAAGCACGTCAAAGAAAGGGTAACATAAGCAAGAGAGATGAGATGCCACAAAACCCAATCTTGGAAGTGGATCTGTTTGATGTTTGGGGCATAGATTTCATGGGACCTTTCCCCTCCTCCTATGGCAACAAATACATCTTAGTTGCTGTGAACTATGTCTCCAAATGGATGGAAGCAGTGGCAAGCCCCACGAATGATGCTAAAGTTGTGGTGAAGCTTTTCAAGTCCATAATCTTTCCAAGATTTGGAATTCTAAGAGTTGTGATAAGTGATGGTGGAAGTCATTTCATCTACAAGGTCTTTGAGAATTCGCTCAAGAAGCATGGGGTTAAGCATAAGGTCGACACACCTTACCAACCCCAAACAAGTGGCCAAGTCGAAGTTTCCAATAGAGAGATCAAAGCCATTTTAGAGAAGACAGTTGGAGCTACACGGAAGGATTGGGCATCCAAGCTAGATGATGCACTTTGGGCTTATAGGACAGCTTTTAAGACACCTATTGGAAGGTCACCATTCTCTCTTCTCTATGGGAAATCTTGTCACTTGCCTGTGGAGCTTGAATACAGAGCATTGTGGGCAGCCAAACTCCTAAACTTTGACAGCAAGACAGTCCAAGAGAAGAGATTGATCAATCTCCAAGAACTTGATGAGGTACGCTTGGATGCCTATGAGAGTTCAAAAAACTCCTCAAAGTATTCAGCAACGCTCCTGGTTCCCTGTGACAACTTACGAAAACGCTTCTGTAAGTCTCTATGGTAATGCTCAGGGACATACCTTTGCCTTCTCCTTTCGGCTACGCTTCTCTCCAACCACGCAAGTGCATTCTCCATGAGATTTGCTGCAGCCACAACTACTTTCTTGCGCTCTACGTATCCATAACACTCAAAGATGTGTTCTAGACGTCTCTCCCAATCCAGATAGACTTCTGGATTTCATTTTCCTCCAAAAATAGGTGGTGTTAGTTTAAGCTCATGGTTCTGTTCACGGAACTCTACTTCCCTTGCTGGATTTCTCCTTAGAGGATCTTGTCTCCTCTCATTTTGGTAAATGAGAGGATCCTGGACATCATCCTCCAAGTCCGACATCTCTTCTTCCTGGTCGTTCTGTTGCACAGGTTCTCCTCTGACTGGTGCTCTCCTCGGTGGAACCTCTATCCAGTCGATCCTAGAGCCAAACTCCTGGCGCATGGTGCCCATTTGCTGACCTATGTTTCTCAGCTCCTCCCTCATTGCTGCCATCATTTGTGGCACAGTTTTTTGGGGAACTCCTTCTCCATCAGTCATGTTCTCCTCGGTGTTGCTAAACCTTGCAAGACTTAAAAAATAGATCAAAGCACCACGGCAAACAAATCTCAAACAAGACATAAACAACTAGTCTACTTAAACAATCAATCGGATGCTGCAATTGTTTAAACAAAACTAATTCCAAAAAACAACACTGGCAACAAACTTTTTATGATTTTATGGTTTATGAAACGAAACTAATGCAACAGAAACAAAGAAACTAGCAACTTAACAAAAGGAAAACGTTTTTATGGGTTTTAGGGTTTAATGAAAGCAAATAAACAAAACCAGCAAACAAAACAGATTCAATTCTTTTGGGGTTTTCTTTTTGGACTAAAAAGAAACTAAAAACCTAAGAAACAAACAGCAACTATTTTTATGGGTTTTCTTTCGGTGAAACAAGAAAAAAAAACTCAAACAAAGCAGAAACAAAGCAATGAATCGTAAAGGATAAGGGTAAGAAAAACCAAAGGCAGAACCTTTGGCTCTAATACCAGATGATATAAGACTCGGTGGGGAGTCTTATGGCAGGCGGAAGATGAGATCAAGACGCTGGCTTTCACGCTCTCTCTTCTAGATCAGTGGTTGAATGGTGGTAGAATAAGGCTTGCTTGCAGAAGACTTGAGCCGAGATGGTGTCAAACAAGCTGGCTTTTATGATCTCTTTTGTTGGACGATTAAAAGGGAAAGTGTTGGGGGATCAAATGGCACCACAGAGGGATGAGGGATCTCTGATACTGCACAAGCACTTGGCTTTTGTGAATCTCACACGCAAGAACACAAGCAAAGGATAAAGACAAGCGGCAGCTTGAAGCTTTGGAAGAACTGCGTTATTTTATTAAAATCAAGGTAACCAAAAATACAATGCTGCAGGGGAGCTTTATAAACAGCTCGGCAGCTAGCCCTAAGGCCGGTAAACTAAAATAAAACGACAATAAAAATCCTACAAAAGCTAACAAAACGCAAAAGCCAAAAATACATCAAAAATGGAAAGTTCACTTAAAACTAAAAAAAAAGAAAACTAAGTATATCCTTGCGGTCTTCTTCTGGGGCTCGATCATGGGGCTCTTGGAGGTGCTAAGTACCGCTGGGAAAAGTTGATAGAATCATAATTTAGCATATTTTAGCATTCATTTTAGATAGTTTTGCATGTACTTTTGCATTCATTTAGCCACTTTTAGTCTCATTTGCATTCATATTAGAGTTTAGTGAGTTTTAGCTTAGGTTGTTGCATATTTGTACATGTTGAGTCTTTATTAGGTGCTTTGGAGGCTTGTAGGACCATATGGAGTTTCATGGATGATCAAGAGGAGGAAGAGAAGCAGCCAAATGAGAAGCAGAAGTCTTTTAGAAGCATATCGAGCATTTGGAGGTGCGAAATTTATGGGTCTGGACGAAGGTCTTTCACTTAGATTCAGATTCCGAAGACATCATAATAGTTGTATGGGATCCAGTGTGCTTTCTAATGCCATTGGAATCAAGTCATTCGGACCCCGGGTTAGAGAGTTACAGCTATTTTAATCCATATCGAGCAGATGCATCGAGCTACTAAGCTCGATACAGTCCAACCAAGAAGACGAAGCATGCATATTGGGTATTTGTATCGACCTACCAAGGTCGATACACACAAACAGGAAGGCTGAAGACGTGTGTCGAGAATTTGTATCGACCTATTAAGGTCGATACAGCCAATGAAGAAGATCTTTAGCACCGTATCGAGCTTTATATCGAGCTAGTAAGGTCGATACAGATCCATTCCAGGTAAACATCAGATCATAAGAAGACGTTTTGTTGCGATTCATCCTTTGAGTTCTGCACGAAAGTTGTAGGTAATTGAATCAGATTTCATTTTGAGGTGGTTTCATATCATTACGAGCTGTGGTGAGGGAGATATGGTGATTTCCGCAAGACTGCTACCCCAGGTCAAAACCCGGTTTATTCCGGGTTGACCCGGTTTGACCTCCTTCCCTATAAATACTTTAAAACCTAATTTTTATGTATCATCTCTTGTGCAAAAACACAAAAATCGACCCTTTGTGGTTTTGAGAAGATTTGGAAGATTTCTTTTAAGTTTAATGCAATTTGATTCTTGTTTATTCTAATCTTTCTTTCCTTCTTCATCTAATCATGTTTACTAACACTTCTTGCATGAGATTTATTAGATTAGCTATTATTAGTGAGTAGTCTTTTAAGGATCTAGGGATGATGTAGATTAGGGTGAGATTAGGGTTGATCTATAATGTTTAGGACTTAAACTCTTTAAATCCTTTCTTGTTTAGTGATTTTAATGATATATTAGCTTTGAGAAAAGTGATATTGACCAAAGGGCATTTCCCACCCACAAGGTGTTTGATGAAATGCCCCAACCAACTAAATCAAGAGATTTACATGCTTAGCCTATTGAAGTAGATGTCTAAGGTGTTTATTGGTATATTAGAACTGAATCTTTATGCTTGTTGATTATCTTTCACTAATGACGATTAGCTCTTGATTAGGTAATTAGCAAAGAGATTAGTGCCATGAGAGTGGATTAGTCTTGTTTAGAGTTCTAAACCTAAGTATTAGCATTCATGTGATTGTTTGCACATCATAGGTTAGCTCTAGGATCACCCAAAGTTCATTACCTCATCCTTGGATTCGATTTTCTCTTTGTTAGATTTCGAATTTGTGTTTGCTTATTGTTCTTCTTTTTAATTTGATTTGCCTTCTTAAGTTGTTAGCTTGTTTGATTTTATTTTATTTAGGTTGTTAGATAAAAAAACCCCATCTTAATTGATTTTGCTTAGCTTAAATAGTTTCATGTATTCCTAGTATTGTTAATCTTAACCCCTTTGGATTGATATCTCAAATACTACAATGACATGAGTAGTAGAGATTAATTGAAAGTGGAAAATCCTACTATCAATTTGGCGCCGTTGCCATTGGGATTTAGCATTAACCATTAGGATTTTGAATCTCTGTGAGACTAACCTTTTATTTTACCTTGTTCGCTCCTCTCTATTTGAGATGATGAATTTTTCTTATTTGTTGTTACTAACTTGTCTTCCTTAATTCTCTTGTGCTTTCAAAGGTACCAAAACAAAAAGAAGAGAAATGGAAAGACAAGCTAATTTGAGGTGTTGGAGATGGACAACCAAAGAAGCATTATTAAAGCTCCACAACCTCAAGAATTGGTATCCACTCCTACCCAAGCTCAAGAGAACAAGCCAACAATTGGGAGCTTTGATACTCCTTATTCTCATGGGTTGAGATTTGGAATCCATCCTCCTCCAATAGAAGCCAAAGCCTATGAGATCAAGCCAAGTCTTGTGAGGTTAATTCAATGCTCTAAGTTCTTGGGGATAGGAATGGAGAATCCTTATGATCATTTGGACTCCTTTGAGCGGTTGTGCAACACATTTAGGATTGAAGGTGTGCCCGAAGATAGTATCAAGCTCATTTTGTTTCCATTTTCACTTGGAGAAAAGGCAAGCAAATGGGAGAGAGCTATACCATCTCACTTGGTCAATTCTTGGGATGATTGCAAGAGGATCTTCCTTCTAAGGTTCTATCCCACTCAAAAAACAGTCCAAATGAGGAGGGACATCTTGAGTTTCAAGCAAGGCATACATGAGACCTTTCATGAAGCATGGGAGAGACTTAGAGGATACACTCGGGATTGTCCACATCATGGGTTCAAGAAAGAAGCAATCCTTAGCATTTTCTATAGGGGAGTTGCTAAGGATCACAAATGGACATTGGATGTGGCTAGCAAAGGGCGTTTTGCAAACCTCACAATAGAAGAAGGAGAGCTACTTGTTGAGAACTTGGCCAAGTCTAGTGAAAGCTACTGTGAAGGGCGTGATACAACACCTCTAAAGAGATCATGTGAAGACTCCACATGGAAGGACTTGCTAGAGAAAGTGGATAGAATGGAAAAGCTCTTAAGTGTGCAACAAAGAGGAGTTAGTTTGGTTCATGAGAAGCACCAAGAGGAAGCAAATTTCGTGGTCAACAATTGGAACTTCAACCAAGGGAGTAAGCTTCTCAATCAAGGGTCTAACCATGGAGTCCAAAGAAATCACCAAGGCTACCAAGAGAACCATGAGATTTCTCAAATCTCTAACCAAGATGAGGAACAAAGAAAGGTTCTCCATCAAATCATAGAAGGCCAACAAATGAATGATATTAGGCTTGACAAGATGATGAGAGCAATGGATGACAAGATTGAGGGTTTGCAACATGAGTTAACCCTTAAGCTTGAACAATCAACCTCACATTTGGAAACCATAGAGTCCAAATTGGTTCAACTCTCTTTGCCATCCAAGAACCCAAAAGATTCAAGCAATGTCATTTCACCAATTGTTGATGTTGAGGTTGAGGAGGAAAGGACACCCAATGGTTTTAATGGACGAATTGGAGACCCAAAGCAAGTAGAGGAGGTTAGAGACGTGGGAAAAGCTCTAAGCTATAGTTTACCTTCCATCCAATGGGTTCATGAAGAAAAGAGTACTTTTGAGAAGAATAAAGGGGATGCATATGCTCTCAATGAAAAATGCCTAAGCTCTTTCTTCTTTCCCTCATTGGAGACTAAGGAGGATGTGAGTAATTGTGAGACAAAGGATTTAGCTTCACCCCCAAAAGCATGTAAGAAGGAGAAAGAATCTCATGAAGAGAATGCTTTGGGTTATGGTAATGTTGAAGAAGCTTTAGCATTGGATGGAGCTTGCTTGAAAACTCTTTTCTCTACCACATTGGAAGATGAGAATGAGAATAGCAAGGGGCAAAAGATGGGTAAAGGAAATGAGGACAAGAAGAAGCCAAACCAATACAACCATCCCACTCTTGCTCCATCCTCTCACACTATGAGTCTACACCCTTTTAGACTCATAGATGGAGCCATTGAGTACAATGTGAAGTGCAAGGGTATTCCTAAACCCTTTGCAAGTGTCAAAGACATTTTTCATTCCACAATGAAGGAGAATGACAAGGAAAGGCTTGAAGAGCTACTCTCGAAGGTTCTCAATCTTAATCTCACACATGACACAAGCTTGGATCCATCCCTTGCAACTCATCTCACCATCACCACCTCAACAAGGAGTCCCACTACTCCTACTCTCCAACTCCCTGAGGACAAAGGCTAGGGCCAAGGTATGGTCCTCTTTCTATTTCATTGTATATACCATTTTTGTTTTTATTTTGTTTTTGTTGCTTTGGTCTCTCTTTAACTTTTATTACACGAGGGACTATGTAATTTAAGTTTGGGGGAGAGGTTGAGAGATTTGACATGTGTTTTCTGATTCTCATTTTCCTTTGCATACTTGAGTCTTATCCATTCATCTAAAGCACAGAAAACCCCAAAAAATTGAAAATTTTGAAAATTTTCCAAATAAGAATAATTTAGATGTTGCATTTGCATTTTAGGATTGAGTCTAGTTGCATTTCATATAGAGTTCAATTCGTTTGCATTGGGAGCAATGATGAGCTTATCCTTGTAGAGTGCCAACCCATTTAATCAATTCAATGCCCTAGTTAGTAGTTCTTTGATGCATTTGAACAAGTCTTGAAACTAAGGAAGAACCATGCTTGAATCACTTCACTTGTCACCTAGAACTTGGTCGAAATAGGGTCTTGAATTTAATAACCAACTCTACTCACTTGAACAAAATTTTGACATCTAATTATCATGCCTTGCATTGAAAGTGAATTCATGGATAATATACATATTTGAGCCAAATTTTCTAGTGATATTGTTTGTGAAGTCTTATTTTTATTGAACTTAGCATAAATTGTTAGGTTTGGGACGACAAGTTTAGGCTCTCATGGAGATTCTAGCTCATACATTTTGGGGCTAGTTTTATGCTTAGGATTTGGGGTATGGGTAATGGTCGTATCTCGTCCTAAAGGCAGTCTTACGAACGTCCGTCTCTTCTATGGGTATTTGATGGTACCCTAAAGCCAAATGATCTTAGAGAACCACACGGCTCCCCTAAGTTGATCTAATAGCTCGTCTATCCTGGGAAGTGGATATTTGTTCTTCACGGTCATCCGGTTCAGTCCACGGTAATTGATGCAAAGCCTAAAGCTTCCATCCTTCTTTTTCACGAACAATATGGGTGCACCCCACGGTGAACTACTCGGTCTAATGAACCATTTTTCCAGCAAGTCCGTTAGCTACTTCTTTAGTTCTGCCATCTCGGTTGGCGCCATCCGGTATGGTGCTTTGGACAACGGAGATGTCCCCGGCTCAAGTTCAATCGTGAACGGATATGAATGGGCTGGTGGCAGTCTTGCCAATGCTTCGAACACGTCCTCGAACTCTCGCACCACCGGTATACTACTCAAGTCTACATCCGGTCCCCCTTCTGTGGTAGTGATCGTGGCCAGATAAGCTTCACAACTCTTTTCTATGAGCCGTTACTCTTGAATCGCCGACACCACCAAACTTCCCGAGGTTGGCCTAACTCCTTGATAAACCAAGATCCCTCTGTCTCTCTCGAACCGCACCCTTCCCCAGTGACAGTCCAGATGCGCTTTATACTTGCCTAGCCAGTCCATACCCAATATCACATCGTATGACTTGACATTGTGATAACATGCATATTTTACCCGTTTTTACTATCATAAGTGAGTGTTTTACTAATCATTTCACTAAGGTTTTAATGAATAAATACTATATTTCGAGTATTTGATTGTTCGAGACTCTTTTCAGGTAATCTTAGCAAAAGACGCATATTTTGAAATTTTAGATGAATGCATGCAAAACCAGTCGAGGGTGAAAACCGACCCCAACACTCAACCCTATAAAGCTACCCTTTCTTCCTAAAGGCTCTTTGTTCCTTGCCAAACCCACGAATATCATAAGCCACTTCTCCTTTTAAAACTCTAAAGGGAAACTTCTTCAACCTTTAACTCATAGTGAATGGTGTGATCTTTTAACAACTTAGCTCTTCCTTTTATTTCTTGGTAGTCTTTCTTTTCTTTGGCCTTTTTGGCTCTTTTGATTTTTTTTCTTCTTTTCTTAAGACTACCAGCTACTTTTCAAATCTGGAGCTATACTTTTTAAGCACATAAGACCCACCATTTTAAACTATGCATCCCTTTCTTTCTACTTCTTTCCCACAACTCATCATGCTTTTAAATGCATGCATACAATCCCTTTTCAAAACACCAAGCAACACGATGCCTCAAACCCCAAATCCTAAGCCTATTACTAGCCCCAAAATGCATGAGTTAGAATCTACATGAGAGCCTAAACTTGTCGTCTCAAACCTAACACTTTATGCTAAGTTCAATAAAAAATAGGCCTCACAAGCATTCACACAAGAACAATTGGCTTCAAAGGAGGTAAGGTAAGGTAGGGGTGAATACTTGAGCTAGCAAGAGGGTGGTAAAGTGAGTAAGAAAGCTCAAATATGTATGTAATCCATGAATTCACTTTCTATGCAACACATGATAATTATATGCTCAAGTAGTACCCCCACCTTACCTTACCTCCTTTGAAGCCAAATGTTCTAGTGATATTTGTTGGGGTCGGCTTCCACCCAGGCGAAATCAATCGAAGAAAAGGCTAACTATGAAGGGTAATTTCTTGCCCGTGCATAATCGGTGCACAAACCGTGCACAAACCAAAGTGAATCACCTCGTACACAAACCGTCCACGGACCGAAGCGAACCACTTCGGCGCACGAACCGTGCACGGGCCGAAGCGAACCACTTCGGCGCACAAACCGTGCACGGACCGAAGTGAACCATTTCGGAGCGCAAACCGTGCACGGACCGAAGTGAACCACTTCGGCACACAAACCGTGCATAAACCGAGGTAAATCACTTCGTACACAAACTGTGCATAAACCGAGCTGAACCAGAATATGCAAAAACCAGACCGACCTTTCCCTTCTGACGGCCCGAGCAACGAACTTACGAAGTGGTCTTCAACACGAACGAGCCCAAGCCCATGAAGAAAGACTGAAGTGATTGTTTGCCCTAGAAGACTAAAATTCGTGGAGAGGAGCGCCGTCAAAGGAAAAGGAAGTAAAATCTACGAGAAGATTTTCCGAGATGTACGCTTAGATTACGAGAAAGATGTATAAATAGGATCCTCAGTTCATTTTGTAGGGGATTCACGCTTTACCTAGCAAAAACACTTGTACCCTAAAAGCTCATCGAAGCAACTCTAATAAAAGACCATCTTTGGATCTCTGTTTCGGTTTCTTACTTAGAATCTTTGCGTCCTCTTTATTTTTCTTGACAGATAATTCGTTGTCTGAAATCCAGCACGCACAATTTGGCGCTAGAAGGAGGGTGCAAGAATTCACACACCAAAAACCGACGCGAACCAGATCCGAGAAGATGGCCACAGGAGTTACCAACACCGACGACACTGCCGCAACAGGGAACGTCACTGGCGGCACCGGAGCGAACCCTCCCGCGGGAGACGGAGCGCCCAACGCTACTCAGCAAACGCCGGAGCAACCCGAGTCGATCTCCGCGTCCTTAGCCGAGATGAAAGCCATGATGATGGCGCTGGCCAGTAAGACAGCGGAGCAGGGCAAAACTCTTGAGAACCTTACGACGGAGAGTCAAGCCCAAAGCCGGCGAATCGGTAGTTTCACCCCCATGATGAATCCATCCGCCAGGATCAGGAGGCTTGGACTCAACCTTGTGGCCCTCAACTTCGCAACCCCAGGAGTGAACAATAGCCGAGCTGGAGGCTCGGGAACTTTCCAATCACAGCACCTCTCCGGAGAAAGAACTCCCGCAGCCACGAGACTCAACACCACCGAGCCACCGCGTCTGGTCCGAAGAGGAGTCGCCGAGCAAGATCAACAACTCGGCGGAGCCCTGGGCGAACCTACCAACGGCTCGGCGGCCACAACAGGAATTGGGGAGGAGCGAGCCGATGCAACGACGTCGCAACCAAACGAGGCCACCATCACCGCGGCGCGACGAGATGAAGCTGCGGGACTCAACCTCGGCTCTGAGCAGGATCAAGACTGAGCCGAGGAAGAGGAAAACCTCATGTGGGTCGAGTAGGCACAATATCAGGACGAGCACCGCAGGGCAAACCGAGGTGGATTTACCGAACTCAACTCGGCGAGCAGAGGCAACGCCCTTGACGAAATCCGAGCTGATTTGGCTCGAGCAAACGCGGAGGTGAAAGCTATGCGATCGCAGGTGCACAAGGCAACGAGCGCAGCACCCGAGATTGACTTAATGCTGGAAGAAGCCCAGATGACGCCATTCACAGCGAAGATTATGGAGGCGAGAGTGTCCGACCCCGGGAAAGTCCGCCTCCCGACTTACGAGGGAACGGCGGATCCGAAAGAACATATCATGGCGTTCCGTACGGCGATGGCTCGATCCAATCTCAGAGAAAGCGAGCGAGACGCGGGATACTGCCTACTGTTTGTCGAAAATCTCTGAGGACCAGCCCTCGAATGGTTCTCCAGACTCGAGCGCAATTCTACTGACAATTTCAAAGAACTCTGCACAGAGTTCATGAAGCAATACTCCATGTTCATGAACCGAGGCGTGTCAGATGCCGACCTTTGGACGCTATCTCAGGGACCGACCGAACCATTAAGAACGTTCATGGGGCGCTTCAAAGCGGTAATGTCCAAAGTAGGCGACGTGAGCGACAAAGGAGTACTCCAAGCATTAAAAAAGTCCTTGTGGTACAAATCGGAATTCCGAAAGGAGATTTGGCGCAACAAACCCCATTCCATCCAAGACGCCATGCATCGGGCGTCGGACTTCATACTCGAGGAGGAGAAATTTCGAATCCTCGATCAAAGCTTCGGGCCAACGAAATCGGCAAACAGAAATCAAGTGGTGCCGAGCCAGCCGAGTCATTCGAAGAATCGCCCGAACAGCACCTACGTCCACCACGAGGGACCGAACTTCAGCGGAACGCACAACTATCAAATCAGCGCCGAACAAGGAGCTGGGCGAGATCGAGGAAGAACGAACGGGAACACATGGACCAGGAACTCGAGCGCGTACGACGAAAAGGCCTACTGGAGACGAAAAGATCCATAAGACATACGGGCATCTCACCGCCAACTGTCGAATCTTAGGAGACAAACTCAGGCAAAATTCTTGGCCGGAGAGCTCGGCAG
Source organism: Alliaria petiolata (assembly GCA_020283515.1). Taxonomy (NCBI): domain Eukaryota; kingdom Viridiplantae; phylum Streptophyta; class Magnoliopsida; order Brassicales; family Brassicaceae; genus Alliaria; species Alliaria petiolata. The sequence continues at coordinate 35,484 of JAHZTW010000015.1, read as the reverse complement.
TTCAATCAGCTAGAAGGACCTCGAGCAGGAGAAGCCGGCCGAAGCCGAGCAGGAAGAACAACCCGATCTGGAAAACCGACCGGGCGGTCCGCCGAAGTGAGGGAGAAGAAACAATAACACCTCGGACTCCGGTGGTCCGCGCCAGAGGATAAACATGATCATGGGAGGATCTGAGTACTGCAGAGACACGGTGTCTGCGATAAAAGCCTTTCAACGAAAGGCTGAAGCCAAAATAAACTGGTCCGTACCGATCAGAAACCCCAATGATATCATCACGTTCGAAGAAAGAGAAACGACAGGCATAGACAAACCGCACAACGACCCCTTGGTGATCGAACTCATAATAAAGGATCACGAAGTAGCCCGAATCCTAATTGATACCGGAAGTTTGGTAGACATCATTTTCCGCGATACTTTGGCGAAAATGGGGATCGAAATGTCCGAAATAATACCGATTCTGAGTCCGTTGACCGGTTTCTCGGGAGAAACGACTATGACGATCGAAACGATCACACTACCAGTCCTGGCGGAAGACGTCACTAAGATTGTCAACTTCTTGGTAGCTGAAGGTCCCCCGGTGTACAACATTATCATGGGAACGCCGTGGATTAATTCGATGAGAGTCGTGGTCGCGACTTATCACCTCTGTTTGAAATTCCCCGGGGCCAATGGGATCTGAACAATCTGGGGAAATCAGAAGGAGTCACGAATATGCTTCATGACCGAGCACAAGCTGAGGAACCCCAAAACCGAGGCGAAAGGGGAGACCATTCATAAAAAAATAAAAACCAACCGAGAAGCGAAGGTCGGCACCAAAAAACTCTTGTAACAATTACAGAAAGCCGAGCAGGCCAAAGACAATCAGCCGCGGTGCGCCCCGGTGATATCTATATGCTTAGATAACGAGAACCCAGAGAGATGCGTAGAAGTGGGAGCCGAGCTAGATGACGCGATCAAAACCGAGCTGATCGACTTTCTGAAAAAGAATATAAACACTTTTGCTTGGGCCGCGGAGGATATGCCCGGGATCGACATCAACGCTACATGCCACGAGCTCAATGTGGATCCAACTTTCAAACCGGTAAAGCAGAAGAGAAGAAAACTCGGACCCGAGCGAGGTGGATGACGAAGTGGACAGATTGCTTAAAGTCGGATCCATCACCGAGGCTAAATATCCAGATTGGCTTGCAAATCTGGTAGTCGTAAAAAAGAAAAACGGAAAATGGCATATCTGTGTCGACTTTACCGATCTGAACAAAACATGTCCTAAGGATAGTTTCCCTCTCCCTCACATTGATCGGCTCGTCGAGGCGACCGCAGGAAACAAGCTCCTCTCGTTTATGGATGCTTTTTCTGGGTATAATCAGATCTTGATGAACCCGGACGACCAAGAAAAAACAGCATTCATAACCGACCGAGGTATTTACTGTTACAAAGTAATGCCAACTGGGAAAAACGTTGGAGGTGTACATCGATGATATGCTGGTGAAGTCGCTGGAAGTAAGCAACCACATCGCCCATCTGGCGGAATGCTTCGAACGGCTAAATCACACCAACATGAAGCTCAATCCGGCGAAGTGCAGATTCGCAGTAACATCGGGGGAATTCCTCGGGTATCTGGTCACGAGCCGTGGAATCGAGGCAAACCCAAAGCAGATCGATGCGTTAATTCAAATGGCCTCACCCAGGAACAAACGAGAAGTACAACGGCTAACAGGACGCGTCGCTGCCTTAAATCGCTTCATCTCGAGATCAACCGACAAGTGTCTAGCTTTCTACGACACACTCCGAGGCAACAAGAAGTTCGAATGGACGGAAAGGTCCGAGGCAGCCTTCCAGGAGCTAAAGCAGTACCTAGCAAATCCACCCGTGCTCGCAAAGCCAGTGGAAGGAGAACCCCTGTACTTATACATCGTCGTTTCGGCTACCGCAGTTAGCGGAGTACTTATCCGAGAAGAACGTGGGGAGCAAAATCCGATCTTCTACGTAAGCCAAACACTAGCGGATGCGGAAACGAGATACTCGCAAATGGAGAAGCTGGCACTCGCTGTGGTGATGTCCGCACGAAAACTCAGACCATATTTTCAATCGCACTCTATCGTGGTCCTGACGTCTTTCCCACTACGAGCTATACTACACAGCCCAAGCCAGTCCGGAAGATTAGCAAAATGGGCAATTGAGCTCAGCGAATACGATATCGAATATCGGAGCAAGACCTGCGCCAAGTCCCAAGTCCTCGCCGACTTCCTGATAGAGCTTTCGATCGACGGAACGGACGAGCTGACCGAAGATTCCACATGGATACTTCACGTACACGGCTCGTCGTCAAGACAAGACTCAGGGATCAGGATTCGCCTGACATCTCCGACCGGCGAAGTCTTAGAGCAATCTTTTAGACTGGCCTTCCACGCTTCTAACAATGAGGTTGAATACGAGGCTTTGATCGCGGGACTCAGGCTAGCACAGGGAATCAAGGTTCAAAAAAATTCGGGCCTTTTGCGACTCTCAGCTCGTCGCTAACCAATTCAACGGGGAGTACACGGCAAGAGACGATAGGATGGAAGCGTACTTAAGCGTTGTCCAAAAACTTTCAAAAGAGTTTAAAGAGTTCAAGCTAACGCGAATTCCCCGAGGCAAAAACGCTAAAGCCGATGCATTGGCGGCCCTCGCCTCGTCGTCCGACCCCGGCCTCAAACGGGTAATCCCGGTAGAATTCATCGAACGACCCAGCATCGAAAGTTCCGAGACTGTCAACTTGATCGAGCCAGCCGAAGATCCTGAGGTGCCCGGCGACGAACAAGAGACGGTCATGACTAAAGAGGACCAGCGGGATGAGTACGGATGCGACCAAGAATGGATGGGAGCAATTCGAACGTACATAATGGACGAAGAGGTCCCCACAGACAAGTGGATAGCACGCAAACTTAAGGCTCAAGTTGCTCGTTATATCCTACTTGACGGGGAGGTCTTCAAATGGAGGTTCTCGGGACCATTAATGACTTACGTCGAAGGAAAAGAGGCTCGCAGGGTAATGGAAGAAGTTCACGGAGGGTCTTGCGGCAATCACAGCGGCGGAAAGTCTTTGGCAATAAAGATAAAATGTCAACTGTTGATAAAAGACTGCGAAATTTTTTCTCGGAAATGTGAGAAATGTCAATTGTTGGGGTCGGTTTCCACCCAGGCGAAATCAGTGGAAGAAAAGGCTAAGTATGAAGGGTAATCTCTTACCCTTGCACGAACCAGAGTGAATCACCTCGGTGCATAAACCGTGCACGAACCGAAGTGGTTCACCTCGGTGCACAAATCGTGCACAGACTAAAGTGAATCACCTCGGTGCATAAACCGTGCACGAACCGAAGTGGTTCACCTCGGTGCACAAACCGTGCACGGACCGAAGTGGTTCACCTCGGAGCACAACCGGTGCACGGACCGAAGTGGTTCACCTCGGTGCATAAACCGTGCACGGACCGAAGTGGTTCACCTCGGTGCACAAATCGTGCACGAACCGATGTGGTTCACCTCGGTGCACAAATCGTGCACGACCCGAAGTGGTTCACCTTGGTGTATAAATCGTGCACGAACCGAAGTGGTTCACCTCGGTGCACAAACTGTGCAGAAACCGAGCTGAACCGAGCCGTGCACAAACTGTACAAAGATCGAGCCGAACCGTAAAATGTACGGATTGTGCATGGGCCGAACCAAATCAACATCTCCCCTCGATACTCCGAGCTAAAGGCCCACGAAGGATTCCGAGCTCAAAACCAGGACACGAGGCCGAGCCCAAAATGGATCGTCATGCAAATGGGCCGAGTCTAAGTCCATAAGGAAATCCGAAGTGAGGTTCGCCCTAGAAGATGAAGTTTCACGAAAGGAGCGCCGCGGAGGGGAGATAAAGGACAATCTACGAGAAGATTCTTAGAGATTTTGACTTAGATTTACAAACAAATATGTATAAATAGGGCCCTTAGCTCATTGAAAGCGCATCCGCGCTTTACCTAGCAAGACACTTGTACCCTAAAAAGCTTATCACAGCAACTCTAATAAAATCGCCATCTTTGGATCTCTGTTTTGGTTTTCTTACTTAGAATCTTTGCGTCCTCTCTATTTTCTTAACAGATAAATCGTTGTGTGAAATCCAGCACGCACAATTTGGCGCTAGAAGGAGGGGTATTAAAGAATTCACACACCAAAAACCGACGCGAACCAGATCCGAGAAGATGACCACCAGAACTACCGACATCGACGACACTACCGCAGCGGGGAACGTCACCGGCGGCACCGGAGCGAATCTTCCCGCGGGAGACGGAGCGCTCAACACTACTCAGCAAGCGCCGGAAACCCCCGAGACAATCTCTGCGTCCTTGGTTGAGATGAAAACCATGATGATGGCGCTGGCAAATAAGACGACTGAGCAAGGCAAAACTCTGGAGAACCTCGCGACGGAGAGTCGAGCCCAAAGTCAGCGAATCGGCAGTTTGACCCCCATGATGAATCCGTCTGCAAGGAACAGAAGGCTCGGGTTCAACCCGATAGCGCTCAACTTCGCAACTCCAGGAGTGAACAACAGCCGAGCAAGAGGCTCGGGAAATCTCCTATTCGAAGAGAGAACCCCCGCAGCCACGAGGCCCGACACCACCGAGCCACCACGTCTGGTCCGAAAAGGAGTCCCTGATCGAGATCGGCAGCTCGACGGAGCCCTAGAGAACCCACCAACGTCTCGGCGTCCGCAACAAGAACTGGGGAAGAGCGAACCGATGCGATGACTTCGCAACCAGACGAGGTGACCGTCACCGCGACAACATGAGCTGGAGCTTTGGGAGGCGACCTCGGCTCGGAACAAGATCAGGAATTAGCCGAGGAAGAAAAAAACCTCGTGTGGGTTGAGTAGGCACACTATCCGGACGAGCCCCAGAGGATAAACTGAGGCCGTTTTACCGAACCCAGCCCGGCGAGCCGAGGCAACGCCCTTGACGAAATCCGAGCCGATTTGGCTCGGGCGAACGCGGAGGTGAAAGCTATTCGATCGCAGGTGCACAAGGCGACGAGCGCAGCACCCGAGATTGATTTAATGCTGGAGGGAGCCCAGATGACGCCGTTCACAGCGCGCATTATGGAGGCAAGAGTGTCCGACCCTGGGGAAGTCCGCCTTCCGACTTACGAGGGAATGACATATCCGAAGGAACATATCATGGCGTTTCGTACGGCGATGGCACGATCCAACCTCAGAGAAAGCGAGCGAGATGCGGGATACTGCCTTTTGTTTGTCGAGAATCTCCGAGGACCAGCCCTGGAATGGTTCTCCAGGCTCGAGCGCAATTCCATCGGCAATTTCAAAGATCTCTGCATCGAGTTCATGAAGCAATACTCCATGTTCATGAACCGAGGCGTGTCAGACGCCGACCTCTGGACATTATCTCAAGGACCGAATGAACCGTTAAGAACTTTCATGGCGCGCTTCAAAGCAGTAATGTCAAAAGTAGGAGAGGTGAGCGACAAAGGAGCGCTCCAAGCGTTAAAAAAGTCCCTGTGGTATAAATCGGATTTCTGAAAAGAGATTGGGCGCAACAAACCCTAATCTATCCATGACGCGACGCATCGGGCATTGGATTTCATACTCGAGGAGGAGGAGTTCCGAATCCTCGACCAACCCTTCGGGACAACAAAATCGGCGAACAAGAATCAAGCGATTCCGAGCCAGCCGAGCCATCCGAAGAATCGCCCGAACGGCGCCTACATCCACCACGAGAGACCAAACTTCAGCGGGGCGCACAACTATTAGATCAGCGCCGAACAAGGAGCTGGGCGATGTCGAGGAAGAACGAACGGAAACACATGGATTAGGAACTCAAGTTCGTACGACGAAAAAGCCTACAGCGAGATACACAAGACGTACGGACATCTAACAGCCAAGTGTCGAATCTTAGGAGACAAGCTCAGAGCAAAATTCTTGGCCGGAGAGCTCGGCAATTCAATCAGCTTGAAGGACCTCGAGCAGGAGAAGATGGCCGCGGCCGAGCAGGAAGAACAATTCGACCCGGAAAACCGACCGGGCGGTCCGCAGAAGAGAAGGAGAAGAAACAACAACGCCCCGGATTCCGGCGGGCCACGTCAACGAATAAACATGATCATGGGAGGATCTGAATACTGCAGAGACACGGTTTCAGCGATAAAAGCCTTTCAACGAAAAGCCGAAGCTCAGATAAACTGGTTCGCACCGAGCAGAAATCCCAATGATGTCATCACATTCGAGGAAAGAGAAACGACAGGAATAGACAGACCTCATAATGATCCCCTGGTGATCGAACTCATAGTGAAGGATCACGAAGTAGCCCGAGTCCTAATTGATACCGGAAGTTCGGTAGACGTCATTTTCCGCGATACGTTGACAAAGATGGGAGTCGACATGTTCGAGATAGTACCGATCCCGAGCCTATTGACCGGTTTTTCGGGAGAAATGACTATGACGATCGGAACGATCAGACTACCAGTCCTGGCGGACGAGGTCACTAAAATCGTTAATTTCTCGGTAACCGAAGGTCCCCCGGTGTACAACATTATCATGGGAACGCCGTGGATTAACTCGATGAGAGTCGTGGTCTCGACTTATCACCTCTGTTTAAAATTCCCTGGGGCAACGGTATCCGAACGATCTGGGGAAATCAGAAGGAGTCTCGAATATGCTTCATGACCGAGCAGAAGCTGAGGAACCCCAAAACCGAGGCAAAAGGGGAAACCGTTCATAAAAATATAAAAGCCAACCGAGAAGCGAGGGTCGGCACCAAAAAACTCTTGTAGCAATTACAGAAAGCCGAGCAGGCCGGAGAAAGTCCACCGCGGTGCGCCCCGGTGATATCTATATGCTTAGATGACAGAAATCCGGAGAGATGCGTAGAAGTAGGAGCCGAGCTGGACGACACAGTCAAAATCGAGCTGGTCGACTTTCTGAAAAAGAATATCAACACTTTTGCTTGGGCCGCGGAGGACATGCCCGGGATCGACATCAACATTACATGCCACGAGCTCAATGTAGATCCAACCTTCAAGCCAGTAAAGCAGAAGAGAAGAAAACTCGGACCCGAGCGAGCTAAAGCGGTGAATGACGAAGTGGACAGATTGCTTAAGGTCGGATCCATCACCGAGGCGAAATACCCAGACTGGCTCGCAAACCCGGTAGTCGTAAAAAAGAAGAACGGAAAATGGCGTATATGCGTCGACTTTACCGACCTGAACAAAGCATGTCCGAAGGATAGTTTCCCTCTCCCCCACATTGATCGTCTCGTTGAAGCAACCGCGGGTAACAAGCTCCTCTCGTTTATGGATGCTTTTTCTGGGTATAATCAGAACTTGATGAACCCCGACGACCAAGAAAAAACAGCATTCATAACCGACCGAGGAATTTATTGTTACAAAGTGATGCCATTCGGATTAAAGAACGCCGGAGCTACGTATCAGCGATTGGTTAATAAAATG
>JAHZTW010000015.1:0-26895 GCA_020283515.1 Alliaria petiolata | reverse complement strand
GGGAATCGGAATTCGCCTAACCTCTCCAACTGGCGAAGTTTTGGAGCAATCTTTCAGGCTAGCTTTTCACGCTTCGAACAATGAAGCCGAGTACGAAGCTCTGATCGCGGGGCTCAGATTAGCACGGGGAATCAAAGTTCAAAAAATTCGGGCTTTCTGTGACTCTCAGCTCATCGCCAACCAATTCAATGGGGAATACACCGCAAGGGACGACAGGATGGAGGCATACTTAGGGGTGGTCCAGAAACTTTCGAAGGAATTCGTCGAGTTCGAACTAACAAGAATTCCTCGTGGCGAAAACGCTCAAGCCGACGCATTAGCAGCCCTCGCCTCGTCGTCCGACCCCGAGCTTAAGCGAGTAATCCCAGTGGAATTCATCGAGCAACCCAGCATCAAAAGCTCATAAACTATTAACCTTATCGAGCCAACTGAAACTCTGACAGAACCAAGCGACGAGCACGAGACAGTCGCGACGAAACAAGACCAGCGGAACGAATACGGATGCGACCAAGAGTGGATGGGAGCGATTCGAACATACATAATGGACGGAGAGGTCCCCACAGACAAGTGGACAGCACGCAAACTCAAGGATCAGGCTGCTCGCTATATCCTACTCGACGGGGAGGTCTTCATGTGGAGGTTCTCAGGACCGTTAATGACTTGCGTCGAAGGGAAAGAAGCTCGCAGGGTAATTGAAGAGGTTGACGGAGGATCTTGCGGCAATCACAGCGGTGGAAAGTCCTTGGCAATAAAAATAAAACGTCACGGATACTACTGGCCGACCATGGTGAAAGACTGCGAAATTTTTTCTCGGAAATGTGAGAAATGTCAGCGCCACGCCCCGACAATCCACCAACCTACCGAGCTGCTTTCCTCAATCTCGTCCCCTTACCCTTTCATGCGATGGTCGATGGACATCGTCGGCCCGCTACATCGCTCCAAGCAGAAGAGATTCCTGCTAGTGCTGACGGATTACTTCTCAAAGTGGGTCGAGGCAGACTCTTTCGCCAGTATCAAAGACGTCCAGGTCAAAAATTTTGTCTGGAAAAACATCATCTGCCGGCATGGCATCCCATACGAAATAGTAACCGATAACGGGCAAGCAGAGGCAGCAAACAAGACCATACTCGACGGGTTGAAAAAACGCCTCGATGCCAAAAAAGGAAGATGGGCTGACAAACTGGAAGGAGTCCTATGGTCGCATCGGACGACCCAGAGACGAGCAACTGGCGAAACACCGTTCGCACTCGTCTACGGAACGGAATGCGTCATTCCCTCCGAAGTGGAGTTTCCGGGAATACGACGACGACTCCTTCCGGGACAAGAGGGTCTCAATCACCTTATGCTCTTAGACGAAGCAGACCTAATCAACGAAAGACGCGACCAAGCACTCATTCGCATTCAAAATTACCAGCAAGCTACCGCAAAGTACTACAACTCCAACGTCAAAAGTCGGAGATTTCACGAAGGAGAGCTGATCCTCCGCAAAGTCTTTCAAAATACGGCATAACGGAACGCTGAAAAACTGGGAGCTAACTGGGAAGGACTGTATCGCATAACCAAGGTGGTCCGTCCAGGAGTAAACGAACTCGCCAACCATTCGACAGACGCTTCGGTGCCAAGATCATGGAATGCGATGCATCTGAAGAAGTAATACTTCTAAGTAACTTATCACAAAAAAAAATGAACTACGGGGCGGTTTGATCCTCGAAAGGGGTACGTAGGCAGCTCGTCTCATGACGAGTTCAACTGTCCCCCTCCCTAAAAAGGGGGGGGGATGGGGTACGTATATTCATATACTCCCACGCTATGTAAACCAAAAATATTCTTGAATAAAAGTTTACTTAGCTCTTTCCACCAACTCTTATCACTTCGTTTACTGTTGGCCACAGTATACGAACACTTAACATCCCAAACGGGATCTCAACCTTCACATTCGTCACGAATTATAGGTTCTCTACATCCTTCACGGATCCAAGCGCGCTATATAAATTCAAGTCGAGTTTACCTCGATTCAATCTCTATTGGGTATACCCCGAGAAAGATTATAATGGCTGTTCTCGATACGGGCTCGCATATCGTCAAAACATGCGAATCCTAACTAAGAGAATACGTAAACCCTAACTCTCACTTAACGTTGGTCATCGACATCTCGCGAACATCGTACTGCTCGGGCATTTATCGCCTAAGTACGAACTAACTAAGCATGTTCGGCTAAAGCCCGATAAACCGTCCGCTCCCAGGCAAGGTCGGTCTAATATCAAGACGTTAACGGATACCGAGTCACTTCGGTACCGCGCGCTTTATGAACTACGGGGCGGTTTGATCCTCGAAAGGGGTACGTAGGCAGCTCGTCTCATGACGAGTTCAACTGTCCCCCTCCCTAAAAAGGGGGGGGGGGAGTGGGGTGCGTATATTCATATACTCTCACGCTATGTAAAACCAAAAACACTCTTGAATAAAAGTTTTACTTAGCTCTTTCCGCCTACTCTTATCACTTCGTTGCTGTTGGACGCAGTATACGAACACCTACATCCCAAGCGGGATCTCAACCTTCACATTCTTTAGTAATCATAAGGTTCTCTACATCCTCCACAGATTTCAGCGCGCTATATAAATCAAACCGAGTTTATCTCGGTCCAACCTCTATTGGGTATATCCCAAGAAAGGTTCTAACGGCTGTTCTCGGTACAGGCTCGCATCTCGCCGAAACACGCAAGTCCTAGTTAAGAGAACACCTAAACCCCAACTCTCGCTTAACGTTGGTCGTTGACACCCCGCGAACATCGTGCTGCTTGAGCATTTACCCCCTAAGTACGAGATAATCAAATACGTTCGGCTAAAACCCTAAATCGTTAAACAGCTCGTCTAAAGCTAAAGCTTACTCGGGGTTTCGAAGCGCTCGATTCAGCAAAATCATAAAGTAAGAAAGATACTTGAACACGATGACAGAAACGTAAAATCAAGCATCTTCGTCAAAATTGCATAAATATGATAGTTCGGATAAAGCCATCCAGGCATCTTTGTTCAAACATAAAAAAAAAAACTAAATAAAAAAAAGACAACAATACAACTTAAGAAAGAGAGGAGGGAATTAAGCGTCCACAACGCCAGTCTCGACAGCATCAACCACGTCATTCTTGACCTCATCCTCAGCAACATCCTTCGAAGGAGGCTCGGTGGATCTCCTCTCAGATAGCATCTCTTCTAACCGAGGAGTATCGACATTTGTTTCAGCCGGATGCGCGACTCTGATGATCGACGCTGAAACCTCAAGCGTCTCTCCGCCCGGAAGGTTCGGCAATAAGACAGACGGCACTGGTGAAAACTTCAGATCATCACAAAGATCCGAGGCGAGTTGCTCGAACTCTTCGTAAGCGTTTTCCAGGCCGACCTTGCACCCTTTCAGCCTCGTCCTCTCTCCCTCCAGAGTAGGCGGGTCGATACCTTTGAGAGCATCGATGAATTGGAGATTCCCATCGATCTCGGCTCGCGAACCTTGTCCCGAACTTCTCCCTTGACCAGAACGACTTTGGCCTCGGCTCGCGAGACCCTTTTCTGATATTTACCAGCGAGCTCGCGCCTCACCTCTTCGCGCGCTATCTCGAGGTTTGCGTCGCGCATCTCCCTCTCAGACAGAACTTGCCGGTTGAGACCAGCCAGTTCGGCCTCCAATTGAGTGTTTTGATCCAGGAGACAGGATGTCTTTTTCTCCGCCTCGTCGCGCTGACGCTTGAAAATATCCCTTTCGGCCTGAAGGATTGTGTAGCGTTTCGCGAGCTCCTCCTGTTTGAGGGGATGATTTGCTACCGCTTCCTCAAGCTTCGTCTTCAAGATAGCATCGGCGCCGCGGGCATTGTCGACCCGTCTCTATTCATCCCGGGCATCCTTCTCGTACTCATGTATGACCTCGTTGGCTGCGGCAGCAAACTACACAGAGGAAATTCAAAAACATGAGTGTAGAACGGAATGCTAGGGGAGAACGGATGACTGCCTAGGCTAACAACGAATCCTACCTTGATCTCTTTAAGAGCCATGTTCGCATATTTCTTCCGCTTCGCAAGAGTGTCCGGGGGAAGAAAAGAGCTGCCCGGGACGAGGATCCTGGAGAAAAAAGTAGCCGCGGCTTCGGGATCATTGTAGGTCACCTCGGTGACCCCGAGGTCAGCCTCGGGAACATCCACGTGGTCATGCGTCGCCGGAGCCTGCTTGGATGTCTTCGGTTTCTTGGCCTCGGGTGCAACGGCAGCCTCGGCGGAAGATCTCTTCCCAGTTTTCTTCGCCCTTTTTGCCGCAGCTTTGTCGGCGGCGCGGTGCCGGGAAAAGGATGATCCATCGGGCCTCGTCCCAGATTGAATCCCAGAAACTATCTTTTTAGGGACGGAAGCTTCCTTCGGGCTCGGACCTCCCGTCGCTACATTCTCCTCGGAGACCTTCTCCGTACGATCAGGCTCGGAGGCACCTTGTGCATCCTTTTGCTCGGGAATAGGTGCCTGAGGAACCGAGCTCTTAGCTTCTTTTGTCTCGGCGACTTTTCTCGCATCGAGCTCTTGCCTCTCACGGAGCGTCATTCTCTTCGCCATTTCTATCCGTGAGTCTTCGGATGCGCTCGAAGAATCAGAGTCACCTGCTTGATAACCACTCAAGTAGAGAGCTCGGGCTCGCTCGATTCGCTGAAGGGAGAAAGTCATCGTAAAACGAACGTTCCTCCGATTGAAAACTTTTGCGACTTCCCAGATATCAGCTGGACACCGAAGGACGAGGCGAGGGACTGCAAAACCAAAAAAAAACAACAAAGGAAACATTAGTAAAATCGAAATCGAGCCGGAGCATGCGAGAAATCCCTAGAATCACTTCGGTCCTCTACCAATTCGGCCCCAATCTGCTTTAGTTCTCTCGAGCCAATCTCGAGCCAATTCAAAGGTAGAAAAAACGGCTCTCCCAGTCTTTATCTTTACTGGAGAAATCCTGAATTATTCTCCGACCCTTCTTGTTCGAAATATAGTACACCTCGGCATTTGGTTTGCGTCGGACGTCCAGGAGATTCTCGAGGTGCCCCAACGAGAGTGAAATCCCGCTCTCGTAACTCAACGTCAACAATCCCACTAAGTGCCGTAAGGCCCGAGGCGTCAGTTGAGCAATGGCGAGACCACGCGACCATAAGAATTCCGAGATGAGCTGCGGGATCGGGAACCACAGCCAGCAATCGACAAGGAAAACTTCATACATGGTGAAGTAGCCGGCAGGCGGTTTGTTAGCTCGATCCGCTTTGGAGGGAAGCTGAAACTCAACCCCCTCTCTGATCCCGAAACGGGCCCGGATGTCTGCCAAGGATTCTGGCGTCGAAAGAGACGAACCAGGCGGGTCAGCGACTGTCTTCTTTCTGCGACGCCTCGGCGCCTTCTCCTTTTTAAGCCGCACTAATTGGTCCAACTCTCGCCTCGCCTTGGCAGGGTCCCAGTTCCAATCTTCATCCTCAAGCTTCGGCTCGGCAAGCGTAAGTTGATTTTTAGACCCCGAGACGCGTTCTTCGGTGCGGCTCTCGGCCAAGAGCTCGGCGGAGCGACAAGGAGGAGAAGAGAATATCTTTCTCCCTAACTTAGTCGGGGAGTTAACCGAGCCAACCAAATCCTCAAGGACCGAGTCACCTTGGGGAGAGGAAGGATTGGAATACTCTTCGCGCCTCGGGAGGTTGGAGAAGTGAGACTTTGAGATTTGTTCGAACTCTTTTCGAGAACCACCTCGGCTCGGAAATCGGAGCGCAACGGCATCACGTTCACCTCGGATATCACTTTGATTCGGAGACTTTACGAAGACATTGAAGATTATTCCGTTCCTTGGGGACCGCTTGAAGATGGATCGGAAAACTCGAAGAACACCTGGAATGTTCGAAGATCGACCGGAGAACTAAGGCGGATGACGGCGGCGCAGAATAAATCTGAAGAACCCTAATCGAAGTCTAAACATAAACGAGAGAGAGAAGGGAGAGAGGAGAGAAAACTAACCTTTAGGAAATTTTGAGAAATGGAGATAGTGAGAGGGTCAAGAGGAGATCTCGGTATTTTATAGACGACCTAGCGCATCGCCTCGGGAACACGCGAGACGTTTCTGCTTCCCGAGGCGAGCTTGAAGTTGGAAGACGGATATAAGGCCTTAAGGGATAATTGTAGGCCCAAGACCGACAATTTCGGCCCAAAATCGAAATCTCAGATAAGAAAGAAGAATCGTAAAAAAAATTCCCTAAGTGTCAAGCGCTCCGAGGTGTATAATTCCCGCGGGAAAAGTCAAGGCAAAAGCCCGGTCCAACAACAACACTACCTCGGTCGCGAACAACACGTTTCGGCGAATGAGTTGAGCGCCGAGCAAAAAAAAAAAAAAAAAAAAAATCAACACCTCGGCGACAAGTTTCACACTTCGCCTCTGCAAACAAGTTCACCTCGATAAGAAGTCGAGAGCCAAGCCAATCGCTCGAAAACATCTCGGCAATAAGTTACACGCTTCGACGATAAGTCAACCAAACACTTAAACGCCTCGGCGACAAAGCTATTCACCTCGGTACACAAAAAAGAGGGACATTTCGGTGCCGAGTCGTTCACCTCGTTTCCCGAGCATAAAACTCCCCGGCACGAAACTATTCACTTCGTCGCCTAAATAGAATACTCAAATAAAAGTCTTACAAAATCACTTAGAAACCAAAGAGGAAGGTTTTCTAAGCAAGAACAAAATATTAAAAAGGTACTTAGGAAAATTTAGGTCATTTGGTTTCACAAGCAATATCACTAAAACATTTGGCTTCAAAGGAGGTAAGGTAAGGTGGGGGTAACTACTTGAGCTAGAAAGAGGGTGGTAAAGTGAGTAAGAAAGCTCAAATATGTATATTATCCATGATTTCACTTTCAATGCAAGGCATGATAATTAGATGTCAAAATTCGGTTCAAGTGAGTATAGCTGGTTATCAAATTTCAAGACCCAATTTGAACAAGTTCAAGGTGACAAGTGAAGTGATCCAAACATGGTTCTTCATTACTTTCAAGACATATTCAAATGCATCAAAGAACTATTAACTAGGGCATTGAATTGATTACAAGAGCTGGCACTCGACAAGGATAAGCTCATCATTTCTCCCAATGCATATGAATGCAAATCCTATATGAAATGCAACAAGACTCAATCCTAATATGCAAATGCAACATCTAAATGACTTTCTTTTTTTTGGAAAATTTTCAAATTTTTCGATTTTTTTTTATTTTTTCTATATGCCTTATATGAAATGCATGAAAAAAAATAAGACTCACAAAACACAATTTCAAATCTCTCAACCTCTCCCCCAAACTTAAATTACACAGTCAAAACAGTGAAGAGGAGGAGGATGATCCCAAAGAGAGCGACTGGTTGCTCGAGGATTGGGCTGGTGAGTAGCTCGGTTTTCTTTTCCATGGGTGCGCCTCGTGAGAAGAAGAGAGAGGTGGATCCTCATGGACAACACCCCTCCTTTGTTGCACATGGAACGAATGGTGCATATCAATGTCCATTTCGTTCTCTCCCTCAGCTTCTTCCGCATTTTCAGCCTCATTTCTAGCTCTTGAAGAGGATGAACCCTTAATGATTGCCTTTAACCGTCTTCTTTAAACCTTTCCCTGTCTTGTCTACCTTCCTTATGGCTCCGTCTTGGTGCTTGTTCCACCTTTTGAGTAGGCTAATGTGAAGGTGAGTTTCTCTCAAGGTCAGGCTTGGCATCGGGTCAATGCAAGAGTTGAAGTAGTACCTCTCACTACCATAAATCAGGCTTGGAGCTTATTGCTCTTATTCTACTTCTTCTTCTTCAAGAACTTGGTTCGTGTCAAAGTCGAATGTCCCTTTCTTGGCAATGGATTGAAGAGGCAGGTTGACAGCAGGATTGTAGAGGTCCTCATATGGGAGGAACAAAGTCAATGTGGGAGATGTCTTGGAACGAGGTCGCTTTCGAGTTGGGAAGGCAAATCTTGGCCTCGGTCTTCAAGTCAACAACAATTTTTTTTTAGGTTTGAACTTGTATCAATCACTACAATAACCTAGCTTAGATTGATAACGAATATGGAAGTCCCATAGGACCATTTGGATGAGTTTGAAAGGATATGCAGCTTGACCAACATCAATGGTATCTCTGAAGATGAGTTCAAGTTGAGATTGTTTCCCTTCTCTCTTGGAGATAGAGCACGCATTTGGGAAAAGAATCTTCCACAAGGTTCAATCACTTCTTGGGATCAATGCAAGAAAGCTTTCTTGGCCAAGTTTTTCTCTAACACAAGGACAGCAAGGTTGGGGAATGAGATCTCTAGTTTCACTCAAAGGCCAAAGGAGAATTTTTGTGAAACTTGGGAAAGATTCAAGGGGTATACTACTCAATGTCCACACCATCGATTTTCAGAAGAATCTCTCCTTAGCAACCTCTATCGTGGCGTTCTTCCTAAGTATATGATGCTCCTAGACACATCCAGTAGTGGAAACTTCTTGGGCAAAGAGGTTAATGATGGTTTAGAGCTTGTGGAGAATTTAGGTCAAAGTGATGGAAATTATGGTGAAAGATCCTGGAACGCAACACACCTAAAGAAGTACTACTTCTAAGTCACTCTATCGTAATCATGAACTACGGGGCGGTTTGATCCCCGAAAGGGGTACGTAGGCAGCTCGTATCATAACGAGTTCAACTGCCCCCCCCCCCAAATGGGGGGGAGGGAGAGTGTGTGATAAGTCTATATTTTGCATCATATTTCCCTCCATTTAGTGTAAGTTTCTTATCATTTAGGAACCTAATTAAGCATCATTGTATTGCATTTTGATCATTTAGAGTTCTAGGGTGTATTTGCATAGTCTTTGCATATTTTGGCACTTTTGGAGTCTTTATCAGGTAATATGGATGCTATGGAGGCATGCTTGAAGTTGGAGAAGGATGGAATGATCAAGTGGAGGAAGAGAAGCAGCCAAATGATAAGCAAAAGACTTTTGGAAGCATATCAAGCATTTGGAGGCGCGCAATATATGTATCCGGAAGAAGGCCTGTCACTGAGATTCAGACTCCGAAGCCTTCTTAAGAGTTGTAGAGGATCCAGAGTGCTTTCCAGTGCCGTTGGAATCAAGTCATTCGGACCTGTGGTTAGAAAGTTACATCGATTTTTGTTCGGATCGACGTGTTGGATCGACGAAGCTGGTCGATCCAGATTTACAGGAGCACGGATCGACCAGAAGGATCGACGAGCCTGGTCGATCCGAACACAGATGTTTTGCCGGGTACAAATCCGATCAAAAAAAGACTTTCCGTTCAGATTCAGCCTTCGAGCTCTTCATGAAAATTGTAGGTAATGAAATCATCTTTCATTTGCAAGTGGTTTCATGTCATAATGAGCTGTGGTTAGGGAGATATGGCGATTTCCGCAAGACTGCTACCCCGGGTCAAAACCCGGTTTGTTCCGGGTTGACCCGATTTGACCTCCTTCCCTATAAATACTCAAAAACCTAATTTTTATGGATCTTCTCTTGTTTTTGAACCGAAAAACGTCCCTTTGTGGTTTTGAGGAGATTTTGAGATTTCTTTTAAGTTTAATGCAATTTGTTTCTTATTTCTTCTAATCTTTCTTTCCCTACTCATCTAATCATGTTTACTAACATTTCTTTCATGAGATTTGTTGGTTTATATATGATTAGTGAGTAGTCTTTTTAGGATCTAGGGATGAGGTAGATTAGGGTGAGATTAGGGTTGATCTATGATGTTTAGGACTTAGATTCTTTAAATCCTTTCTTGTTTAGTGATCTTCATGCTAGATTAGCTTTGAGAAAAGTGATTTAGACCAAAGGGCATTTCCCACCCACAAGGTGTTTGATGAAATGCCCCAACCAACTAAATCAAGAGATTTACATGCTTAGCCTATGAAAGTTGATGTCTAAGGTGTTTATTGGTAGATTAGAACCAAATCTTTATGCTTGTTGATTATCTTTTCACTAATGATGATTAGCTCTTGATTAGGTAATTAGCAAAGGGATTAGTGTCATGAGAGTGGATTAGTCTTATTTAGAGTTTTAAACCTAAGGATTAGCATTTATGTGATTGTTTGAACATCATAAGTTAGCTCTAGGATCACCCAAAGTCCATAACCTCATCCTTGGATTCGATTTTACTCTTTGTTTATCTTGATTAGTAGTTTTGCTTAGTTCCTTGCCTTGCTTTAGTTTCTTGTTTTGATTTCTTGAGTTATTAGCTTTGTTTGCTTTTTATTTCACTTAGGTTGTTAGATAAAAACCCTCCACTTATTTGATTTGGCTTAGCTTAAATAGTTTCATGTATTCTTAGTGTTGTTAATCTTAACCCCTATGGATTGACATCTCAAATACTACAATGACATGAGTAGTAGAGATTAATTGAAAGTGGAAAAATCCTACTATCAATTTGGCGCCGTTGCCATTGGGGTTTAGCATTAACCATTAAGATTTTGAATCTCTTTGAGACTAAGCTTTTATTTCACCTTGTTTTCTCATCTCTATTTGAGATGATGAATTTTTTCTTATTTGTGGTTACTAACTTGTCTTCCTTAATTCTCTTGTTCTTTCAAAGGTACCAAAACAAAAAGAAGAGAAATGGAAAGAAAAGATCATTTGAAGTGTTGGAGATGGACAACCAAAGAAGCATTATTAAAGCTCCACAACCTCAAGAATTGGTATCCACTCCTACCCAAGCTCAAGAGAACAAGCCAACAATTGGGAGCTTTGATACTCCTCATTCTCATGGTTTGAGATTTGGAATCCATCCTCCTCCAATAGAAGCCAAAGCCTATGAGACCAAGCCAAGCTTTATGAGGTTAATTCAATGCTCTAAGTTCTTAGGGAATGGAATGAAGAATCCTTATGATCATGCGGAGTCCTTTGAGAAGTTGTGCAATTTGTTTAGCATTGAAGGTGTGCCCCAAGATACCATCAAGCTCATTCTATTTCCATTCTCACTTGGAGAAAAGGCTCAAAAATGGGAGAGAGCTCTACCATCTCATTTGGTCAAATCTTGGGATGATTGTCAAAGGGTCTTCCTTCAAAGGTTCTATCCAACCCAAAAAACAGTCCAAATGAGGAGGAACATCTTGAGTTTCAAGCAAGGCATACATGAGACCTTTCATGAAGCATTGGAGAGACTTAGAGGATACACTCGGGATTGTCCACATCATGGGTTCAAGAAAGAAGCAATCCTTAGTATTTTCTATAGGGGAGTTGCTAAGGATCACAAATGGACATTGGATGTGGCTAGCAAAGGGCGTTTTGCAAACCTCACAATAGAAGAAGCAGAGCTACTTGTTGAGAACTCTGCCAAGTCTAGTGAAAGCTATTGTGAAGGGCTTGATACAACACCTCTAAAGAGATCATATAAAGACTCCACATGGAAGGACTTTCAAGATAAAGTGGATAGAATGGAAAAGCTCTTAAGTGTGCAACAAAGAGGAGTTAGTTTGGTTCATGAGAAGCACCAAGAGGAAGCAAATTTCGTGGTTAACAATGGGAACTTCAACCAAGGGAGTAAGCTTCTCAATCAAGGGTCTAACCATGGAGTCCAAGGAAATCACCAAGGCTACCAAGAGAACCATGAGATATCTCAAATCTCTAACCAAGATGAGGAACAAAGAAAGGTTCTCCATCAAATCATAGAAGGAAAACAAATGAATGATATTAGGTTTGACAAGATGTTGAGAGCAATGGATAACAAGATTAAGGGTTTGCAACATGAGTTAGCCCTTAAGCTTGAACAATCAGCCTCACATTTGGAAACCATAGAGTCCAAATTGGTTCAACTCTCTTTGCCATCCAAGAACCCAAAAGATTCAAGCCATGTCATTTCACCAATTGTTGATGTTGAGGTTGATGAGGAAAGGACACCCAATGGTTTTCATGGCAGAATTGGAAACCAAAAGCAAGTAGAGGAGGTTAGAGAAGTGAGAAAAGCTCTCAGCTATAGTTTACCTTCCACCCAATGGGTTCATGAAGAGAAGAGTGTATTTGAGAAGAATAAAGGAGATGCATATGCTCTCAATGAAAAATGCCTAAGCTCTTTCTTCTTTCCCTCATTGGAGACCAAGAAGGATGTGAGTACTTGTGAGACAAAGGATTTAGCTTCACCCACAAAAGCATGTAAGAAGGAGAAAGAGTCTCATGAAGAGAATGCTATGGGTTATGGTAATGTTGAAGAAGCTTTAGCATTGGATGGAGTTTGCTTGGAAACTCTTTTCTCTACCACATTGGAAGATGAGAATGAGAATAGCAAGGGGCAAAAGATAGGTAAAGGCAATATGGCCAAGAAGAAGCCAAACCAATACAACCATCCTACTCTTTCTCCATCCTCTCACACTATGAGTCTACACCCTTTTAGACTCATAGATGGAGCCATTGAGTACAATGTGAAGTGCAAGGGTATTCCTAAACCCTTTGCAAGTGTCAAAGTCCTTTGCCATTCAACAATCAAGGAGAATGACAAGGAAAGGGCTGAAGAGATACTCTCCAAGGTTCTCAAGCTTAATCTCACACATGGCACAAGCTTGGATCCATCCCTTGCAACTCATCTCACCATGACCACCTCAACAAGGAGTCACACTACTGCTCCTCTCCAACTCCCTCAAGACAAAGGCTAGGGCCAAGGTATGGTCCTCTTTCTATTTCATTGTATATACCATTTTGTTTTTATTTTGCTTTTGTTGATTTGGTCTCTCTTGAACTTTTATTACACAAAGGACTGTGTAATTTAAGTTTGGGGGAGAGGTTGAGAGATTTAATATTGTGTTTTGTGATGTTATTTTTCTTTTTCATGCATCTTTGAGTCTCATGCATTCATCTATGGCATAGAAAAACCAAAAAATTAGAAAATTTTCGAATTGTTTTTAAAAAATAGCATGTAGTTGCATTTGCATTTGTCACATAAGTAAGATTGAGTCTAGCTTTCATATAGGATTGCATTCTTGCATAGGGGACAATGATAGACAAACCTTGTAAGGTGTTAAGCTCATGAATTGGTTCAAGGCCCTAGTTAGTAGTCCTTTGATGCTTTGTGCAAACTTTGAAAGTAAGTTCTAACCATACTTGGATCATTTGTTTTAATTTTCTTGGCTTAAAGTTGAAAAGAGCATGAATTGAATCCTTTCCTATCAAGTGAAACCTTAATATGGATTTTGAATTATCATACTTGTGCATTTGGAAAATGATACATGGATTACAAAAAAAAAATATTTAGGCTTTCTTATTCCCTTCACCACTCTCTTGTAAGCCTAAATAGAACACCACACCTTAACCCTTACCCTCCTTTCAAGCCAAAATTCTTGTGTGATTGCAATTTGTGAGGCCCTATTTTTGATTGAACTTGGTATAAAGTGTTAGGTTTAGGGCGACATGTCTAGGCTCTCATATTGATGCTAGCTTTGCATATTGAAGCTAGTTTTAGGCTAGAATTGGGGTTTGATTCATGGGTGTTGTAACTAAAAATCTGAATTTTGATTAGGCTTTGAGAAGAAGTTGGTGCAAGAAGTAATGAAAGGGGTACATAGTTTTAAGTGGTTGACCTTGAATTGTTTTGTGTAAAGCTCAAGTTAAAAAGAAAAAATGTGATAGCTCTCTTGCAAAATAAAAAGAAAAGAGCCAAAAGGCCAAATGCAAAAAAAAAAATATATATATATATATATATGAGAGGAGAGCTATCCATTGAAAAGAGAAGAGCTAATTTTTGTATGGTCATACCACTAGCTATAAGAAAGGTTGAAGAAGTATCCCTAAGGCAAATGTGATTGATAAAGTTCTTGTGGGTTTGTACTTGGAGTTTTGTTTGCTTGACTATGGGTATCTCTAGAGGGTGAGTGAGCTAAAAAAAAATGAATGAGATGGGAATTAGGTTCATTGTTAGTTTATATGGGTAGATGAGAGTCTATTCATGTATGCATACATTGCCTTTTACCTTTAGCATTATGCATAAGTTCAATTTTTTTTGAGATAAACCCTAGCTTGGAATACCCACATGGATGAGATCATTTTTATCTCATAACCTTGTCCTTGGCCAAATGTATTCGGTTTTAAATGCATAAGTGTGATCCACGGTTTGAGCTTTAATAAATGTTAAAGGTTAGGATTCTTGGATTATTTGGAAAAGACAAGTCTTGATTTGAGATTCAATGTGTGATGAGTATGGCTAAGTTCTTTGGAGTAGAATATGTGTACTGCATCCTAGGATTAAGAACAAGGACCATTGAATTGATTTATTTGCTTGACACCTTTGGATTTGAGTCCCTACCTTCAAACCTCTCTCATTGGCTTGTGTTTCATTTGCTTGGGAACAAGCAAAAGACAAGTTTGGGGGAGTTGATAAGTCTATATTTTGCATCATATTTCCCTCCATTTAGTGTAAGTTTCTTATCATTTAGGAACCTAATTAAGCATCATTGTATTGCATTTTGATCATTTAGAGTTCTAGGGTGTATTTGCATAGTCTTTGCATATTTTGGCACTTTTGGAGTCTTTATCAGGTAATATGGATGCTATGGAGGCATGCTTGAAGTTGGAGAAGGATGGAATGATCAAGTGGAGGAAGAGAAGCAGCCAAATGATAAGCAAAAGACTTTTGGAAGCATATCAAGCATTTGGAGGCGCGAAATATATGTGTCCGGAAGAAGGCTTGTCACTGAGATTCAGACTCCGAAGCCTTCTTAAGAGTTGTAGAGGATCCAGAGTGCGTTCGAGTTCCGTTGGAATCAAGTCATTCGGACCTGTGGTTAGAAAGTTACATTGATTTTTGTTCGGATCGACGTGTTGGATCGACGAAGGTGGTCAATCCAGATTTCCAGGAGCACGGATCGACCAGCAGGATCGACGAGCCTGGCCGATCCGAACACAGATGTTTTGCCGGGTACAAATCCGATCAAAAGAAGACTTTCCGTTCCGATTCAGCCTTCGAGCTCTTCATGAAAGTTGTAGGTAATTGAATCATCTTTCATTTGGAAGTGGTTTCATGTCATTATGAGCTGTGGTTAGGGATATATGGCGATTTCCGCAAGACTGCTACCCCGGGTCAAAACCCGGTTTGTTCCGGGTTGACCCGATTTGACCTCCTTCCCTATAAATACTCAAAAACCTAATTTTTATGAATCTTCTCTTGTTTTTGAACAGAAAAACGCCCCTTTGTGGTTTTGAGGAGATTTTGAGATTTCTTTTAAATTTAATGCAATTTGTTTCTTATTTCTTCTAATCTTTCTTTCCCTACTCATCTAATCATGTTTACTAACATTTCTTTCATGAGATTTGTTGGTTTATATATGATTAGTGAGTAGTCTTTTTAGGATCTAGGGATGAGGTAGATTAGGGTGAGATTAGGGTTGATCTATGATGTTTAGGACTTAGATTCTTTAAATCATTTCTTGTTTAGTGATCTTCATGCTAAATTAGCTTTGAGAAAAGTGATTTAGAGCAAAAGGCATTTCCCACCCACAAGGTGTTTGATGAAATAACACAACAAACTAAATCAAGAGATTTACATGCATAGCCTATGAAAGTTGATGTCTAAGGTGTTTATTGGTAGATTAGAACCAAATCTTTATGCTTGTTGATTATCTTTTCACTAATGATGATTAGCTCTTGATTAAGTAATTAGCAAAGGGATTAGTGTCATGAGAGTGGATTAGTCTTATTTAGAGTTCTAAACCTAAGGATTAGCATTTATGTGATTGTTTGAACATCATAAGATAGCTCTAGGATCACCCAAAGTCCATAACCTCATCCTTGGATTCGATTTTACTCTTTGTTTATCTTGATTAGTAGTTTTGCTTAGTTCCTTGCCTTGCTTTAGTTTCTTGTTTTGATTTCTTGAGTTATTAGCTTTGTTTGCTTTTTATTTCACTTAGGTTGTTAGATAAAAACCCTCCACTTATTTGATTTGGCTTAGCTTAAATAGTTTCATGTATTCTTAGTGTTGTTAATCTTAACCCCCTATGGATTGACATCTCAAATACTACAATGACATGAGTAGTAGAGATTAATTGAAAGTGGAAAAATCCTACTATCAGTGTGGTACGTATACTCGTATACTCCTACCTTGTAACCACTTCGCTTTCATAATAAGAGAAGAATATTTCAGCTCGCATCTCAGTACTCTATCATTTGCCTCGTCGGTTGTTGGCCACAACAGACAAACGATTACATCCTTCACGGATTCTAACTCCTGCTTTCTTACTAAGCAAAGGAAGTTCTCAAACATCCTCCACGGATTAAAGCGCGCTATATCAACCATGGCTAGGTATACCCCAGTCAAACATCATTGGGTAAGTCCCATACGATGTTCTTTATGTTCTGCCGGAAAAACGGATAAATAAGTCGAGTTGGGTTCGCAAGTCCTAAAGCTGTTGCAAAACATCCTAAACCCAACAACAGTTCGTCCTAAGCAACGTTGGTCTGATAACACCTCGCGAACATAATATTCACGGTTGGTCGTAGAATACGAGGTACCCATATATGTTCAAACATAAACCCAGCAAACACCTCGCTCCTCAGCAACGCTGGTCATTCACACTACACATGTCAATTACGACCGAGACACTGTGGCTCGCCTGAGTGCAGCTCGTCTCCCAGAACACTTCGGATTTTTCCCTGCTCGATGTGCACAATCGAGTATGAAAAGACCAAATGTGTTCAGACTCAAACGCGGCAAACGGTTCGCTCCCAAGCAACACTGGTTTTAAACAACTGTGATAAACGTCGAATTTGTCATTTGCAGCGAACGTTCGAAAAAATTCGCGTTCGGCCAAATCTACGCATAACAGAAACAGGCAACTACTATCCGAGCACTTCGCCTCATTAAAATTCAAAAAGAAAACAAAGCATCCCAAATCATTCAATAAAAACGAAAACACCATGTTCGAAATAGAAAGCGCGCCCGGGAGAAAGGCCGCGCAACATAACATCAAAAAAAAAAAAATACAAGTCATATCAGTCTCTCACGCAACTTTGGACATCTCCGAGATCTTCTCTTCGGACACCTTTCGGGACAACGCGGTCTCCGGCTCGAGAGTTTTCTGGACTATCAAGGCTTCTACCCCCGGGGTGTTAACATTGGACCCCGCTGGATCCACGACACCAACTCTCGAACCCAGGAGCTCGATCGATTCGCCACCCACGGTAAGAGGCCCGAAATCATATGAAACCGGGGACAGCTTGGGATCTTCCCGGAGGTCAGTCGCAAGACGTTCGAACTCAGCATCAGCATCTGCAAGCTCCTTTTTCACTTGGTCAAAGTGTCCTTCTCATCGTCCAACATGGGAGGATTCTCGCCTTCGAGGATCTCGATTAGCTGAAGGTTGATCTCCACCTGAGCAAGGTCGATGATCTTCGTCCTGGCTCCACCTTTGAGCTCCTCAATCTTTGCCTCGGCTCGGTGCACTCGCTCTTGGAACTTCTCAGCAAGCTCCCGCCTCGCTGCCAAGCCTTTCCAACGGCGACCTCGCGTAGTTCGCGTTTCGCGGTTAGCTGACGCTTCACAGAAGCAAGTTCGGAGGTAAGCCACCATTGTTATCATTGTCAACGTTGTGATGTCGTCGATGTGGCAGTCGGGTTCTGTGTCCTGGTTCCATTTTTCTTGATCTTGCCCTGAGAAATGGGTACGCACCGAATCCACCTCTGATTGGAGGATCGAACATGAGCGATAAAGCTTTGAGAAGATGAGTCTCATTAGAAGCATCAAAAGGAAGAGCAACATTATTGAAAGCAATTCGAGGCCGTCTCATCTCGATCTCAACGACTAATTGCCTCAAGCATCAAGGGCATGCAATCTATGATAAGTTAGAGGATGCAATCCTAACCATACGATGACAATGGTAGCACATGTAGAGGCCAAAGGTCTGAAATGCTTCATTGGGTGCACCATCGGTACGTGTTAAAGGCAGACTCAATGACATGATTCAAAGAAAGATTTGTTAATACAAGACATATATACAAATATTTAAACATAATATAGATAAATTTTAGAAGGTTGCATGAAGCAATTGAACAAGGCAGATTTTGTTCAAAGAGAGGTGTAACACCCGTCTCTTACATTTTTGAGAAAGCATGTTACTTTAATAACTTAAAAATCACAAGAAATCATTTTGGAGTTCAAATATCAACTCTTATTAAACCGGGTTTAAACCGTTTCAACGTAAAACCGTCCTTAAACCAATATCAAAGAAAAACTAACTAAACATTTTAAATTAATAAATAAATAATTAAAATAATAAATAAAAATGTTCTTGCTCCCGAAAACAAGCATCACACCGATACAACTCCTTCGGCTACTCCTCACGCTCACCTGCAAGAGAGAGGGGTGAGTAATTTGGATTACCTAGTGAGTGCGATCCGTAGAGCCCACTCACACCATCACACATTTATAGCTACGGACATACGCAAGTCCTAATCTAAACACACAGACAATCATCACGTCCTACCAACGCACCATTACAAAAAGGATCTAGTCCTAATATAGTATGGTGTCCTTGCGTCCATTATGGGTCCGGGAATCATCCCATCCGCCCATGCAGCACCCGGCTTGTCAACCAACCCTGAACTATGACCGCCCACGCTAGACCCGTCATCACAGCTCAACACACAAATTCCCGTTGTGATCCTTCCCACTTGTGATTTCCACCGCGGATACACGCGCCACATGCCTTACGGCAACTTATTCTATCGTCTCGCAAATGATATCTCTCTCACAATAATTCATCAGCACGTATTATTTATCACAATCATTCAACCGTATTCGTTTTTAAACAATCTTAACCACAACTAGATTCTTTTTAAACAAATACAAACACTCATATACATATAATATTTTATATATATTTTTATAATTATATATCACCTAAATACGTATATACTTATACATATACGTAGGTATATGTATTTTAACGTAAGACTAAACGTTATATATGTAATTATAAACGTATGAAATGGATTTGCACCCCATGGTCCTCAGCTTTGCTTCACGAATGAGAATAATGGAAGATGACGACGGATCGAACAAGGCTTGAGTTGACTAAACCACAGAAATCTGAACAACACGAATCTGAAACAACACGGTGGACCAAAGGTAGCTTAAGACACAAGCAACAATGGTGGTTTAATATCTCGGCAACTTCTCGGGAAAACAAAACGTAACAGCAGCAGCGATAAAGGAAACTCGGATTACTTACCACAGTGAAGACTCACAGAGGACGTGGCGGCTCACGGCAGATCAACGGTGACGGCGGAGTCAAAGAAACGACGGCTCGGGTCGAAGCGCGATGGCTTCTTCTCACGGCTACGGTTTTACGAGTCTCACAACGAACAAGGGGCGGTGCGGCTCCATATCTAGATGCTCCGGCTCGATCAGAATCAACAGCGGCAGACGAGATTCCGGCAGAGGTTTGGTGACACTGAAGAAGCTTGTGGCTCTTCCACTTCTCGTTGCAGGTTTGTAACGAAGAAGGAGATGAGGATGGCAATAGGATTTTGCTCTTCTTTGGGCTTGATAAAAGTTTTGGGCCTTTCCCAAATTACTTGGGCCCGGTTCGTTACAAGAGGTCTTGTTTTCTTTGGAAGGCAAAGCATGGGAGATGGATGAAGACGCCGGAAGGCTCATTTCTTCTAGTTTTCTATTCTTAAAGATTGCCTCTCGTTAAAGGCTAGAATCATTTATCGGATCCATTCATTTAAGACCCGGCCTGTGAAAGAATAATGGCCTTGTTGATTAATTACAGTAGCTATGGAGGAACAATCATGAAGCAAGTTAACATAAAATATATGATCAATCTTCTTTATTTTTAATTTTCGATAGAATATTGTTTTGTCTATATGTGGTCCTTCAGTGTTTTTGCTAACAAAGTTATATTGTTGAATTAAATCTATCTTCACAACTGGCCTCATAAATATTGTTGAAATTACAAACTTATTGCGATTGACAAAAAAAGTCAAAAGTACGGTGACGACATTGCATTATTTGATATGCAAGGTACTCTTTTAGGTGTCGAAACTAGAAAGTCAAAGGAAGTTGGGGTTAGTTTTTTTTTTTTTTTTTGAACATTTAGTTGAGACTTAGCCTTCTTTTAATAACTCAGGTTTTCGTAATTCAACATTAGAAATCTATGCGTATATGTAACGATTCGGACCCGCCCATTTGAATAAGTTTAAATGAATTGATTTGGCTACCTATGTCATCAAAGTGCACTTACTTTTTCTGGTCACTTACCCTAAAAGAACTATAGAGTTAAACGGCTTATGTTGGAGTAGGATTAGGATGGGTGACCTTCCGAGAAGTCCTCGGCGAAACCGTGTGAGTGAGGCCAAAACACGGGAAAAGGTCACGTGGTGATTGCAGGGACAAGTAAATCAGTCGGTCGGACCACCGAGAAAAATAACGCACCGACCGTCGGACAGAGGCGGGCCCACGAGCCCGACGGAGGGATAGGTGACTCGCCAGTAGGGGCGCTCGGGGTGTTACAAGTGGTATCAGAGCCAAGGGAAGTCAAACTGGTTCTGTCCCAGGAGACTGTCTTGGGGTTTGGGGGTTAGGGTTCACACTGGCGAGATCAGAATTCGGAGACGAATTCCAGTTGAGTGGGAGAGAATTGTAACGACCTGGGCCCGGCCCATTTGAATAAGTTTAAATGAATTGATTTGGCTACCTATGTCATCAAAGTGCACTTACCTTTTTCGGTCACTTACCCTAAGAGAACTCCAGAGTGAAGTCAAAACACGGGAAAATGTCACGTGGTGATTGCCACCGAAAAAAATAACGCACCGACCGTCGGACAGAGGCGGGCCCCACAAGTCCGACGGAAGGATGGGTGACTCGCCGGTAGGGGCGGTCGGGGTGTTACAGTATACGTGTCTCACTACTTTACATTCAAATTTTCATTTTTTGTTTGTAAAGAAGTTTGTATCAAATAGTTATAGAACAATCTAAATCATGAAATCAATAATATCACAAATGATATACTTTTTATTCTGTCAATTGCGTATGCAACTATGGCTTCAAACCAAAAAGGAAACAACAGAGCTAAGACTAGTAATTTTTATTCGAGTCCTTATTCTACGATTTCAATTTTCAATCATAGATGCGCTCACCAGTATGTCTTTAGTGCCAAGAAAACTCGAATTTCTATGT
The DNA here is from genome assembly GCA_020283515.1 of Alliaria petiolata. Classification (NCBI taxonomy): domain Eukaryota; kingdom Viridiplantae; phylum Streptophyta; class Magnoliopsida; order Brassicales; family Brassicaceae; genus Alliaria; species Alliaria petiolata. The sequence continues at coordinate 5,741 of JAHZTW010000015.1, read as the reverse complement.
AAGTCGTCGGTTTAGTTTGGATTTCGACCTGAAAATGCCCACAATTAACAAAAAACAAAAAAAGTACATATAGAAGAAAATACAATTTTAAGATATGCGTTAAATAAATAATTACATATATATATATATATTTATTTAATATATTTGTGTGTGATAGTTTTTAGTTTAAAAGAAAAATTTAGACCATTAATCAAGTTTGAAAGCTAATTGACCAAGACTAAAACCTAACAGGTTGATTTTTGAAAATAGCTTAAACTGATTTGGGAAGAAGAGTCACGTTCAAACCTGACAATTACTGGTCGCATAAAAAAAAATATACATACTTCCAATAAACTTGTATACAATAAATTGTTAATCAAACAAATGAATTCTAATTCACTCTATGATCGGATGTCTTTTGATCACGCTATTGGATGTTGTGTAAGAAGATTCACTTACACTGCTCAAGGTAATAAATTTCGTGATAGTTTTTTCATTTAAATATCAACCTAAAGAAAGAGAGATTCAATTTGAAAAGATATTAAATAGAGAGGAAGAAAAGAAAACGAGAATCTAAAAATCAAATGAAAAAGAAGTAAAGACTTATACTTTTTTCGTTCAACGAGTAAAGACTTTATCCAATGTTAAAAGATAATAAGAAATATAATTTGAATCTCCGAGAGGGAAGTCCGTGGAGAGTTTAGTCAAAGGAGTGTAAATACTCCTCACAAAAAGGAGTCACTATTTTAATTTTTGTGTTTGCATGTGGAGTTGTTAAAAGCCTGAGAAAGATTTGAGATTTGAAAGTACAATAAATAAAGCTTGAAGAACCCCCAAGTGATTGATGTATCTATACGTCTGAAATATATATAGACGAGAATGGCCAAGAGAAATATTTAATAATTTTTTAGGTTAGATCATCTTTATGAATAAACTAAATAACTCAAATCAGAAAAAAATGTGGAACCAAAAAGCATGAGGAGGAAAGTAGGGAAGGCTACGAACTTTACATACATCCACCCATTTTTTTCATGTGCTTTCTTAACATTTGTTACAGTTCTTTGTTTTTCGCCTTTCTCTCTTTTCTTCTTATGAATTGTCACTTAAGTCATTTTGGCCATATTGCATCTCTCTCGAATCTTTCATTTTCAATTTGTGTTTTCATTCTTTTTCTTCGACCAGCCTTCGGACTTTAATCTCAAATGTCCCTCCGTACGGGAGGGACAATCTACAAACCCTTATCAAATCTGAAATGCCCTACTCCTCATGAATGGACTGTTTAGTCCTTCATTTATTAAAAAAAAAAAAACAAATTAAAAATGGAAAACAAAAAGAAATCTGGTAGGAATTTAATGGACCGAATTTAATTCTCTAAACCAACCAAACCAACCACAAAATCCCCTCTCGTCTTCTTCTTGCTCTCACGTTTCCACCATTGACGATTTGGAAGCTTGAAATTGAAGGTTAGTTGTTGCTGTTTTTTATGCTATTTTCGATTTCATGATTGAATTATCAAGTTTATGTCATAGGCAAAGCAATCACAAAGCAATTAATACATAGTTTCTTCTCAATTAGGGAAATTTATAGTAAAGAAAATTTTGATTTTTTTTTTGCTCATTGGAGTCACTGAGCTAGTTGGGTAAGGCTATTAGAAACTGATATTGTTAATTAAATGGGATATCTTGGTTAACTGAGCAATTCATCGTAATAAATCGTGATGATTCGTAGGATGATGAACCAAACTTTCTGGGTACTACTGGTACAACTAGCATAACTGGACATATTAAGTGAATTTAGCACGAGTAGGATTAACCAAACTTTCTAGGTACTACTGGGTACAACTAGAATAACTGGACATATTAAGTGAATTAGTACGACTAGGATGAACCAAACTTTCTGGGTACTACTGGTACTACTAGCATAACTGGACATCTTAAGTGAATTAGTACGACTAGTCAAACTGGTATAACTATGATAAGATTACCTTACGATTTTTTTGTTCTTTTCAGGGGAAATGAGTAGCAGTGGTTGCACAGTCATATGTTTTGATTATGGGGGATTCTATTCAAAAGACGGTGATAAAATTATATGGAATTCTGTAGAAGATGAGATTCACACTTTTGTGATGAGGAAATCTTTGGAGGATGTCACTTATGCTGGATTAGTGGAGGGAATTTGCAGAAAGGTTTTGATAGATGCATCTACAACTCAGCTGAAAATTAGTTACTATCCATTGATCTTGAACACGAAGAAACCATCATATATTTGGAATGACGAAAATGTTTTTGGTTATCTACTACAAATGAGTAAAGATCAATGTAGAAGTGTTCTACATGTGGAGTTCAGTAAGGATGTTGATCAAAGTCATGGAAGCGTGCATGTTTCAAGAGAGGATCATGAAGTTGACGTTGATCTAGGTCAGAGTAATGATGAGCATTTTGGTACCGGTAGAGATGGTTTAGAAATACCGGACAGTGAAATGCAAGACAATGAGATGCAAGAAAATGAGATGCAAGAAAGATATGAGCTCGTGTATGATGATGATACAGAAGTCAGACCTTATGATGGAAACTCGCAAGTAATTCATGGATGGGAAGACGGTTTAGATATATATAAAGGTCAAGAATTTGACACTAGGCAGGGACTGCAAGCTCTCCTACAGAAAGGTGCACATGAGAATGGTTTTGAGTATGAAACGAAGAAGTCTGAACCCACACGTTTCGTGGTAAAATGTTGGGGAGCAAAAGAGGGATGCAAGTGGGGTTTAAGAGCTTCTGTGCGTATGAACTCTAATAGTTTCACTATTGCCACTTACAACAAGGTGCACACATGCTCTCGGGTTACTACAAGTACAATCAGACAAAAAAGGAAAGGCACACCACACTTAGTTGCAGCTGTTTTGGCTGAAGACTATCCAGGTCGATTCGACACACCAAATCCAAAAACGTTGATCAATATGGTTCAAGGCAGGCTTGGCGTGAAAGTATCGTACTCGACAGCGCTGAGAGGAAAAAACAAAGCTGCTAATGAGGTGCGGGGAAGTTCTGAGGAGAGTTATCGGTGGCTATATTCTTATTTGTACATGCTGGAGAAAGTGAATCCGGGTACACGGAGTTGTGTGGAATTAGATGAGCAGAATAGGTTTAAGTACCTATTCTTTGCATTGGGAGCTTGCATAGAAGGGTTTCTATCGATGAGGAAAGTCATCATTCTAGATGGAACCCACCTGAAGAACGTATATGGTGGAGTTCTAATCGTTGCTTCGGCTCAGGATCCTGATCATCATCATTATCCCATTGCTTTTGGTGTAGTTGATGGTGAGAAAGATGCAAGTTGGACGTGGTTTCTGAATCGGTTGAAGTTAGTAACACCAGATGTCCCTGGAATGGTGTTTATTTCGGATAGGAATCCAAGCTTGATCAAGTCAATAATGGAAGTGTTCCCTTTGTCTCAACATGGGTATTGTGTAAGGCATTTGTCACAGAATGTGAAAGGACACGTTGCCACCCACAGAGATGCATGTGCGAAGAAGTTCATCGAGTGCGCTAAAGCTTATACAGAGGTTGAGTTCGGAAAACTCTATGGTGCTTTTAGGATGAAATATCCATCTGCTGGCGAGTATCTAGACAAAAGTGTTGATGAGAGAAAATGGGCAAGATGCTATTTTCCAGGAGAAAGGTACAACATAGATACCACCAATACTGTAGAATCTATCAACGGCGTTTTTGTAAACGCAAGAAAGTACTCGCTGTTGCCAATGATTGATGTAATTGTTGCCAAATTGGCTGAATGGTGGAACACCCATAGGCAGACTGCCGCTGAAATCCCATTGTCACAGAAGCTTGTGCCTTATGTGGAGGACGAAATGGATCTAAGATGTGTGGATGCAAAGAAACTCATGGTGCAAGAGTTAAACACCTATCTCCATGAATACAATGTGATTGGGCTTGATGGGAAGAATTATTTGGTTGATATGACTGCGAGAACTTGCTCTTGCAAGTATTTTGATATAGACAGATACCCATGCGTGCATGCAATTGCTGCTGCCATCCATATGAGCAGAGATAGGGAACTTCATCTACAAGAGTTTTGCTCCAAATATTATTTGGTAGAGCGATGGAAATTGGCATACTCCAGGACAATCTATCCAGTTCCCCATATGTCTGAATGGGTTGTACCTGAAGAGATACAAGCAGAAGAAGTCTTACCTCCGAATTATAAGGTAAAGAAAGGAAAACCGCAACAGAAAAGATTCCCATCAGCTGGAGAACATCGTGGAAGAGGAAGAGGAAGAAGAGGAAGAGGAAGAGGAAGAGGTGGACGCTGGGCTGAATGGTTTGGGATTGATAGTAATGAAGAGTAATATATGTCTTTGTTTTAAATTATGTGAACTATGTGTGCAACTTTGTATGACTGAGACTTGTATGCATGTTATTTCTATCAGGTATGACTAAGAACCACTAGTACAACTCTATATTTCGCGTCTAATATGTCAAGTACGACTGGTGCGACTAGTACCACTCGTTGTAAGTACAACTAGTGCAACTAAATTTTAGTTGTACTCAAGTCCAACTGGGAAAACAAGTACGACTATGCTTTCTACAAAAATGTCAATAACACAATTTCTAAATGTATTTGTAAACATGTTTCCACATAAAATAGGCCATAGAAAATGTGGAAGCATATTTGAACATTTCATAGTTATATTAATTTGATCCATGAAAATGTTTGATCCAAGAAAATGTAATGTCTACACAAGCTACCTTATACTTTTAAGGTTACTTTGGAAATCTTCACCACACAAACATGAAAACCATGATAGTTTGTATTTTTATACAAATTATAGCATTAGAAATATGTTAAATGTAGTTTGTTTACTAAATTTCACAAGTACAACTAAAAATGATTAATTTAGAGTATGGTACCACTGATTAGAAAATTTTAGTTGGATTCAATTTTTGTTTTGAAATTGGGTACAACTAAAAACTGGGTACAACTATGTTATAAAAAACTGATCAATTTTTATAGCATTTTTGGTTTGACGGCGCAAGTTTCCTCTTTTGACGGCGCACGTGACTTCATATTTTATCTATTTTTAACTTCACACGTTTTATATATTCAGTTCTAGTTGGTCTAGTTCTGCTAGTTGGACCGTTTAATTTTACACAAAAAAACACATGCATAAAATATATATGTCCAAATCCTGAAAAACACAAAGATAAATCCTAACATAGCAGACATAACACAAGTTCAAAGGCCTAAGCTACTTAATAACAATCCTTCAGCAAACGTGAACGAGCCAACTTCTTTTTTGTTTTTCGCTTGGGAGTCTTACTCCTCTTCAGCTTCTTAATTAATTTCTTTGCTGCTTGGGCTTGAAGACTAGGTCGTTTGTTGATTTTCACCTTCGCAGGAGTTTGGACTGTCTCGACATCGTCTTCACCTAACAAAAAAAAAACAAAAAGGGATGAAACTCATTATATCAAAAATAAATGTCCAAAAACAAAAAGGGATGAAACTTACCAGCTAGAGCCTTCCCCATAGCATTCTCCACAGCCGCTAACACTATCTCCGCAGCTGCCCTAGCCTCAGCCGCCACAGTCTCCACGGTCTCCGCAGCCTCCACCATCTCCGCAGCCTCCACCATCTCCGCAGACTCCTTCTCTGCAGCTGCAGCCTTCTCCTTCTCTGCAGCTGCAGCTGCCTCCTCCATCTCCTTCTCCATCTCCTTCTCTGCAGCTGCAGCTGCCTCCTCCATCTCC
>JAHZTW010000159.1:34487-84581 GCA_020283515.1 Alliaria petiolata | reverse complement strand
GGTCGATCTTCTCTCCACTTCTTTTGGCCGAGCCTTCCTTTGACTCCTATCAACTCCAAAGCTCTTCTTGAACCTTTCTTGTCCATGCTCGGCATCCAAGGCAACCCCATGCACGCCAAATGACCTGAAAATGATGCATATATGCAAGAATTATGAAAATGGCCATGCAATATGTCTAAAAACCTAAAATGGAAAAAAGCTACAAATAATCTAAGTATGAATGAAATATGAATGCAAATATGATCTAAATGCATGGTAAATGCATGAAGTATCTAAGTATATCACGGCATCATCCTGATATTTGGTTTTTATCACCATTGCAAGCATACAACTCTTTATCTTATATCCAGCATCACTCGAGGGAGGAGTAATACCGATTCTTAGTCTGTAATTGCTGGTGAGTCACATTCGCCGATGAGACGTTGCGGTCTTGGTGTATCGGGTTGATCCCGTTGTACCCCATTTGACTCGTCTCTTTGAGGTTGATTGTTGTCAATTTGATATTTTTGGAAAAGGTACCTGCCAAAAGTTCTCAGGAATGGTAATTAGTAACTGAAAATAAAACAAAGTCCCAGTCTTGCTAAGAATCTGAAATGCAATACTCAAAATCAACCCAAATCGGCAACGGTGCCAATTGATAAATAGACTTTTTTTGCTACTTGGTCAATGACCCACTACTTATAACAGAATGTAGTATAGGTTAGGGGTCTTATCAATCCGATGGAAAGATTCAAAATATTGCATTCATGAGGTTCTTGTACAAGCTAGGAGCGATCTAAAGGCTTTAGAGAGGGAAACTATCAACTCGAGTGTCACAATGATAGAAAGCTAATAACATAAACTAGATTTACCAAAAGAAGAAGGAAAATAGCAAATAAAGTGGCAAGCTTGCAAGATGGGAATAGAATCGGTTCAAGGGACAAGGTGTTTTAGGATAAACATGATAAAGGGCGCTCCTTGATGCAAAAGTTAACTACCATTAAGGCTAATCCTTCAGCATAGAGTTCAAGAACTAGATAAATCCACCGCCGTGGTATAGATCACTTTGCTAACACACGACCTAACCTCGCTCCCGCNAGTCCCACAATGATAGAAAGCTAATAACATAAACTAGATCTAGCAAAAGAAGAAGGAAAATAGCAAATAAAGTGGCAAGCTTGCAAGATGGGAATATAATCATTTCAAGGGTCAAGGTGTTTTAGGATAAACATGATAAATGGCGCTCCTTGATGCAAAAGTTAACTACCGTTAAGGCTAATCTTTCAGCAAAGAATTCAAGAACTAACCTCGCTCCCGCGTAGTGACCCATGAGAATAGCAAGCATGAATAAACAACTCTATTTATGCCAAAACGCTCCCTAGACATCTAATCCATTAGGCTAGGATGAGCGGATCTCTTATAAGATTGGTTCTTGCGACCCTTCAAACATGGCGTTTGTTTGAGGAAGCTTGAAAGCATAAATCAAATAGTGAAGATGATTAAGCAATAAGAGCATCAAATAAGAAAGGATTAAGATGTTTTAGGCATAGATAAGCATCAAAGATTGAACCCTTAACTCATTTACTCTAACCTCATCCCTAAAACCGAGATGAACTACTCGCTATTTTTCATGGAAAGCGTTAATCCTATTAAAGAAAGAAGGATCAACATGATTTAAAACGAGCAAGAACAAGTTTTCTTAAAGATACAAGCTTAAAAGGTCTAAAAAATGGTTCTTTCTCTCTTGGAGAAGATGACCGAAAAAGAGAAACAAAGTGAACATGAAAAATTGGAAAACTTCGGATCCCTTGCCAAAAGCGTGCAAAGGGAACTTTTATAGGTGGTCCCAAAGAAAACATAGGTGTCACGGATCCAAGGCAAAAAGCAAAGTATGTTGTCTTCTAGCACATCACGGGATCAAGCCGTTTTGCAAGGCCGATATGCAAAATCTTCATGTTCTTCGAGTGACTCCTATATTGGGCAGGAATATCGGGACCTCATTGTTATGCAGCTCGTAACTTGCTGGCTGTCTCGGGGTCGCCTCGTTATCCTGCTCCGATAATTTGTACTTTGGGGAGCACTGTGGAATCTTCATCTAGGGCGACAAATATCGACGGTAAGCCATTTCCCTTTACCAGTATCGGCTTCATGGCCGTGACCGATCCCTCAATGCTCGATGGTCCGTGTCTTGGTCTCCTTAAATGACCTTACTCCGTAATGCACCTGATAAGGACTGAAAGTATGTGCGAATGACCCTAACTCTATCCTCATGCGTGCTAATCCTATTATGAATGCAAATGGGCTATTAATGAACTAAAATATACACAAATGAGCCCTAAAACGCTAGGAATGCATGCTCAATACCATGAAATATACAGAGGTATCAGAAGTTCAAGCCCAAAAACTTCGCACCAGGGGGCCAAGTGCTAATGTACAACTCGAGACTAAGGCTCTTCCCTGGTAAACTGAAGTCTAGATGGTCCGGTCCATTCACAATCAAGGATGTTCTACCTTATGGGGTCGTTACGCTTGAAAACAAAGAAGGGGGAGACTATACAGTCAACGGTCACAGACTCAAACCATATTTGGTAAGTGTGAAGTACCAGCTAGGAGAGAAGACTTCAGTCCACCTCCAAGATCCCAACGTTGCTTAAACAGCTAAGAAAAGTCAAGCTATGTGAGTCAAAACAGGCGCTCTTGGGAGGCACCCCAAGCTTATCCTTTTTATTATTTTATAGTTTTTCTTTCTTATTTTAATGTTATCTAGAGTTTTGTAGGTGAACCTAATGATCAAAGGTGAATATGCATGATTTCGGGCGGCCATAACGGTCATGAAACCGGCACATGGGACTATCACGGTGTTGAAAATCGGACACATACTAGTATGAAGGATCATGTCCTCTAGTATCGGTGAAGTTCCACGGTTTTAAGTCGTGGTAGTAACGCATACTATCATGTGTATCGGATTCATCCCGTGGCGCATAACTCCGATAAGAGCATAACTTGTCTAAATAACTCATCTCACCATATCGGGCTCGCACAACGGTCACAGACCGATGTGACCGCATGTACATTCTTTCTCCTCCTATACCAAACTCCTCTTGCACTCCTGATATTTTGGTTGCCTCCTTTCTAATTTTTGTAATTTAAGTTTGGGGGAGGGTTGTGTATATAACATGTGTTTTGTTTTCTTATTTTCTATTTACATCCTTGAGTCACATACATACGAAAACCCATAAAAACCAAAAATTTTAAAAAAAATTCAACATTTTCATCTTAGGGTTGAGTCTAGATGTATTCATATAGGATTCATTGCATTTGCATAGGATGTTGTAGATTGTCCTTATATAACTATTTTTAAAGCATGAAGTCGATGCCTTGGTTCTTGTTTGTTTGATGCATTCTTAGTTAGACTGAACTTAAAGCAGCACCACATTTGGAATTCACATTGTAGAATTCAGTATTGCCTAATGCATTGTGATTTGAACCATTTTCCTATTGAATTTTAACCGTAAAAATTGAAAATTAATTATCATGTATATGTTTTAGCACAGCTCATAGATTTTCACTTGGACTTTCTTTTCCCTTGTACCACACCTAAACCATAACCTTCTTTTGAAACCTTAAACACTTTTGTGAGCGTATGTGAGGCCTTTGCATTATTTTCGAATCTTCTTAGGCTGAAAAGTGTTGGGTTTAGGCTGACAAGGTTAGATTCTCATCTGGACGTTGGCTCACAACTCGAGTCAACATAGGTTAGATGGTTCACAGGGACAAAACGGCATGATACCGATATAATAAGCCGTTACGCTTGGGTAGACTAGGAAGGGTGGGTGCTGATTGACTATTGATGGAAGAAGGAGGAGAAAAGAAGAAGGGTTCCCTGAGTCAAACAGGGACAAATAAACGGAGAGATGGCGGCTACAAAAGATGCTAAAAAAAAAAGGTGATTCCAAAGAAGAAAAAGAAGGCCAAGACATCAAAGTCAAAACAGGCCAACAACACCAAATGTGAAATACAAGGAACACAACAAAAGGAGGCAAAGGAGAGCCGAAACCGATCTCCAACAAAGAAAAAGTCCCCCAAGATGATCAAGGAAAGTGAACAAGGAGTAAAAATGGGTACAAGGCGAAATGCCTCAGAAACAGGTAGCCTAGGAAGGGAACACGTAGATTAGACTAAGGTAGAAAACAATTAGGTTCTTAGGTAAATGAGAATTTATCCTTGTATGCATCGGTTAGTTTTACCCCTTACCATTTTGCATTAAGAAGATTTCTTCATTGAGCGATCCTTGTTCAAACAATTAGCCATTTTTATTACGAGTTCACCTATCTCTTGTGGCCTTACCCATAGCCAAGTGAGCTGATTGATGAAGAATGAGCATGATTCACGTTTTAGTTGTTAATTGAATTTTCAAGGGGAATGACAATTTGAATGTGCCTATAAGTCGAGATTGATTTTGCTTGGTGTTGTGATAAATCTGGCTAAAACTTTTTGAGTAGAAAGAATCCAGTTTGCATCTTATAACCCTGGACTTAGACATTGACTTGATTTCTTCTTAATTGCATTTTGGATTTGAATTTACACCCTCCTTTTCAAACCTCACCCCTCCGGTTGGCTTTTGTTTGCTTGAGGGCAAGTAAAAAGGCAAGTTTGGGGGGGGGGGGTGTTGATACCTCTGCATATTTCATGTTTCCACCAGATTGGTTCTATACGCTGGTCTATTTGGAAGTGTTGATCCAGGAACAAAATCTATTTAGTGCTCAATCCCTCGAACATGTGGTAACTCTCTTGGACTTTAATCTGAAAAAAACTGATACCTCTTTATATTTCATGTTTTCATGCATACAGTCATGATAGTTTAGGACTCATCCGTGTACATTTTCCCTTGTTTCAACCCCATTTGCATTCATCTTAGGACTAGCATGCATTAGGATAGATTTATAGTCACTTGTGCATATTCATAGTCTTTATCAGGTGTTTTAGGAGTCGATTTTATTCAAAAGGTACTAAGGAGTTATCCACAATTCATTGGACCAAAGGAAATCAGGCATCCATATCGAATCCAAGCCGATGCGGACAAGCCAAAGGAAGAACCTCAAAAGATTGACTCGTTGGAGACGCCCATGAAGCAGCATGCAAAAGACTCTACCGCGGGATGATCCCGATATCCGAAGCCGATGTAAAACATCCCGAAAAAACTAAGGAACTCGCCTAACCGGGTAGTCTCAACGGCTTTAGTCTGATACGAGAAGATTAAGAGGTTACCCAATAAAATATCGGACAGTCACAACGGCATGAAGTCGTGGCGCGCTAGAAGACAACAAACTTTGCATTTTGCCTTGGATCCATGTCACCTAGGGTTTTGGGACCACTTATATATACTCCCTTTGGACCTTTTTGGCAAAGGATCGACATGCTCATTATTTTTAGTTCTTCTTGTTTCTGCTTTTTGGTCTTCTTCTCCATGAAAGAAATAAACCATTGTAGTTCTTTTTAAAGCTTTTGCTTTGTGATTATATTTTGATCTTTCTTGTCTAATCATTTTAATTGTTGGATTAACGGTTTGCAACATGGTTAGCGAGTTGTTTAATTCGGTTTTAGGGATGAGGTTAGAACAAAAGTGTTAAAGGTTCGATATTTGATGTTGATTCGCAGATAATCATCTTAATCCTTTCTTATTATATACTCTTATTGCTTAATCATCTTCGCTATTTGATTTATGCCATCAAGCTTTCCCAAACAAATACCATGTTTGAGGAAATGCAAGAATCAATCTCCTAATAGATTCTCTCTTCCTAGCCTAAGGCATTAATTGTCTAGGGAGCGTTTTGGCATTAATAGAGTTGTTTGTTCATTCTTGCTATCCTCATGGATCACTATGCGGGAGCTAGGTTAGGTTGTATGTTAGCAAAGTGATCTATACCACGAAAGTGGATTTATCTTGTTTCGAACTCTTTGCTAAAAGATTAGCCTTAAAGTTAGTCAATTTATGCATCAAGGATCAATCTTTACTCACCTTGTCTCTAAATACCTCATCTATCGGAACGATCTTCAATATTTATTGTATATTTACTAGCTTACGCCCTTGTTATCATTTCTATTTGCTAAGATTTTGTTCATGCTTCTATTTCATTTACTTTTGTGACACTTAGGTTGATAGATTCTTATAAATCAAAACCTCTAAAAACAATCTTAGCTTGCCCAAGAATCCCTTTGGCACAGTATCTTGAATCTTGACCCATCGGATTGATAAGACCCATAACCTATACTACATTCGGTTATAAGCAGTGGGTCATTGACCAAGTAGACATTAAAAACCTACTTATTAAAAACATCACTATAATCTTGCTAAAAAGTAGTCATCTCACTCGGCAGCACCGATGTAAGGTTAGTCAAGCTGGTATATGTTTCTTTAAAAACAAATAAAAGCATAGATTGATTAGAGTAAAGAGCTTTCTTAACCTCACTGGCTTTTGCAAACAAATTTGAATGCTTTGGCTGCTTTGACTCTTTCTTTTGATCAAGATACACTTCCTGAGGTGTCATTCGAACTAAGGTAGTTTTCTTCCCTTTAAACTCAAATGAGTGACGGTTTGAGAACCCATCATGAATCACCTTCCTGTCAGATTGCCACAACCTTCCTAAAAGGATATGACTAGCTTCCATACGTAAAACATCGCAGAGTATCTCATCTTCATACTTGCCAATGGAAATAAGAACCACCACTTGATTAGTAACGCTCATTTTCACACTGTTACTAAGCCATTGAAGCTTATATGGTGCTGGATGCTTCGTGGTCTTCAAACCAAGTTTCTTAACCATGATGTTACTGGCGACGTTGGTACAGCTGCCTCCATCTATTATAAGACTACAAACTTCCCCTTGAACGTTGCATCTGGTGTGAAACAGATTCTCTCTTTGCTCTTGCTCTTGAATCTTGGTTTGCACGCTTAATGACCTTCTTGCTACTAACAATTCTTTTGTAACAGGATACAACTCTTATTCATCCATAGATAGCTCTTGAATTTCTTCCTCTGGTTCTACTTCTCCATTCTCTAAGAGAATCATAACTCTTTTGTTGGAACACTCACTCACATAATGCCCCTTTGACATTTAAAACAACTAACATCTCTGCTTCTTGTTATTCCTTCCTTTGCTTTTCTTTTTGATCCACAAATGGTGTAATAGCACTTTGGAGCAACAATCAACTTGCTCTCCTTCTGATATTGGCCTTTGTAAACTCTGGAATAACCTGGTCGAGTGTTAATAGCTCCAGCATCCTTGTGTATTACGAGAAGTAACCTTTCTTTTAAGTTGCTGTTCAAACAGGATAGCTTTGTCCAGCATCTCTTCTAACTCCAAATAGTGTTGAGTCTCTAATCGTTCCTGAATATCTCTGTTTAAACCACCAAGGAACTGTGAAATAGTAGCTTCACGATATTCTTCTATATCAGCTCTCAACATGAATATCTCCATCTCTTGGTAGTATTCCTCCACAGAACGATTGCCTTGAGCTAGACTTCTGGGATGCTGATGTAGTTATCTGTGATAATGACTCGGCACAAACCTTTTTCTCATTAGTCTCTTCATTTCTGTCTAAGTCTTTACTGGATATTCTCTGTTGCGCCTCCTTGTAGTTACAATCTGATCCCACCAACTAAGGACATAGTCGTAGAATTCAGTAGCAGCTACCTTGACTCTATTGAATTCGATGTAGTGTTGTAAGTTGAAGGTTAATTCGATCTTCTTCTCCCAATCAAGATAAGCATCATGATCATTTTTCCATGAAATGCTGGAATCTTAGTGAAACCCTCCAAGGTTGTCTTGTAAACGATCCCTGCCTTCTCTGCCTTCTCTGTGATGTCTATGCCTTCTTTGATTGACTCTAGATGATCCACTCCTATGAGAGTAGTACTCATCAGTGGACTCATTGCTAGAAGGATCAATCCGATTGTGTTCTCTCTCGGTTACTCTCCTCTCATGCCTCTGCTGCTATTTCAGATCTCTGTCGATTTCTCTTCTTGTACGTGGTTGATTCTGCACTTGATTAGTTTGAATTTCTTCTCTGAAAGCATCCAATCTAATGTTGAGAAGTTTCTCTAACGCTTCAAGCAGAAGCTTGTTATTGGGGTTACCGGTCTCTTCACCTTCTGTCCTACCATCATATATGCAAATCAAAATAGGAGAGAACCCGCAATAAACTTGTTCTAGTGATAACTCAAATAGCGATTCAAACAAATAAGAAAACCAGAACTCGATTTTTAACAGATCTAATAACTTAGAATTCAAATCGACTTCGACTTTAGTAAACATAGAGATCGCGATTTATGCACTGATCGATTACTTGCGGGGAACTAATAGAGAACGTGATTAGAACTGATCGATCTACACTTTTAACAGAATCGCAGATCACAATATGAAACTCGTTTTCAGATTTAATCAAACAATAGTACATACATTTCGTATTCTATTTAATTTATATTGACATTTCTAAAGAAAAAGAGAGATATGGGTGGATTTCTTTATATTAAGATATTACAAAGCAATCGATAGCTTAATGAATACGAAAAGACATAAAACAATACTATGAACACTTAACTTTCAAAGTGGCTCTGATACCATTTAATATGATCCTCCTTATGGATCGTCACTTTGAAAGTAAGTGATGGATTTAAATGGTTTCTGGATTTACTGATGAACCGATGTACTTCAGATGAATCAAGGATGTGAATATGAATTGATTGGTCACACTAAGGATGCAGAATAGCCTTAGATTCACCGTGGATTGAATGGTCACACAAAGGTTATGAGAGAGCCTCTGCTTTACCGTGATCTGACTTTAAAAGGGGTTTTTTGATAAAAAGATTAGATACATTGTTATGAGAACAAAGAAGAACTTATAAAGAAAAGAGTCTTTCATACATACACCAAAGGCTCCCTCGAACTTAACACAAAATTAATTAAGTAAGACTAGTTTGAATAAGATGATCCTTGAGCTTCCAAAAGGCGTGTCTACTTCTTCTTTGGACCGTGTCTTCTGATCAAGCTAATGGGCCATTACATTGTGAAACACTTACCTCATTAAAAAGCTCTCTTTGGAAAATTCATTGGGACAAAACAAAAGAGGAGGGAAAAGAGTATAAGTGATTCACAAACCCATATGCTGATCATCGGCTTGAATCAAAACCAGAGAGGTTTGATAAGCTTCTCTTTCTCCAACTTGATTCTCTATACGGTTAAGTAGAGAATGTATATTGTCTCTGAATGCTTTAGCCTTAGCACGAGTTATTTGACCTCTTGGCACGACTAGAGCTTCCTCAATTATAAGCTGTTCCTCATCTACATGCTTTTTATCCTTGGTTGCAAGCTCCACGTCCTCAGCTACTAGTTCCTTGGTCTTAATGTTATCCATGACCATATCATAATATTGATGCATGAACCGGAATCACATATAGTGTCTTTGAATGTGTTACCTCGAATGTTGCAAGAGACTAAGAATGGTCCATAACTTTGGATCGTGTGGAGATTTCGAATCCTTCTTCCCATCGGGCCAGAGTGAAGAGGTCTTGGATGTCAGATACCATCTCATTGCTTTCGTAAAAGAAATGGCCAATTAGATGCTCGGTCCAAGATTCCACAAAAGTCGTCTCAGGAGGAGCTCTCGGACTACTATATTGAATTCTTCCAGTGTCATCGACTCAATCTTGTGTGGATGCCACTCGTACTTCTTTGACGAGGGCATGTGGATTTCATCCATGGTAATAGAGTGCCTCGCTTGATCAAGTAAACCTTAGCATAAATCTTGTTCTCCAAGCTACTTTCAAAGAAATCGATCAAACCTTGTTTTTCTCAAGCTTTTTCGAACGTCATGTCCATTGGGAGCTCCTTGACTTTGGCGTTGAACTTCATTAACAGTTTCCTTTAGATATGCATCGTGAGTGGCCTTGCATGATTCATCTTACTCCTTTCGGTTGAGCAGACGGAAGAATCTATTTCGAATGGTCCACACGGGTCTTTCTTCCATGTCTCGGTTGAGTACGTTGCTTTGAACTCAGAATATGGCTTGCTTGAGCAGCTGGTGGTGAAGCTTGTCTCAGGACTAGGGACTCTTGTCTCCATAACGGGGCGAATTGCATTGCTTAAATTCTCCGTTGGATGTGTAGCTTGGTGCGTCCAGTGTAGTCTTCGAGCGTGTGTCTTGGCTCGCAATTTCAGAAGCTTCCTCACTCTTCTCATGAGTCCTCTCAAGGGGCTTCATGATCTTCTTTGTCTCGTCCAAGATAAGTGATTGAAACATTGTGTTGAGGCGTTTTTGATGTGCGCTTTCTTCTCAATGAATCAATTAGGTCTTCAAGCTTGATGTCAACATCTTCGGCCCGACTTTCAGTTCTTCTTTGGTTTTTTAGCAGTTGTATAATGTCGACTTTAGCTCTATCTCTATTGATGTAGATAGACTCGTTGGTTTCTTCGAGTTTTACATTCAAAACACTGATTTCTCGCATGTCTTGGTTGAGGATGGATTTGTAACGACTAAGGTCCTTGGAGATTTTTCTAAGCTCGTCGAGTTCATTATGATGGTGATCCTCCAGCACCTTCATATTTTCGGATAGGGATTCGAGCTTCTCGGAATAATCTTCTAGTATAACGTCTATACGCTTATGGATGGCCCTCTCAGACCTTACTTGGCATTCCATGGTATTGTTGATCATATCAATCAACTTGTTAAATCGACGAGTTTGTTGAATTTTTATGTCAACGTGAGAATGCGTGAGACACCTTTGGTGTAAGGTGCTCGGTGGTGGCATCCGAAGCATGATTGTCGGGTCTGGTTTCCGACTTGAAGTAGGCGAGTTGCGTGGGGCGCAAGGTTCACGAGTTGGTTGAGCTTTGGAGCACGGATCGTCCTTCTTGTTCTCCATAGCTCGAGGTTCCCTAAAACGCATGTAAACAAAAATAAAGTTAGAGGAAAAGGATCGTCCTTCTTGTTCCCTTTTGGTTTGAACGGCGTAATCCAGTCTCCGGTGGCAACGGCGCCAAAACTTTGATGGATCTAAAGGAGGCTATCGATTTTGATGTTTCCTTAGGACTTCTCTAGGTTTAAATTTATAAACCCTAAGCTGCAAAGTGCACAGCTGTGCGTTGAATACTTAGGGGTCGATCCATGTGGAAGACCTACCGCAAAACAAAAGATGCGTTAGAGCAACCAAATACGCAAAAGAATAGGGGTTTGTTTGACACGGTTTGGGGGTTTGCGATTTATGAAAGTATTGATAGCGGATCCCCGCTTATATAGACTTGGCACACACCTAATTCTATAACAAACAGGAAAAAGGAAAATTAACTTTTAAGAAAAATGGAAATTCAAAGTAACGACAAAAAGAAAATCGATTGAAAGAACGGTACTGAAAGTGCATAAACAAATTTGCGATATTGAAAGTACGGTATTGAAAATGCATAAACGAAATTGCGGTATTGAAGAGCGGTATTGAAATGCGTAGAGTGCGGTAAATCGATCTGGAGAAAACGTTGGAATCATCCGAGAATTATTAGGAGGTTCTACCAAGAGATTAAACAATCTATCGAAAGCAAACGAGATTAAACGATTTCTCTAAACTTGAATCACTATAATTCGATCCAAATACTTTCGTAAGAGGATCGACTATGAGTTGATTACTCCTTAGGTATGCAGTCGCATCCCACGACACAATCAAGCAAGCATTAACAGATCGAGTTCGTTCTAACGCTCACGAACACTCCGCAGGTCTGCAATTCGCACCCTACGACGTGACGCTCGGCTTAGTTGGTTTCGGTGATTGGATTCAACGCGTTATCGGCTCTAATCAATCCTTGGATCAGTCTCTAGTTCATGACTCTAGATCCATGCATTAAAAACAAACTTAGGCAAAAAAAATCTTTAGAATACGGCTTAAACAAATAGAAGCATAAAAACGGTTAATGAAATTCCCCCTAAAAACCCTTGGGAATCAACACAACGAAAATTAACTACTCACACATGATAGACCGAAGCATGGACATTATATATGAATGGATACTTCGATTTATTGGTTAGAAACGAAAAAGGTTCAAGAACAATCTATCTCCTTTAGAAAACAAAAGATATAAACAATGAAAATGCTAAAATGAAGAACAACTATGTATGTGAAAGCACAAAATGAGCACAAACTTGAGCACACAAAAATGAGAGGCTAGAGGTGAGTATTTATAGGTCTTGAAGGCTCCTTAGGCGTCACTTAGGGTTAATTCGCGTCTTGACGGCTGCGAGAATTAATTAGGCTTGACAGGATTAAAATGGGCTCGGGAACGTCGCTGAAGTGGCTGCGCGAGCGTGGGCTCGTGGCGCGGCCAAGTGAGGCTTCGTCGTTTCTTGGATGTGTGGTGGCACGGAGAGGAGTGGCTTGGCCGCATGGTCGAGGCTCCATGGCGCGCAAGATCAAGTGTGATCAAAACCGCCATTTCTTCTTTTGTTCCTCCTGCGAGACTGGATGATATGCCTTCAGTAAAATCATCATAACTTGAGATCCAGCCGTTACTTTGCCTTCATTTCTCTTGGGATTGAAAGCTAACATTCTCCTCTATTTGGTACCCAAATGTGTGGAGGATCTCGTGGTGGTAAGGTCTCGATCCGAAGTCAAACTTCTGGCAGTCCAGAATAGTCCAAAATGTCGTTTTGCTGTGTTTTGCTCCGTTTTGCGTCTTTTTTCCTAAGTTTACCTGAAAAGAATTTTGAACATACAAATGATCGAAATCTAATCTCGATGCATTATAACCTTTGTGAAATGCTTATTATGGCATTCACTTTTGATAGTTAAAATGGGACAAAAACGTGTGTTATCACATTAGCAATGATTTCATAATCCTTTGGATGTAACTCGTCATAGTTCACACCATAAAAACTTCTTCAGACCACTCTTGAAAGTTGCTCGCAACACGGATTTATTCCCAAGACTTTGATCATCTCTACAAGCAAAACACTTCTACATAAACATCATCATCATCCACAATATCTGTAAGTATTTGAGATCCAATTAACAGTGGAATTAAACTCAATTTAAATTTCACCGCATTTTCATATATCCCAACCTTCTTGCATATTAGCTTCTAATATTGACAAAGTTATCTCTTACTTAGATGTCTTAAACGATAAACAGTAGATGCGACATTCGTAATTAAAATATATATATATATGTTTTTTCATTGTCTCTAGCAAAATAAATACAAAAACTAAATTAACAAAATTGGATTAAATAGGATAATTTTAGTAATACAAGTTCTACTAGTTATAATGTTCTTCCTTAGTATAACTAGTTGTACCCAGTTATCTCCTACACCTGAATTCTTTCTAATTTACTTACGATTCACTACGATTCAACAACAACAATACATTCATTACTAATCCAGAGTCCTAATCGACCCATAAAACATGCTTAAAAACCGAATGTGCACCCAAAATCGAATTCAATGAAATTGCAAATGCAAAACCCTAAATAATTTGAATCACTCAAATGATTTCTACTAATATATTTGTTAGTTTTAGGTGTAATGCAAACAGACCTCGATTTGAAAGTTGCAGCTTCAATGGAGGCTTCTGATCGGATTGCAATGGTGGCAGATTTGAGCAGAATGTAGCGCTCCGACGGCGGCTTGCGGGTTCGAGAGAAGCTAGCTGTTTTTTTTTTTAATTTGTTGTTTTTGTTTGTTAAATTGATTAATTTTTATAAATATATTAATTTAAATCTTAGAACACAAATCTATTTTCGGAATTTTTTATTTTATTAATAAAAATGGGATCCATAAAAGGCATGTAAATCAAATAAGAATAAAATAAATTTCTTTCAAACAATTAAGAACTTTCCAGCCCTCGGCTTTGATTTCTCTCTATGTTTCAATTGCTTGATGTCTTGGTTCGATTTCATCATCATTTCGATTTTGATTTGAATTGTCCCCTCTGCGAAAGACGTGGCATCTATTTTTTTATGTGTTAATTTTTATTGTTTGGTGTAACCAAAATTAAATGGTGAATATGGAATGCCCATTTGTCCAGTGACACCGAGAAAGGTACCCTACAATGCTTGGAAATTCGAAGTTTCGTTGTTGTGTTCAGCCACACAAACTTATACGGTTCTGGATGTGGCTCTGTAAACAAAGCCAACTTGTGAACCGCATCTTCTGCAATAACATTTCTGCAGCTAACAGAGTCAATCATGAATCGGCAAATCTTGCCACAAATAGTATAAGACGAACAAAAGATGTTCCAACGAAATCATGATTCTTGAATTGTGGTGCAAGAAAGTTGCGGCGAAGCAACAACGATGTGCCCGTATCACCTGCGAATTATTCGTCAATAACTTGCTCTGTGTCCTCTTCATAGACTTTCTAATGTGGTTCCTCATCGTAATCGCCATATAGACCACGTCGATTCGCTTTAGGACAAGCTGATTGGTGATGTCCCTGTTTTACACAGCCGAAACACTTGAATATAGGAAAGCGAGGATTTCGCGGTGTTGAAGCGCTATCAATTCTCTCTGAGATTCGGGTGGTTGTTCTGTGCTCTCCTAATTGAGCATGTGATAACACTTATATTTCACCCGTTTTTACTATCATAAGTGAATGATTTAATAAGAATTTCACTAAGGTTTTTATGCATAAATAGCATATTTCGAGTATTTGTATGTTGAAGACTCTTTTCAGGTAAAATTAACAAAAGGCATGCAAAATGGAACCAATTCGGACTGCCCGAAGTCTAACATCCGATCAAGACCTTTCCACCACGTGATCGTCCTCAAATTTGGACGCAAGTTAATGTTAACCTGAATACCCAATTGATTTGAAGTAAAACTAATGGTTACATCTGGAGTTATGACGTTTTATTGAAGATATGTCATGCAGTCTCGTGGGAGATGCAAGAGAAGAAATGAAGATTTGATCACCAAGTGATCTCGCCGTGTCATCAAGCTTAGACCACGCGGTTAGGTACCTATCCATCGTGCCACCAGCTTCCCAAGCCACGGCCAAAAACCTCTTGGTAGGATGCATTAGGTTAGATTATTGCATATTCTTGCATATTTGGAGTGTTTCTCATGTACAAAAGGTGTGTGGAGGTTAGTTCAAGGAAGAAGGTTCAAAGAGAGATCAAGGAGAAGAAGATAGACGTTTTCTCTCACAAGATCGGGCATCGATAATGGCTTCCAAGCCGAAATGGGCAAGTACAAGGGAGAAACATCGAAGGATGACCACGACTTGACCTCGATGGAGACGCCCCGAAGTCGAAGCCCAGCAAGATGTTCCCCTCAGACAAATATCGGACGCGAAGAACAGGTTGAGCCCGATACAAGCAGCAGGCGAAGAATTTCAGCATGGGATGACCTCGAAACCGGAAGCCGATACGAAGTCACCTGAAGAACAAGAAGACTTGGCATCTCGGCTTTCCCATCGGCATGACCCCGAAACGTTACACACCAAGAAAGTACCTATTTCGGGCAATGTGGTCCCGACGTGTAGGGTTTTGCCACTTTTGCTATAAATACAACTTGTCTCCCATCCTTATCTCTCTCTCATTTAGTTTTGAGCTTTTTATTGTTTTTCTTTGTAGACGAAAACTTTGTTCTTATTTTCGGTGTGCATTGTTGTATTCAGATTTTGTCTCTTACTCTCTGCTTCTCCTCTTGTTTTTATAGCTCTGATTTATTTTCAACGCTACCAATTACCCTTTACGATTATGTAATAATTACATTTATTTTAGTGGATTCAGTCGTTTCTGATTAAAGAATTGAATTACTATTTTTCAAATAATTCATCAGTTTGTCCTCAAAGTAGATTCTTAGTATGATCCTTTGGTTTTAGTTTTATCGTTTCATTTTAAACCGGACTAAATTCGATGTTCGAATTCGATTCAAGCCCTCCACTTTGATAATGCTGATGATTTCGTGCTGCATTTTGAATTTTATTTTTTAGTAAGGCCTGAAAATTTTGACCGAAATTTATATGTCAACAACGCTTATTTGTTAATATAGGTATTGACCACAATTTAATAGTTAGGGTATAAAAATTTAGAAAACAGTAGTTGAGATATATTTATGCACGGCTATAGTTCGGCTATATATCGTTACATTTGATGATACAGTCACTAATATGTATGTGTTTCCAATTCTATTGGACATATGTCTTGCTCCAAATCTATTTTAGAAAAAAATATATAATACAATTATGGTCAGAATATGTTTTATATATTATAGCAATCTCTGATGCATGGTTCCGATGTCCATCCAAAAAAGCTCAAGCACAAATCATGTCGAGACAAGAGCAAGGTTCTTGGACAAGTGATCATGCACTCTTTAGTATCAGATTCAATTATATTTCAACTCTTCTTTTTCCATAAAAATAACAAATAAAAGTAAAGCTTCGGGGGTATAAAGTTGGCTACATACATCTCTAAGTTATTCTCTATAATAACTTAGTGGGTATAATCATAAAGCTTCTTTATTCAAAGGAAAGATATGTATGCTCCTTTTCTTCAATTATATTATTATTTAAACTATCTTTTTCGTAAAATGCATCTATTTGATTCTGATCATGGACAAAAACCATGAACCCTTCTTTTGTTTTTATAAGCCTAACATTAATTTCAGTCTTTCAACTTGTAAGCTTTCTTCTTCCACTCTTTTTTTCTCCCAAACCAAAAAATCATTTCTCTTTCTTGCAGCCTAAGTTAGCTCCTCTTGGTTCTTCTTGATCTTCCCTGAAATGCGTCTCATCAGATTTTTCCCTTTTTTTGTTCTCTTCTTTTTTTGCTTCAACAACAACCAATCATGGGAGTTGATGAGTTCGAACCAACAATCTCAATTCTTCACACTTATGAGAAACTCTCTCTCCGGGTACGCTTTGTCCTCATGGAATCTCTCGGACGAGAGTTCTTACTATTGTAACTTCACTGGCGTAAGCTGCGACGATCAAGGACTAGTCACCGGCCTTGATCTTTCCGGTTGGTCTCTCTCCGGGATATTACCAGATGAGATTTGTTCTTACTTACCAAACCTCCATGTTCTTCGTCTCTCTCACAACAATCTCAATAGAAGCAGCAGCTTTCTCAACACCATCCCTGACTGTTCCCTTCTTCGAGAGCTAAACATGAGCTCTCTCTATCTCACAGCCACACTCCCTTATTTCTCACCGATGAAATATCTAAGAGTCATCGACATGTCTTGGAACCACTTCACCGGTAGCTTCCCACTCTCGATTTTCAATCTTACAGATTTAGAGTATCTCCATTTCAATGAGAACCCAGAGCTCGATCTATGGACTCTACCAGATTATGTCTCAAAGCTCACGAAGCTCACACACATGCTCCTCATGACGTGTATGCTCCACGGTAATATCCCGAGATCCATTGGGAAATTGACTTCCCTTGTTGATCTCGAACTTAGCGGAAACTTCCTCTCTGGCGAGATTCCAAAAGAAATCGGAAATCTTTCCAACCTATGGCTACTTGAGCTTTACTATAACTATCACTTAACGGGGAGTATACCGGAGGAAATTGGTAATCTCAAGAATCTTACGGACATAGATATCTCAGTTAGCAGGTTGACAGGACGCATACCGGAATCAATCGGCAGTCTTCCTAAACTCCGAGTGCTTCAGCTCTACAACAACAGCTTAACCGGTGAGATTCCCAAGTCACTTGGCAACTCAACAACCTTGAAGATCTTGTCTCTCTACGACAACTACTTAACCGGTGAACTCCCGCCAAATCTTGGATTTTCCTCTCCTATGATGGTTCTTGATGTCTCGGAAAATCGCCTCTCGGGTCCTCTTCCGACCAAAGTTTGCAAATCCGGCAAGCTTTTGTACTTTCTTGTCCTACAAAACAGGTTCTCTGGTTCGATCCCTGTGACTTATGGGAGGTGTATGACTCTTATTCGGTTCCGTGTGGGGAGCAACCACCTTGTTGGAGCTATACCACAAGAAATTACGGCTCTGCCTCATGTCTCCATCATCGACTTGGCTTACAACTTCTTATCCGGTCCAATACCTAATTCGATCGGATATGCTTGGAATTTGTCAGAGCTGTTTATGCAGGGTAATAAAATCTCCGGTGTTATACCTCACGAGATCTCTCATGCCACGAATCTTGTGAAGCTTGATCTCAGTAACAATCAATTGTCTGGTCCAATACCTTCAGAGATCGGGAGACTCAGGAAACTGAACTTACTTGTTCTGCAAGGCAACCACCTCGATTCTTCAATTCCTGAATCGCTTTCCAATCTCAAATCTCTCAACGTTCTTGATCTGTCCAGTAATCTTCTCATCGGAATAATACCTGAAAATCTCTCCTAGTTGCTCCCAACCTCAATCAATTTCTCCAGCAACCAGCTCTCTGGTCCCATCCCTGTCTCATTGATAAGAGGAGGTCTCGTAGAAAGCTTTTCGGATAACCCTAATCTCTGTGTTCCACCAAACGCTGCTTCATCTGTTTTAAAGTTTCTGATGTGTCAAGAGGCTCGCAGCAAGAAGAAGCTGAGCTCGATCTGGGCAATCCTTGTCTCAGTCTTCTTCCTACTCCTAGGGGGCATCATTGTTTACTTGAGACAACGGTTGAGTAAAAACAGAGCAGTGATAGAGCAAGACGAGACCTTAGCGTCTTCTTTCTTCTCCTACGACGTCAAGAGTTTCCACCGCATAAGTTTCGACCAAAGAGAGATTTTCGAAGCTCTTGTGGACAAGAACATCGTAGGCCATGGTGGTTCGGGTACGGTCTACAGAGTAGAGCTTAAATCCGGAGAAGTAGTTGCGGTGAAGAAACTATGGAGCCAAAGTAGCAAAGACTCAGCTTCTGAAGACAGATTGCATTTGAACAAAGAGTTGAAAACCGAAGTTGAGACACTCGGGAGCATCCGCCATAAGAACATCGTCAAGCTCTTCAGCTATTTCTCAAGTTTGGATTGTAGTCTTTTGGTGTATGAGTACATGCCTAATGGTAACTTGTGGGACGCTCTTCACAAAGGCTTCGTTCATCTCGAGTGGCCTACTCGTCATCAAATCGCGGTTGGAGTCGCTCAAGGATTGGCTTACCTTCACCATGATCTCTCGCCACCAATCATTCATCGCGACATCAAATCCACAAACATCTTACTGGATATAAACTATCAGCCTAAAGTTGCAGACTTTGGCATAGCGAAGGTTTTGCAGGCTAGAGGGAAAGATTCAACGACAACCGTTATCGCCGGCACCTATTGTTACTTGGCCCCAGGTAATATATAAAAATCTATAAACTTATTTCGTGAAACTTTAAATCTCAAAAACGGAAATGTAAAACCAATCAGATCTTGGCTGAATATGTCCGCCATAGTAACTTTAAAAAACTAATTTAGATTAACTAGTTCACATATGTTATTAGGGTTTTGAATTTAAAGATTTAAATTAGGGACAATGGTATATTTTGTTTATAACAAATAAACGGTTTTCCTAAATTCGATAATATATTTTCCGTGTGTTATTTTCAACAATTCTAAAAACCTCATGTGATCGTGTGTTTTTTCGAAAGTAGTACAAGTTGTTGTTTTTTTGTATTGGCTAATTGATGATATGCATTTGGTAACGGCAGAATATGCGTACTCCTCCAAAGCAACGATCAAATGCGACGTATACAGTTTCGGGGTGGTGTTAATGGAGCTAATCACGGGGAAGAAACCGGTGGACTCGTGTTTCGGTGATAACAAGAACATAGTGAATTGGGTGTCAACAAATATTAACACAAAAGAAGGATTGATTGAGACATTAGACAAGAGATTGTCGGAATCATCGAGAGCCGACATGATCAACGCATTGCGTGTGGCTGTCCGTTGTACGAGCAGGACTCCAACAATCCGTCCAACCATGAACGAAGTTGTTCAGCTTCTGATTGACGCAGCGCCTCAAGCAGGACTCGACATGACCTCTAATTCCACAACCAAGATTAAGGATGCAGTATTATCGGATAATCTCACACAATCAAGACTCTAATCATGCTTTCTTGATGAAGAGGTGTAGCAACAGTTCATATAACTTCTAAACATATCCTGTATTTATCATAGATGAAACTGCTTGTATAATCTTTTGATCTTTCTATGTATTTAAGATCTATCCTTTAAAGACTTTGGTTATTTCCGGTTTTGCTTCTCCGATTTGAAATATTCGTACGAAAGAATCCGGAAAAAAAAAAACAATACTATGGAAGATCATCAAAAAAAGAAAAGAATAATTTGAACAGCTGCTTCAAAATAACGCATAGAATCTAAATGTGTATGTAGACGCACCATTGAATCATAATAATTCACAACTCCCTTTTTTTTTCTTGTGGACTTTAAATTCGTCATTCTTCTTTATTCATCGGTGAGTGGAACTTCTTTTTCGATTGCATGGCATGGAATGGAAGTGTGGATTCTTGATTTTCATTTTTATAAACCTAAAAAGAGGAAAGTTATATATAGGCTATATATATGTATGTATATATATTCATCACTATGATCAGAATAGTATTGATCGATGAGTCCCATCGTCATATTTGTCTCTATATATCAGCATAGGGACAAATGGCTTTTACAAAAAAAACAAATATCAGCAAAGGGACAAAGGAGAAAGCAAGACTCATTTTTATTCTGTCTTCTTTTTAGTCGATCAAAATCTAATTGATATTTATTAGATATTTAGGTGACTGTCCGCGTAAGTGCGTGAACTACTTGTTTTTCATAATATAAGTTACAATATTGATTTTAAAATCTATTTTAAATTTCATAATTTAATTTGTACTAAACAATTTGTAAACATTTTTGTTTTATTAAAAATTCAAGAACATAGAAAACAAATAAGTAAATATTATTATAAAAAACCCATAAAACAATTTTTCTAAAAAAATTTAAAACTCCATACCGCTTTGTTTTTTCTTTCGTAATTATTTATTTTTTATGAAGAAGCATTTTTTTGGTATTTATGGACTTATCATTTCGCAATAAACTATTTTTTTGGCCCATGATCCAAAAACAGCCCAATATTTGGTATATCTGTTTAGCAAATGCAATAACGATATACTTTTTTTTTAGTTTGTGATGTAATAACAATTTTTAGATACATGCCAAATGTTTCACAAATGACATAATATTGTGAATCAATAAATGTACCAAAGTTATACCATTCAAGTAAGGCAGGGAAAACGTATGCAGAAACAATAGAATATAAAAATCATAAAGAAAAGCATAAATAAAACTTATCGATTGGTAATTAGGTCGCTAATACCAATCTAATAAATTATCGGAAAAAATTCTTCGTAAACAACATTCAACGTCTTTCATTGTGGTTTATTCTCTGTATCTGTTATCAAGATCTTCAACCTGACTTTGTTGTTACCCTTGATAAAGCCACGTATAATTGCCCATGTGTAAAAACCGGTTTTGGTAAAAAAACTTCTACTTTTCCAAATGTTTGACCTTGACTCTTGTTTATGGTCATTGCAAAAGATAAAGTGATTGGAAACTATTTACGTCTCATCCTAAATAGAAGCCTTGTTTCCGTTGAAGACAAGAAAATCCTAGGTATAAGAACATTTTCTCAAACCTTGTCACCCGTAATGACTTTAGCTTCGATAACATAATTAGCCAGTTGGGTTATAAGCAGCTTCGTTCCATTGCACAAACCATTCTTATGGTCAATGTTTCGGAGCAGCATTATTGGTGTACCAACTTTTAAACGCAATTCATGATTTGGCAATCCAGACACTTTCACTGAATTAAGAAACTCATCAGTATGGATGGAACTTCGATGTCTTATTCACCTTTAGGCCCAGAGTTTAGGGATGGAACTTTAGATGTCTCGTTACAACCGAGCTCTCGATCAGTTGTGTCAATACTATCACAGTTTAGATAGATTATTTCATCACCTGATGTATGCAAAGCAATCGTTATTATACATGCTATAAACTCAATATAAGTGCTCGTAACTAAAAATATGATTGGAAAAAATAATACAATAAAATAACCTGGTACCTTCGATAACATGTAGTTATTTATAATTTCGTCATCATCGTTCCTTGGACTCAAAATCGCTCTTTCTTGGAAGAAGCTGGGATCTATTTTCCCTACATACGATCGTCCATAAACTTCGGTGACGATTGCTTTACTCGGATCTCCATCATCCATAATCAACATATCTTCAGGAATGCCAATCTCGGGTTCGCCTAGACTATTCCCATTTATTTTCTCGTCACCAATATCTAATATCCATTTTGAAAATTCTACTAGATTATGCATCTCCTTACTACTATCTCCTGGTATTATCCGCATATTCTTTGTAAGTTTTAACACTTCACAGTCTTTCCAAAGAGGGGACGAATTTGAAGTTGCCATGACAACTTATACCCTCCCAGCATTAGGCATAACTAGCATGATCTGCCTATAATCTCCACCGAAGATAATTACTTTACCACCAAAAGGCTTATCACATTTTATGCCATAGCGTAGTGTCCTGTCTAGAGTTTCGAAGCAATATTTGTTCATCATCAATGCTTCATCCCATATTATCAGTTTGGTATTCCTAATTAACTCCGCTAGATTATAACCAGTATTGATGCAACATGTTGTAAACTTGTTGACCACAATAGATATTCCAAACCTAGAATGAGCAGTTCTACCTCCTTGCAGTTATATAGTCCTTTTGAACGTAGAGCATCACCAAGCAAACTCCAGAGATACGTTTTTCCAGTACCCCCAGAACCATACACAAAGAACATCCCTCCACTATCTTAATGCACAACAATTAATATCTTATCATAAATTCTCCTTTGCTCATATGTTATAGTTGTTAATAACTCGTCGTGTTTACGTCGCAAAACCTCGTGATCGTAGCTTTTCTCGTCTCTAATTAGAGGATTACGGTGCGTTTCTAATAAGCAGATTTTTGCTATCAATTACTCAAACTCACTCATGTCATTGTAGGTACCTAAGGATCAATCCAAATTGGAGTTGATTGTGACAATATGAATGCATAAAACTCCTTAATCTAAGCAAGCATATATGGTTTTGTGTTTAGCTATCAACCTAAGTGATCAAACCAATCAAACCAAGCAACAAAATGAACTAGAAACTTAACTAAACAAATGACAAGCTAATTAAGCAAATCAAAGACTAATTAACTACTAAAAAAGATTAACAATTGACTAAAAACGAATCCAAGGATGGGGTTACAAATCTAGGGTGCTTCAAAAACCAATCTATGATGTCAAACAATCACAATATAAGCTAATCCCTAAGCTTAGAACTCAAAAGTAAGACTAATCCACTTTCATGGCACTAATCACATCATAAAACATTCTAATCAAGATCAAACTTTCATTTGTGAAAAGGAAGCTAACAAGCATTATGAAACAGTTCTAATTGCTAATAAACACCCTAGACAATCACTATCACGAGTTAGGAATGTAAATTCCTTGTTTAGTTGATTGAGAAATTTCATGAAACACCTCGTGGGTGGGAAATTCCCTAAGATCTAGTTTCAACTTGGTCATGGCTAAACTAGCATTAGGATCACTAAACAAGGAGGGAAATGAGAAGATCAAAGCATAGACATCAAGATTAATTCCTAAAACACCCTAAATCTAACCCATCTTTAGATCCTAGGGAACTACTCACTAATCATGATTAAATCTCCTAATCCCATGAAGGAAAAGTTGATAAACATGATTAG
The DNA here is from genome assembly GCA_020283515.1 of Alliaria petiolata. Lineage (NCBI taxonomy): Eukaryota > Viridiplantae > Streptophyta > Magnoliopsida > Brassicales > Brassicaceae > Alliaria > Alliaria petiolata. The sequence goes on along the minus strand of JAHZTW010000159.1, from coordinate 60,872 downwards.
AAAGATTAAAAGATTAAAGATTAAGAAAGATAAACTCCAAATTGCATAAACTCTTAACAAGATCTTACAAAGCTTTAAAAGATCTTAAAAAGATCTCAAGGGCTCGGTCAACAAAAGAGCTCGATTCCCAGGCCTTGTTCTCTTTGTCCTATAGAAGCACCAATGTGGAGAACCCTCAAGATCAAGTCTACCCCTCATAAAACCAAGGCCAAGGAGGAAAACAAAAACCATTTGTTCCTTTCAAACAACAACAAGGCCATGTTCCCAAGAACAACTATCAAGGGAATCAAGGGAACTATCAAGGGAATTTTCAGTCCAAGCAAGGTCATCCACCGGGTTTTGCACAAGATTTGGATATGAGGAATTTTCTCCAACTAATTCTCCAAGGTCAAGCAAGTAGTGGTATGGATGTGAGCAAGAAGATGGCTGAAATTCACAACAAGGTGGATTGCTCTTACAATGATCTTAACACTAAGTTTGACACTTTGAGCTCCAAGATCAAGCAAATGGAGAACAACAAGAGTATTGCTTCCTCTTCTACACGAGCTCAAGCTTCTTTGCCCGTTAAACCCGAACCAATTCCCAAGGACTATTGCAATGCTATCTATTCTATTGATGAAGAAGAGTATGAGCGTGTGGTGGCCGAATTTGAGCAACTATTTGAAAGTCCCAATGATGAATCTATAATCAATGAGGAGATTGAGGTTCAAGTGGGGGAGGAGGTCATTGAAAATTACTATTTTGTGGTTGCTAAACCAATGGGTAAAGAAGAGCTCGATTGAGGGTCTAGATCCACCAAACATAACAAGGAATGAGCCTAAGAGTATTTCAAAGCTTGGTAATCCGGGAAAAGTTTTGATTTCTTGTTCTCTTGGGGACTTGAAGATTAATGAAGTTTTGTGTGACTCTGGCTCAAGTGTCAATGTGATGTCACTTGAGATGTTCAGGAACCTTGGGATTACTACTATGAAGAAGTATTCATCACACATCACCTTTGTTGATGCTTCCTCAAGGCAACCACTAGGCCTTGTAGAAGATTATCCATTGAGAGTTGGTGAATGTCTAGTCCCAACTGACTTTATTGTCATGGACATGGTTCAAGCAGCAAGACTACCTCTTCTTTTAGAAACATCCTTCCTCAACACAGCTGGTGCAAGCCTTGACTTCATCAACAAAAGGGTGATTCTCAAGAATATGGATGCTAAGGTTCTCTATCCTATGAAACTTTCTGTTTTGAGCCTATGTGGAACAATCACATGTGACACTATGGAGGCTGATAAGGGACGACCAAGAGAGCATCTAATGGGTCTCACTTGTGGGGTGATGAATGAGAATGAAGCCCTTGATCACAATAAGTATGATGGGCCAAGCTTTGATGGTGAGAGTCTTCTTGCCAAGTTTGATGGACTCAAGGTTGTGGAGCCTATAGCTGAGCCTCCAAAGAGGTCTAAGAAGAAGAAGAAGGTGCTACAAGCTGGAGCAATCACCATGTTCACTAAGAAAGGAGAAGGAAAGCCAATTACACTCCTTGTTCACAACCATGCCTAAGGGTTTGAAAAGTCGAGCTTAGTGACTTTAAACAAGCGCACTTGGGAGGCACTCACATGTCTATCTTTGTATATATTTGCACTTTTTAATACAATAATGTGTTTTCCAGTGTCTGTGGATGATAGGTTTAGATCAAGGAGGTTGAGGCAAGAGCAAAAAGCTTGCTAAGAACTTCTAGCACTGTATCGAGCTTTGTATCGAGCTACTAAGCTCGATACAGATCGACCAGGGATTCTTGGCTAAGTGTATCGAGCATTTGTGTCGAGCTACTAAGCTCGATACGATTTTAAAAATCGTATCGAGCTATGTATCGACCTACATAGCTCGATACACTCCTTTTTCAGGTAAGTCAACGGGGTTTGACCGGTTTAATTCACTCGAATTAAACCGGGTTTCCCCCTTCTTCTTCCCCAAAACACGAAAATTCCTCCACTTTTCCGTATACACGCGATTTTTGGCTCTCTCTCTCAATTCCCAAGCAAATTTCGTGATTTCAAGTGCTACTAGCTCGAATTCTTGTACTAGTTTAGTTTCTAGGCCCATTTTCGTGCATCCCTTCGCTCATTAACGAGGTAAACAATCCAAAAACCGAGTTTTTCATCCTTTGCTCTAATGGTGGAAAATTTAGGGGATTATGTACTAGGGTGTTCGAATTGGTTGTTTAGGGCTTGGGCATTGCTTGATTATGGTTAGGGAGTAGATTTCGAGTACTATACTAGGATTTCCATGGTTAATTTTCGAAAATTTGACACTTAGGGTTCATAATGCGAAAATTCAAATTACACTCTTGAACCTAGTTAGATTTTGGGGCTTTCACTTGCATTAACCATGCTTATGGATTGCCAATTGATAGCACTCGAAATTAGGCAACTTGAATTTTAGAAATTTTTTTGTGTTAGCCAAATTTTGCTAAGTGTGGCATTGGGTTGAAATTCAAAAATGTGGTATTGTGCTTATGGCTTGCTTAATGCATTGTTTGCTTGATCAAAATGAGTTGCTAATGCCATACCCAAGTTTTGTTTATTTTAAAGGGACAATAGTATCAAGGAGTGGAGCTAGACACCAAGCACAACAAGAAGAAGGATTGGTGGGATGGACTGCCGAAGAGAAAAAGGCAAAACAGAGGCTTGAGAGGATTCATTTTGAGCCTACAAAGTTTGCAAGCCGATCTTTCTTGCAAGTGATATGGGTCAAATTTATCCTAAAGCAACTCTCTCAAATTAAGAGATCAGTTGTAGTACTTAGGGATCGAATCCACAGAGAAGGGATAGTCAGACAACGAACTTCTAATTTTGAATTAAGCTAAGTAGAAAGATGGAATTTAAAACACAGAAAGCAATTAAAAACGGTGTAAGTTCAGGAGACGAAACGCTAGGTTCAGGGAAATTCTCAGGTGATCTAAATTGCAGGTTTAGACAGAATGTTAGGAATAATGAAGATCCGTTCTAGAACTCGAAACACTAACGTAAAATCAACCAACTCTCGCTGCGAATATTATCTATGTCTAAACCCTAGAATCCCAAATCTCTTTGCAAATCCTATCGATTCAAACAAGCATTAAAGTTCAGGTTCAATTGTTCACAAAACCCTAAACCAAATCTCTTTGCGAATAGGTATTTTGCTCATCTAATACTAGTTCAGGCAATCTATAATACTCTCGCATCTATTAATTTACCTAAGATCAGATTCTAGGTCATGAAGCTAGAATAAGCATTAAACACAAATCTAGAAGAAGAACTCTAATGATTTTATCCTAACAATTTAATTCGACCTAATAATTCATTAATCACCTTTGAAAAACCCTAAACCTAACTAGCAAACTACTCAGACATGGTGAATAAAGAAAACATCATGAATAAAATGGTTTGCATAAAAGAAATCAATAGAAACAAATGAGTTCCAAATTTGCTCTGAAGGAGACAAATTCTTCTCTCTAAAATCTCTCTCTAAAATAATGTGTGTTAAAGTGTTGCCCAAACAATGGCTGAAAAACTATATTTATAGGCAAACTCGCGTCAGGGGCAAACTTGTAAATAATGGAAACTTCAGCTGATTTCCTTTTTCTGATGGAAGTCCGAAATATTTGGTCGGTCTCGTCTGGTGTCGATCGACACTGATGGTGTCGATCGACACCTTGTGTGTAAATCCACTCTTTCGACTTCATCACTTCGGCTGCTTCTCCAAAATGCTCCAAAAAACTCCAGAATCTCTAACTTTGCTCCAAACGTAGTCCACCCTGTAAAAGACTCAAATAGACTCGAAAATAGTATAAAGACTCTATAAAAACACTTATATCATGGTCCAAGAGATCGGGTTGTTGGGAACTTTTGATGAGCTACTTGAGGACATGAGGTAATGGAACCCTTGGATGAATTATGCTCTTTGTTGGTGAGTTGGATAGATCGGATAGATTGGATAGACAATGGATCGATGAGACCGTCAAGAGATGCAGAAGTCTCTTGGTATTCTCCACTCCACGGAACCGAGGAAGTAACCCTTAACCATGGATCTTAGGAGGTTTGCTGCGTTTGGAACTAACCCTTGCCAAACTCAACGAAATGTTCAAGATGAACAAAGAGATTTCTCTCAAAAGAAGATGATAAAAACTTGGATTATTTAGTAAAATGATCTTTCAAGAGTTTAAATAGAAAAAACACAAGAGTAGACAAAGAGGTCTAAACTCTTGGTCAAAGAAATAAATAAACAAGACTGAATTAAAACTAAGTAGAATAACTCTTGAACTCTAAAGTGACTCCTCATATGTGACTCTTGAAGTCATTTTCGTCACCCACCTTTGACCACAAAATAAAGTGATTATTTTGGGCTGTCTTGGGCTTGAATTAAGTTCAAAAGAGGCTGGTCTTGGTAGCTAACATCCCCAAACGAATTATGCATCTTTTCCTGTCCAGAGTTGCTTGAATAAGCCCGCTAAATGCATCTCCAAATTGCTTGGCTTGTAGTAGCTTCAGAATGGGCTTAGAACATGTGAACCAATTTGCCTCATTAAAACCTTTCCTGGAAAACTCATTGGAACAAAACCAAGGATGAGGAAAAAGAGTACAAATGGTCACAGCCCATTTGTAATAATCGGCATTAAGCTCCTTAAGAAATGAGTTGAACGTTTTGGACTGCTCTGGCGGACGAACCAGCTCTCCACGGTCAAGAATAAGACTGCCACGACCATCTCTTGATCCAGTCCGAACCAGGTATGATCTGACTCGACTAAAGTGTTCATATTGGTTGTTTGGTCGAGTGAAATGCTTTCCTTTTGGTGAATGGACGTCTGGATCAGCTCGCTCCATCAAGATCTTCAAAACGGGTCTTCCCGGATAAGGGTCAGGTCGTCCAGTCCTGTCCATGATTCTATCATTCCCTCCCTCTTGAAAAGGATTTGTCCTCAAATCCAAGGTACCTATATCAAGAAGAAACAAGTTAGATATGAAGAAAAAATTCCAGCAAACAATCAAATGATCATAAGTGAAGTAATGAGTTGGAAGGGAACTTCCTTGGGTGGTTGAAATCGTTTTCCTTAGGTATTTCCAGTTCTCTTTGCTTGCTTTCATTTGGAACTGATCCTTGAGTCTTTCTTGCTTAGCAAAAACGTGAGTCTTCATCGCTCTTGTAGCAGAATCCTTAACCTGCTTATCCTGTACTTTCACAAAAACTAGAGAAACAAAATCATATATGCCAAAGACATATTCAAACAGCTCCTCTTTTCTTGGATAGTTCGAAACAGGATTCAAGTTCTTATGATAAACATCAAAGACTCTGTTAAAGACTAAGAAAGAATTAGGACACCAAATGTCACATAAATCCTTAATTGTTCCTATAACAAACAAGTTTATATCAGAACTTGAAACAATCGCTGTAAGTTTAGTAAAGCTCTCATTAAACACATGATCTTTCAAAATCGATTTGCATAGAATGTTTTCAAAATGTTGTTTAAACTTAGAAAAAGTTTTAACAAATTCAAACTCTGCTTTAGCTTGAAATGTCTCAAATGTTCTCAAAGAATCAGATTCAAATGTTTTCAAAGAATGAGAATCAAATTTTTTCTTTCTCAAAGGAACTTTTAAAGAAGAGTGAAGATCATGAAATTCATTTATCAGAAAATAATTTGGCACAAAAATCTTTTCATGTTTAGTCTTTTCACAAGATTGAATTATGCTATCAAAAACAGGTTTTGAAACTCAAATCTCTTTCTTATTTTTCAAACCTAATCGTTTTTTTTCTTGAGAAGAAACTAGAACAATCAAATTAGACTCTTTTTTAACCAAATCAATTTCCTTACAGTGCTTTGGATAGTCATAAGATAATGACTTAGGAATTGTCTCTTGCACAAAGCTATTCTGCTTTTTCACGTCATTAATGAATGACACACTCCTTTGTGCTTCTTCTGGTGGGTTCTCTTCTTGAACCTCTGAAACAGAAACATTGCTACTCAGTTTCACCGGTTCTAAACATGTAAGTTCTTCACAAATCTTTTAATTTTCAAGCACAAAATCAGATTGAAAAGAGAGTAGAGAACACTTAGCCTTTAAGGACCTCCTTAGAAGAATAAGTGGCTTCACATGTTTGCCTTCAGCTTGTTTTTGTAGCTCCTTGGTTTCTACAGGATTGGTATGGTAAGCGGGACGGTTTGGAAGAGACGCTCCGAATACTAGGTCGATCTGGTGTTCTATCCCACGGATAGGTGGTAAACCACTTGGAGTTTTTTCTGGGAATACATCCTTAAATCTGCTCATCAACGGCTTAAGTTCACTCGGCAGCTCCAGTGTAGGGTTAGTAGCCATTAGTGCTTCTTTAAAAAACACAAGTAAAATGAAAGAAGGTTGGGAAAACAAAGTTTTCTTTACCTGACTTGGTTGAATGTAGAAGTTGGACCATTTGACCAGTGCTTTAACTGCTTCCTTTTGCTTCTCAAGTTCACGGCTCTTTCTAAGTTGTAGCTGATCCTGGTGAACTTCGGATGGAGACAAAGGAATGAGAGTGATCTTTTTGCCTTGATGATCGAACATATGTCGATTGGTGTAGCCATCGTGCACAACCTTTTTGTCGAACTGCCAGGGCCGTCCTAAGAGTATATGGCTGGCATCCATAGGCAAAACATTGCATATGATCTCATCATGGATGTGACCTGTTCCTTGACGTGCTGAACACCGTCTTCATTCAGCCATTCAAGTTTGAATGGGCTCGGATGCGGTCTGGTTTCTAATCCGAGTTTCCTGACAAGCACATCACTAGCAACATTAGTGCAACTCCCACCATCAATGATTAATGAACAGACTTTATCATTTATGAAACAGCGAGAATGGAAAAGGTTCTCCCTTTGTTCGGTATCATTGGTTTTGGGCTGCACACTTAGTGATCTCATGGTCATTAGAAGGTTTCCTTGAGACGGATAATCATAAGGCTCTTCTTCATCAAAGATAGGTCCGGTGTCCACCTTTTCATCGTTTTCAGCTTCGGACTCTATTTCTCCATTCTCAAGTAGAATCTTCACCTTTTGGTTAGGGCATTTGTTTGCATAATGTCCTAATACCTGACACTTGAAGCACCTGATATCTCTGGCTCTACTCGTGGATTCCACGGTTTTGCTTTTGTCAAAACGAGAAGGTTGGTTAGTCTTAAACTCAGAAGTAAAATATTTATCTTTATCTTGAAAACTAGGCTTAGGTGGATAAGCGGGTTTTGGAGCAAATGCTTGTTTTGAAAAATCCCTCCTCTTGACTTGTTGTTCTATCAAGATGGCTTTGTGGAGCATGTCTTCAACACTTTCAAACTCTTGAAGCTCGAGCTGGTCCTGAATTTCCCGGTTCAAACCTGCAAGAAAACGAGATAAGTTTGCATCCATGTCTTCCTCTACGTCCGCCTTAAGCATAAGCATCTCCATTTCTTGGAAATAGTCTTCCACGTTATTTGTGCCCTGAGTCAAACGTCTCAACCTTTGGTGAAGATCCCTGTTATAATGGCTTGGAACAAAACGCTTTCTCATTAGTTCGGTTAGTTCTTGCCATGTAGTTATTGGTCTTTCACCTCTTCTGCTCCTAAGAGAAATAACCTGATCATACCAACTAATGGCATAGCCATTAAATTCAGAGGCAGCAAGTCTAACTTTCTTAAGTCTCGAGAGATTTTGACAATCAAAAACCAACTCAGTTTTTCTTTCCCATTCCAAATACGTATCAGGTTCATTCTTACCAGCAAAGGAATGGATTTTGAGTTTGAGACCACCAAGTCCATCATCTGACCTTCTAGAGAATGGGTTCTCTTCATCTCGGTTTCTATGTCCTCTCCTTGCCCGGAAAGTAGAACAGTTGTCATCGAATTCTTCTTCTTCATGACCTTCAAACGAACGGCTATGTCTCCTTTCCCGGTTCCTTCTTTGGTCTGGCTGCGTCTGGCCTTGTTGATCCTCTTGAATTTTATCAAGCCGAACATGAACCTCTTCAAGACCTGCGTTCATATATCTCATCAAATGTTCGGTTAGTGCTTTCATTTGTAAACCAGACAATCCGGATCCAGGATTGTTATTTCCTCTTCTCCACTATCACTCATTGTTTTCCTGAAAATTACTTAACAAACGATTAGCAAAAAACTCTCTTTCTCTCAAGTGTTTATTGCCTCACCCACACACGTGTTTCGCTCACTGATTTTATGGCGCTCACACTGAGTTATTCTCTCGATGTTCTTATCAAACAATTCAAGCCAAATTCAGCAAATACTCCCAGACAACAAAGGAGAAAGAAAATACATAAATTTCGAAGGGAAATCCGTTTAGCCACCTCTTGACTGGATTTCTCTTCAGCCAGCATGATTTCTCTTCCGCCACCCTCACAAACTGGATTTCTCCTCAGTTTGTAATGAGGGTAGAGGATGGCCCTGATTTATAATGGAAAGAGGAAGAAGAGGACAGATTATATAGAATATTTTTTTTTTTATTGAAAAGAGAAGAAGATGAACAGCTTTACCAACAAAGAGGGGCTCCGATAGCACGTAATGGAACCCTTGGATGGATTATGCTCTTTGTTGGTGAGTTGGATAGATCGGATAGATTGGATAGATTGGATAGATTGGATAGATCGGATAGATTGGATAGACGATGGATCTATGAGACCGTCAAGAGATGCGGAAGTCTCTTGGTATTCTCCACTCCACGGAACCGAGGAAGTAACCCTTAACCACAGATCTTAAGAGCTTTGCTGCGTTTGGAAGTAACCCTTGCCAAACTCAACGAAATGTTCAAGATGAACAAAGAGATTTCTCTCAAAAGAAGATGATAAAAACTTGGATTATTTAGTAAAATGATCTTTCAAGAGTTTAAATAGAAAAACACAAGAGTAGACAAAGAGGTCTAAACTCTTGGTCAAAGAAATAAATAAACAATACTAAATTAAAACTAAGTAGAATAACTTTTGAACTCCAAAGTGACTCCTCATATGTGACTCTTGAAGTCATTTTCGTCACCCACCTTTGACCACAAAATAAAATGATTATTTTGGGCTGTCTTGGGCTTGAATTATGTTTAAAAGAGGCTGGTCTTGGTAGCTAACATCCCCAAATGACTTATGCATATTTTCCTGTCCAGAGTTGCTTGAATAAACCCGCTAAATGCATCTCCAAATTTCTTGGCTTGTAGTAGCTTCAGAATGGGCTTAGAACTTGTGAACCAATTTGCCTCATCAAAACCTTTGCTGGAAAACTCATTGAGACAAAACAAAGGATGAGGAAAAAGAGTACAAATGGTCACATCCCATTTGTAATAATCAGCATTAAGCTCCTTAAGAAATGAGTTGAACGTTTTGGACTGCTCTGACGGACGAACCAGCTCTCCACGGTCAAGAATAAGACTTGCACGACCATCTCTTCATCCAGGCCGAACCAGGTATGATCTGACTCAGCTATAGTGTTCATATTGGTTGTTTGGTCGAGTGAAATGCTTTCCTTTTGGTGAATGGACGGATTAGCTCGCTCCATCAAGATCTTCGAAACGGGTCTTCCCGGATAAGGGCCAGGTCGTGCAGTCCTTTCAATGATTCTATCATGAGGCTCTCTTCTTTGGCAACCATGGATTGCCCCACGTACCCCGAGGCTACCTTGCACTTCCTCTCCACAATGGACTTCTCCTATGAAGATCCAAGTTCCCCAACACCATCGACGGGACTCATGACATTCAAGGTCCGGGGAACTGCTTTCAGCCTGACCATACAAGACATATGCAGAGCCTATGATTTGAATGAAGAGGCGCCACTGGTGGAGTTCCCGCAGTTCGATTCAGCAAGGGCTCTATGGGATTTGATTGGAGATGGCAACTTCAGGAACAATAAAGCCAAGATAAGCAAGCTGAGGAATCCCTTGCTAAGATACACGCTTCAGCTCCTTGCCAACACTCTCTCTGGAAGAACCACGTCCGCCACAGTAGCAAAGAACGAGCTTAGCTTCCTCTTTCAAGGCGTGAAGGAGACCATGTGGGACTAAGTTTAGCTCTCGGGTAATGAGGAGGATCCGGTGGAGGATAAATTTGGAGAAGATGTGAACTATGGATGCATCTTGGCCTCTTCACTAGTAAGGTACCAAGCTTGGGCGCTTATGGCAAGGCCATGCTCAGTCTATGATAACATGCATATTTTACCCATTTTAACCATCATAAGTGAGTGCTTTAATAAGCATTTCACTAAGGTTTTAATGCATAAATAGTAGTTTTCGAGTATTTGTATGTCCAAGACTCTTTTCAGGTAATCTTAGCAAAAGACGCATATTTTGGAGCAAAATGGACAATTCCGGAAACAGTGCCCGAGGACAGAAGTTCAACACCAAATGAAGGCCTTCCCACCACGAGATCAAGCTCATATTTGGAGACAAGGTAGCCTTATCAGCTGTCTTTCACCTCGAAGTGGTTTGAGAGCAATCCCACGGTTGGATCTCAAGTTATGAAGGAAGCAAGAAGGTCCGTCAAGCACCCGGAAGGACGAGCTGGCCGCGCCACGGCCGAACCAGACGACCAGTGGCCGCGCCACGGCCAGTCGCTCGCGCGGCCAGGCCACTCACGGATTCCCGAGCCCATTTGAAGCCCAACTTAAACCCGCAGCCGTCTTATGCAAGCCAAGACCTAATCCACGACCTAGGGCACTTGAAGACCTATATATACTCGACCTTTAGGGTTTTTTAGGGCATCACCACTTAGCATCACGAAATTCTCTTGTTACAAACTTCTCTTGGCGGCCGCGAATCTTTGATTCGTGGTTTCCACTTTGTTCTTTGAGGGAGATTGATTTGTTCTTGAACCCTCTTTTATTTTAATCGATTTATACAAGTTATGCATTCATCAATCACGTTTTCTACTTCTTCTTTTATGTCTGAGTAGTTTACTTTCGTTGGGTGTTCTTTAAGGGGATCTATGGGGAATTTCATTAACTGTTGTTGAACCGATTGTTTAGGCCGAAGATTAGGATTTTCTGTCTCACCTTATTCGTTCTTATTGCATGAGTCTGGCGTCATGAACTATATTCTGATCGCAGGGTCTTGAGAACGACGAATGTCCTGAATCTCAGATCTAGACCAAAATAGGGTAGAGAGCATCCTTTAAAAGATGTCTGAATGTTTATTGTCCCGATCCTATTGCGTGTTCGTCTAGTACGCAGGATATGAAAGTATACCTGTGGAATGGAAGTTCGCAGATCGACCTAGTTTGATAAAGTTAGGTTGTTAAAACCAGTGAATCAGTTTGGGGAAATCGCCTAGTATCCCAGAGAACAACCTAGAGCACAACGCCTTATTTGCATGTTTGATGTTACTTTGTTCCGTGTATAGAGTCGATTGACGACCGGCTCTATACAAACTTGCTTTACTGTTTCCTGCATTCAATAGCCACTGAAACCGAAACACCCTTCTCCAAACCCCCCTTCTTGTCTTAGGAACGTTTTCTAACCGTCACTGATTCTGTAGTTGGACAGACACTCTCTGTGGATCGATACCTTAAGTACTACAATGCACATCTGTGCACTTGCAGGCATTAGGGTTTATAAATTTAAAACTTGAAGAACTGAAGCTCTAAATCCTGTGCATCAAGTTTTTGGCGCCGTTGCCGGGGAGTGTTCTTGATCTAGCTGCAGAATCAAAGGTAAGAAAATTCGGTTCTAAGACCTTTCCTTTAGTTTCGTTTCGTTTCTTTGCCTTTGCAGGGACCATTCGAGACGAGGAGTGAAGGCTTGTTTCTTTTGATTAATGGGCGTCTTCTATGATGGCTCAAGCGTCGAGTGACAAGTGCATGGAGATTAAAGGGACCACGTTTTCTTTTAGTTGATGCTCATCACATCTTAATCCATACAAGTCTAGCTAAAAGACTCTAAACAAAAGCGCTGAATGGGAGGCAACCCATTAGGTATTCCTTTTTCTTCTTTCTTTTGAGGTTTCTAATACTCACTTTTTGTTTTAGTTTCCTCTTATTTTCAGTTTCATAAACAACACAAAATCCAAAAAAAAAAAAATCAGAAAACCAAGAAAAGCACCAAACAAAAAAAAAAAAATCAGAAACACGAAAAGACAAAAAAAAATGAAGAAGGAGTTTCGAAGAACACTCACCGGGCGACGAACCGCCCGTCGGCCGGCTAGAAGGAGTCTGGCCGTGGCCGCAACAACCCGTCGTGCGGCCGGCCGTCGTCTGCGACATCTTCCATCCCGACCTCACCAAACCGGATCTCCTTCAACCTGTTTCAAGCCTTTCAAGTATCCTCCTTGATTCAATGGCCTGAACACGACCTAAAGACCGCAAAGATCACTTCCACAACCGCGGCACATTGCTGTTGCATCCAAGATGGCGAGACAAGACAAGACTCCATCCAAGTCAAGTTAAGTCGATGATCCATCTCTCTACTTACTTCGTCCAGCACGTTCAACGGACCTGTATCCATGAAGACGAAGAAGAACACCACAGTTCCAGAGGATGAAAACTGTAGTGCAAGCTCTAGGAGGAAGAAGATGCAACTTCCTTCACCAATCCGCGAAGAGGAAAGTTCCCTAAGACTAGCTTCTCTCTTCCGCGACCAAGACCTTTTCCGAAGCCAAGTAAGGATTTCATATGGCATTGAAGTTCATACTAGCAACACCTGTCTTCCGGGATCCCGAACAGATCACTGGATAGGCCAGCATAGACCCAAACTTCAAGTCAAGTTTCTGAGGTGATTCAATCTTCAAGACGCAAGGACGGAAGATTTTCCATCTCTCATTTACGGTGTTATCAAAGGTCAAGGAACCAAGACAAGTACTCAACAACCGGAGTACCTGTTCTTCTCAACAAAGGTGAGCCAATCATCACCACCAAACGCCTATCACCATCCTCATCTATCACCCACACACGCCCACCACCACCATCCGAAGCAAGGAAGCTCAACCGCGCAACATATATTCTTTCGAGCTAAGTTTTCGATTTCTTTTGTTCAATCAAATCGATTCTAAGCAGGGACATAAGGATAATGATCAAGTCCTTAGCTCAATCATACCACACGCCCATCCACCCATACCAAACCCAACGCCACTTTCAAGTAAGTCTTAACAAGCTTGTACTTGAATTTACCTATCTTTTTCACCTCAACTCGATTTAAACAAACTGGGGACAGTTTGATTTAAGTCCGGGGGGGGGGGGTGGTTTCTTATATTACTAATTATGCTTTTATTTGATGAGTCTTATGCATACTTACATCATTTATCGAGTCGTTTTATAGAGTCAAAACGTTTTTCTTTTAGTCGGAAACTATGAACTTTGCTAGGTACAAGTCACTTTGAACAAGGAATCTTAATGACCATTCTCACGGATTTAGAAGCAAGGTTTACTAAGTTGAACACGGCGAGTGGATCATTCCAGCGGAGAAAGTTCTAATCTCTAGAGTACTCGAAGGATCTTGCGTTGACTCCGTACCTAATGAATCAAATCTTCTCGTCAAGGGGCTTGAGTTACTTCGAACTTTGCTCCTCTTTTAGTCTCTAGCATGACTAAGTAGATGCAATGCAACCTCTCCTTGATCTTTCCTTGTTATAGAAAAGAAAGAAAAAAATATAGAAAGAAAGGTTTTAGTTTGGGAATGGCAACCAGAGTTCCTTAAAGGACAATGACGGTTCGCAGCAATCATGTAATCTTCTAAGAAGTGATCATTTTCAAGCTAAGAAGAAAAAAAAAAAGGAATAAGAAAGTCGATAGAAAAAATAAAATGATACCCTAGAAAAGTAGGGAGAAATCGACTAAGGGAAGAGAAAATATGAGAGTTGTGTCTGAAATGTCTATGTCTAGATTTTTGGAAGATAAAGTATAATGTCTCGTCGACCAATACTCCCTCGATAGAGACCGCACGCCTAAATGAATAAAGGAGTCAACAAGAGGGAGCTCGAAATACTCAAAGGGACCATGAAGCGTATCCTGGAAGGGTGAAAAGCTCAAGGTAACTAGACCCAAACGCCTTGAAGCTTAATTCCGAGTTATGTGGTTCAACAGGTCGATTGCTAGACTTGATGAGTTCCCAAGTATTGGTGAGTTTCCACGTTTTCAAACCTCTTTTCCTTTCTTAGATTTCTGTTTTGTTTGAGGACAAACAAAGTTTAAGTCTGGGGGAGTTGATAACGTGCATATTTTACCCATTTTAACCATCATAAGTGAGTGCTTTAATAATCATTTCACTAAGGTTTTAATGCATAAATAGTAGTTTTCGAGTATTTGTATGTCCAAGACTCTTTTCAGGTAATCTTAGGGAAAAGGGAGCAAAACGGAGCAAAGCGGACATTTTCGGAACATGAGCTTTTTGACAGAATTTTAGCACAAGACGGAGACCTTCCCACCACGGGATCAAGCTGAATTTTGGTGACAAGATAGCCTGAACTACTACCTTTCACCACGAGGTGGTTTGAGTCCAATCCCACGGTTGGATCTTAAGTTATGAAGGAAGGAAGAAGGCCCGTCAGACACATCCTCAGAAGAAGCCTGGCCGCGCCAGGAAAGCTTAGAAGACCAATGGCCGGCCCATGAACCCACGGTGGCGCGGCCACAACACTTGACGAATCCGGAGCCCGTTTTCAAGCCCAAATCAAGCCCGATAGCCACCAAACTTTGTGGAACCCTAAGTGACGTCTAAGAGGAGCTGAAGACCTATAAATACTCATCTCTACTCATTGTTTTCGTCATTCTTTCAGAACCCTAAACTTTTATTCTCTCTTTGTAACCACCAGAAACCTAGCCGCATAAGGCTTCCCTCGAGGGGGAGAGAGATCTTCTCTCGACCCCTCGAGCTTTCTTTGTTTAATTCAAGCATGCATTCATTGATTTCGTCTCTACTCGCCTCAATCATGTTAGGGTAGATTCGTTTGTTGTGTTCAATAGTTTTCAAAGGGGATTCATGGATTGATTGCTAGGTTGTTAGATCGAAGTTTGTCTTCCGATTCTCTTTTGTCTACCTATCTTGTTTTCGATCTCATACATGTTTGAATAAGTAGCTTGTCAACTGCTTAGTCATATTAGGGTTTTCTGTCTCACCTTATTCGTTCTTATTGCATGAGTCTAGCGTCATGAACTATATTCTGATCGCAGGGTCTTGAGAACGACGAATGTCCTGAATCTCAGATCTAGACCAAAATAGGGTAGAGAGCATCCTTTAAAAGATGTCTGAATGTTTATTGTCCCGATCCTATTGCGTGTTCGTCTAGTACGCAGGATATGAAAGTATACCTGTGGAATGGAAGTTCGCAGATCGACCTAGTTTGATAAAGTTAGGTTGTTAAAACCAGTGAATCAGTTTGGGGAAATCGCCTAGTATCCCAGAGAACAACCTAGAGCACAACGCCTTATTTGCATGTTTGATGTTACTTTGTTCCGTGTATAGAGTCGATTGACGACCGGCTCTATACAAACTTGCTTTACTGTTTCCTGCATTCAATAGCCACTGAAACCGAAACACCCTTCTCCAAACCCCCCTTCTTGTCTTAGGAACGTTTTCTAACCGTCACTGATTCTGTAGTTGGACAGACACTCTCTGTGGATCGATACCTTAAGTACTACAATGCACATCTGTGCACTTGCAGGCATTAGGGTTTATAAATTTAAAACTTGAAGAACTGAAGCTCTAAATCCTGTGCATCAGTCTACATAGGCGGCTTTCTCACGAAAGTCGGGGTCGACCTATCAGCATTCGAGTCATGTATGGGTCGAGCTTACATGGACCACAGTTACATGGTAGCAATGGGTTTCTTTAGACCGCCTCCAGCCCCTAACACTTATGCTTATCACTTCACAAATAAGGCAAATGAGAGGAAGGCTTACATCCTCCAAAACCCAAATGAAGTGCTAGTGGATTGTAACGAAGGCCTTGAGTTCATACCCTCCGATGAAGAGTGTTACATGGCGATAGGCAGCACAGCTGCAATTCCAATCACACTAGACTCCCCTTCTTCCTCCTCCTCTTCATGTTTTTGAGGTATCTCCACCTCCCTTGTACATATTTCTTTTAGATTTTTATTTCATCATATTGTCATGTTGATTGAGGTCTCCCTTAGACTTTTATTACACAAGGGACTGTGTAATTTAAGTTTGGGAGAGAGGTTGAGAGATTTGACATTGTGTTTTGTGAGTCTTATTTTTCTTTCATGCATTTTGAGTCTTACGCATTTCATTTAAGGCATAGAAAACTAAAAAATAAGCGAAAAAATCGAAAAGTTTCCAAAAAGGAATGTCATTTAGATGTTGCATTTGCATATTAGGATTGAGTCTAGTTGCATTTCATATAGGATTTGCATTCATATGCATTGGGAGCAATGATGAGCTTATCCTTGTAGAGTGCCAACTCTTGTAATCAATTCAATGTCCGAGTTAGTAGTTCTTTGATGTAATTGAACAAGTCTTGAAAGTAAGGAAGAACCATGTTTGGATCACTTCACTTGTCACCTAGATATTGGTCGAAATAGGGTCTTCAATTTGATAACCAACTATACTCACTTGAACCGAATTTTGACATCTAATTATCATGCTTTGCATTGAAAGTGAATTCATGGATATTATATATACTTGAGCTTTCTTACTCACTTTGCCACTCTCTTGCTAGCTCAAGTAGTATCCCCACCTTACCTTACCTCCTTTGAAGCCAAATGTTCTAGTGATATTGCTTGTGAGGCTTTATTTTGATTGAACTTAGCATAAAGTGTTATGTTTGAGACGACAAGTTTATGCTCTCATGTAGATTCTAGCCCTCGCATTTTGGGGTTAGTAATAGGTTTAGGATTGGGGTTTTGGGTCGTGGTATTGCTTGGTGGTTTGATATTGGAATTGTATGCTTGCATTTGGCATGTTGAGTAGAAAGAAAGGGGTGATAAAAGGCTTGGTAGAAAGTAAGGGAAGCATAGTTTGAAATGGTGGATCTTGTGTGATTAAAAGTATAGCTCTAAGTTTGAAAAAGTGTTAGGTAGCCTTAAGAAAAGAAAAAGAGCAGAATTAAAAGAGCCAAAAGGCCAAAGAAAGGAAAGGCTACCTATGAATAAAAAGAAGAGCTAAGTTTATTAAAGATCACACCATTCACTATGAGTTAAAGGTTGAAGAAGAAGGTTTTGGGGGAGTTGATAGACTCATAATTTAGCATGTTTTAGCATTCATTTAGGATAATTTTGCATTCACATATGCATTCATTTAGTCACTTTTAGTCCCATTTGCATCCATATTAGAGTTTAGTAAGTTTTAGCTTAGGTTGTTGCATGTTTGTACATATTGAGTCCTTATTAGGTGTTTTAGAGGCTTGGAGAACCATATGGAGCTTCATGGGTGATCAAGAGAAGGAGAAGAGTTGGCCAAATGAGAAGCAGACAATCTTTAGAAGTGCATCGAGCTTGGTATCGAGCTACCATGCTCGATATGGTCCACCAGGGAAGACGAAGCATTCAAGCTCGATACAAAGCCAACCGATGTCTTGAAGCAGCGTATCGAGCATCTACATCGAGCTACCAAGCTCAATACAATCCTTGAAGAAGTTTTTTAGAAGTGTATCGAGCTGCATATCGAGCTAGCAAGCTCGATACACTGTCCGATTTTCAGCCTTAAACCGGGTTGACCCGGTTCGTCCACTGTTCACTATATATACAAAATAACCTAATTTTTCCTAAGTATCTTTTAATCTTTTGTTCTTGTTTAGAAAATCTTTCTTTTTGGTTTCTAAGTGATTTTGTAAGACTTTTTATTGAGTTTATGCAATTTAGTATTTACCTTTGTTAATCTTTCATTCCATATCTCTCTAATCATGTTTATCTTCATCTCTTTCATAGGATTTAAGGGCCTAATCATGATTAGTGAGTAGTTTTCTTACGATCTAGTGATGGGTTAGATTTAGAGTGTTTCATGGATTGATCTTGATGTCTAGGGTTAGATTCTTTCATTTCTCTCCTTGTTTAGTGATTCTAGTGCTAATTAAGCCTTGATCAAGTCAAAACTAGAGTTTAGGAAATTTTCCACCCAAACTAAACAAGGGATTTACATTCCTACCTTATGAGAGTGATTGTCTAGGGTCTTTATTAGCAATTTAGAACTGTTTCATAATGCTTGTTAGCTTCTTTTTCACAAATGAGAGTTTGTTCTTGATTAGGATGATTATTGAAGGGATTAGTGACATGAATGTGGATTAGTCTAGCTTTCGAGTTCTAAGCTTAGGGATTATCATTTATTGAGATTGATTGACATCAATGATTGATTCTTGGAACACCTTAGATTGGCAACCCCATCCTTGGATTCGTTTTAATCATTTGATAATCTTGTTTAGTAGCTAATTAGTTTTTGAATTGCTTGATTAGTGAATCCATTTCTTAATTACGGCTCTAGTTACTTTTGTTTGGTTTGATTGCTTGGTTTGATAGTTAAATAACAAAATATTTTATGATTGCTTAGCTTAACAAGTTTTATACATTCCTATTGCCACAAACACTCTCAATTGGATTGATCTTAATATCCTACAATGGCATGAGGGGGGGTTGAGAATTGATATCTCTGTAAATTACACCTTTTTCACTTGCATTTCATACTAGTTAGGATCTCATTCATGCACGTTTGTCTTAGTTTTTGTTTCATTTCCATTCATGTTAGGTCTAGATGCATTATGTTAAGTATTTGTATATTCTTGCATGTTTTGGAGTGTTTTCTCAGGTACTAAGGTGTATGGAGGATGGTCCGAGGAAGAAGGTCCAAGGAGAGATCAAGAAGGAGGAAACAGATGCATTATGTTAAGTATTTGCATATTCTTGCATGTTTTGGAGTGTTTTCTCAGGTACTAAGGTGTATGGAGGATGGTTCGAGGAAGAAGGTCCAAGGAGAGATCAAGAAGGAGGAAACAGACGATATCAGGCACAGATCACGACTCCTTAGCCGATATGGGCAAGCGTATTGGCGAACCTCGACGAGTAGCAGCGACTTGATCCCGAAGCAGGCATCCCGGAATGAAGATCCCACAAGGTGTTCCCCGAAGACGGATATCGGAGTAAGGCATCAACATTAGCCCGATATTGGCAGTAGGCAATGGACTTCACAACGGCATGGTCCCGAAATCGATCCTCGATATGGAGGTTACCTGAAGAACACAAGGACTTAGTGATAACATGCATATTTTACCCGTTTTTACTATCATAAGTGAGTGCTTTAATAAGCATTTCACTAAGGTTTTAGTGCATAAACACTAGATTTCGAGTATTTGGTTGTTCAAGACTCTTTTCAGGTAATCTTAGCAAAAGACGCATATTTTGGAGCACAATGGACATTTCTGGAAAGAGTGCTCAAGAACATAAGTTCAACATCAGACGAAGGCCTTCCCACCACAAGATCAAGCTCATATTTGGAGACAAGGTAGTCTTATCTGCTGTCTTTCACCTCGAAGTGGTTTGAGAACAATCCCACGGTTGGATCTCAAGTTATGGAAAAAGCAAGAAAGTCCGTCAAGCACCCGAAAGACCAAACTGGCTGCGCCACGGCCTGACCAGACGACCAGTGGCCGCGCCACGGCCAGTCGCTCTGCCGGCCAGCCACTTAACGGTTCCCAAGCCCATTTGAAGCCCAACTTGAACCCGCAGCCGTCTTATGCAAGTCAAGACCTAATTGACGACCAAGGGGACTTAAAGACCTATATATACTCGATGTTTAGGGTTTCTTTTAGAGGAGTTCGAAGTTTTTTTTCACGTTTCATTGTTTTCTCTCGATCTCCATCCTTGTTCTTCGAGGGAGATCGACTTCTGCCGAAACCTTTGTCACTTTTCATTGATTTATACAAGCGTGCATTCATCTATCACGTTTTCTACTCCTTCTTTCATGTCTGAGTAGTTTATTTTTGTTGGGTGTTCTTTAAGGGGATCTATGGGGAATTTCATTAATTGTTTTTAAACCAATCGGTTAGGCTGTAGATTAGGGTTTTTCTTTCTTATCAAACTTTTTCTTATTGCATGGGTCGTCATGAACTTGATGTCTGATTTTAGGATCTTCGAAAGTCACAATTGTGCTAAATTTCAGATCCGAACCTAGTTTGGTGGAGCGCAACGCTTCTAGGATGACAACGCGTGACTAGAAAAAGTCGTGAACGTTTATTGTCCCGATCACTTACTGCGTGTTTGCCTAAGACACATGATACGACAGTATACCTGTGAAGTTTGCACAACATAAATCGATCTTGCTAGATAGAGTTAGGTCGTTAAATCCAGTGATTCCAGTTTAGAGAAAATCGCATAGTCTCGTTTGCTTAACTTTTGTGAGTTTGATTTCTAGTTAGAACCCCATAGATTTCCCGAGAAGATCCCCAACGTGTTTCCCCCATCTGCTTTACAACTCGAGATTTACACACTTCAATATTTACTTTTTCTGCACTGCCAACCTAATTTTCTTTTTACAAGCTTTTAAGTTAATTTTTCTTTTCCCGTTAGTTATATGATTGATTGACAACCTCTTCTATATAAGCCGTGAATCTGCAAAAACCGTGACACTTACCCCAAAATCCCAGTTCCCTGCGTCTTTGGTTGCCCTGATTCTCTATTTTGCAGTTGACCTCCTCTCTCTGGATCAATACACTAAGTACTACAACGCACGCTATGCACTTGTGATATATCATGGTTTTTACCCATTTTTGGACCATGATATAAGTGTTTTTATAGAGTCTTTTGTTAGTTTTAGAGTCCTATTAGAGTCTTTACAGGATGGAGAGCATTTGGAGCTAAATGGGAGAATATGGAACATTTTGGAGCATTTTGGAGAAGCACGCGAGTGGATTTACACGCAAGGTGTCGATCGACACCCTATGTGTCGATCGACACCAATGAAGACCGACTCGCTGATCAGATTTCCATTACAAAAAGGAAGTCATCCAAGTTTTGAAGAATTACAAGTCTGCCCCTGGACGAAAAATCCCCTTCTATAAATAGTTTTCAGGCATTGTTTAGCCTAATACCTTATCATTATTTTCTGTTTTTGAGACTTAGAGAGAGATTGATCCTGAGCTTTTGGGGAGACAATTCTAACTCATCTGAGCCAGATTTCGAACCCCTGTATCATTCTCTATTCTTTTATGCAATTTATTTCAGCCATGATTTGTGTTTGCATAATTATGTCTGAGTAGTTTGCTAGTTAGGTTAGGGTGATTTAGGGTTTGATGAAGAGTTTGTAGAATCATTAGAATTATTAGGGAAATCAATTGGATCTTCACCTTGATTTGTGCTTAACTTGATTTTCTGAATTGATCACTTAGAAATCAAACCTTAGGTTATTTAATAGATGCGAGAGCATTATTAGTAACTTGAACTAATCATAGGTGAGCAAAATAGCTATTCGCAAAGAGATTTGGTTTAGGTATTTTGTGAACAAATCGAACATGTTCTTATTGCTTGCCTTAATTGTTTAAATTCGCAAAGAGATTTGGGATTTAGGAATCTAGGCATAGATAACTTCTGCAACGAGAGTTGATTGGTTTTAACTTAGAGTTTCGAGTTCTAGACGTTTCTTAATAAATCCCTAATAAACTTAGATTCTGCATTCTTGGATTCAACCTGATAATTACCCTTGCCTAGCGCCTTAGTCTCCTGAACTTTAAATTCATCTTAATCTGATTTATTTACCAATTTTAATTGCTTAGTTTTATTTACCAGGAGGGTGTCGATCGACGCCCACCACGGACGACACCAGATGCAGCCAAAACCAAGATCGTTACAGCAGAAAGGGTTTACAAACCAAAGATCCCTTTCCCCTTAATACCAAAGAAGTCTAAGAAGGAGCTGATTGATGCCAGATGCAAGGCTATCATGGATAGGCTAGTGGTTGAAATCCCTTTGATGGATGCCATTAGAACTACTCCAGTGATAAAGAGATACTTGAAATGGATAATGACAAAGAACATGGATATGGAAGAAGGAGTGATGATGATATCAGAGCAAGTCAGTGTTGTTATTCAGAATAGGTTTCTAGAGAAACTCTCTGATCCGGGAAGCTTTGTCCTAGATTGCTCCATCTTTTCAGACAAGTTTGGGAGATCTCTATGCGATTTAGGCTCAAGCGTCAACTTGATGCCTCTTTCAGTTGCTCTAAGGCTGGACATGATAGACTTCAAGGCCACAAGAATCTCCCTAGTCCTTGCTGATCGTTCTGTCAGAATCTCTGAAGGTGTCTTGGAAGATGTTCCTATCAAAGTGGGAGATTGCTTGATTCCCACAGACTTTGTGGTATTAACATATGATGAGGAACCCAAAGACCCTCTCATACTTGGTAGACCATTCTTGGCTACTGCTGGAGCAATCATTGATGTGAGGAAGGGAAGGATCGCGCTGAACATTGGTGACTTGGTGATGAATTTCGACATGGAGAAGCTGATGAAGAGACCAACAATTGATGGACAAACCTTCTATGTCGATTCACTCACCAACTTTGCTGAAGAAATATTCCAAGAGGACCATCCTACAGACCCCTTGGAACGCGCATTGACAACTTCCACAAATGACATTGAGTGCTTGGACGATGCAGCTACTGGATATGCGAAGATGCTGGACGCAAGTGAGCATGTCATGCAACTAGTCGCTCAGGATGACTTGTGTCGATCGACACCCTGCGAGCACAACGAGGACAGCCAAAAACGCAACACTTGCCTATTGGAGTGAGGCTAAGGCACCTAAATTTGAGCTTAAACAGCTCCCTGTCGGGCTAAGGTACGCATTTCTTGGTCCTAATTCAACTTATCCTGTAATTGTGAATGCTTCCTTAAACAATGCAGAGCTCACTTTATTGCTAAGCAAGCTGCGCAAGTATCGCAAAGCTCTTGGCTATTCTCTTGATGATATTTCAGGTATCTCACCAGACTTGTGCATGCATCGGATTCACCTTGAGGATGAGACAAAGTCATCCATTGAACACCAAAGAAGGCTGAATTCAAACCTGAAGAAAGTAGTCAAGAAGGAGATCATGAAGCAATTGGAAGCAGGGATCATCTATCCCATTTCAGACAGTGCTTGGGTCAGTCCAGTTCATGTGGTTCCTAAGAAAGGAGGAGTCACAGTGGTGAAGAACGAGAAGAATAAGCTGATTCCTACAAGAACTGTGACTGGACACAGGATGTGCATAGACTACAGGAAGCTGAATGCCGCGACCAGAAAGGATCACTTTCCTTTGCCTTTCATCGACCAGATGCTGGAGAGATTGGCGAATCATCTCTACTACTGTTTCCTTGATGGATATTCAGATTTCTTCCAGATTCCCATCCATCCAGACGATCAGGAGAAGACCACTTTTACATGTCCTTATGGTACATTTGCATATCGCAGAATGCCATTTGGACTTTGTAATGCTCATGCGACCTTTCAGCGATGCATTATGTCCATCTTCACAGATATGATTGAGATGTTTATGGAGGTCTTTATGGATTATTTTTCTGTTTATGGGTCATCCTTCAAAGACTGCTTAGACAACTTGTGCGCGGTGTTGCAACGGTGTGAAGAAAAGCACTTAGTCCTGAACTGGGAAAAGTGTCATTTCATGGTCACAGATGGGATTGTACTTGGACACAAGGTTTCAGCAGAAGGTATTGCAGTGGATCGCGCCAAGATTGAAGTAATGATGACTTTGCAAGCACCTGATTCTGTGAAGTCAGTGAGAAGTTTTCTAGGCCATGCTGGGTTCTACAGAAGATTCATCAAGGACTTCAGCAAGATTGCAAGACCACTCATAGCTCTTCTCTGCAAAGATGTGAAATTCGAGTTCACTGCAGAATGTCATTCAGCCTTTGAACAGATCAAGTAAGCCCTAGTGAGTGCTCCAATAGTTCAACCTCCATACTGGGATTTGCCTTTCGAGGTGATGTGTGATGCCAGTGACTTCGCAGTAGGCGCGGTTTTGGGACAGAAGAAGGACAAGAAGCTTCATGCCATCTACTATGCCAGCAGAACGTTGGATGATGCTCAGAAGAATTATGCAACAACGGAGAAGGAAATGCTAGCTGTGGTCTTTGCCTTCGAGAAATTTCGACAGTACCTTGTTGGCTCGAAGGTGATTGTTCACACTGATCATTCTGCATTGAAGTACTTGACGCAGAAGAAGGATGCAAAGTTAAGGTTGCTAAGATGGATTTTACTTCTTCAAGAGTTTGACATTGAAGTTAAGGACAAGAAAGGAGTTGAGAATGGAGTAGCTGATCATCTCTCAAGGATCAGGATCGAAGATGACGTGCCAATTGATGATTTTCTGCCTGAGAAGAATGTTTACCTTGTTGAGAGTCGTTTACAAGGCATGTTTTCGGAGCAGATTCGCCGAGTGTCGATCGACACTCAGTCCGAAAATTTGAAGATTGACAACTCATGTACCCGAGTGTCGATCGACATCACCTGTGTCGATCGACACCCAACGCGAACTTCACTTCGCAGGATCTTGGACGAGGTGTTTGGACAGCCAATCTTTGCCATTAATGATGAAACTCAACCATGGTATGCTGACATTGTGAATTTCCTTGCTGCTGACATTGAGCCTAACCATCTCAAGGGTTATGAGAAGAAGAAGTTCATGAGGGAACATAGAAGGTACTATTGGGATGAACCACACTTATACAAGCATTGTTCAGACAATGTTTACAAAAGATGCATTGCAGAGAGTGAGGTTCGTGATGTGTTGTTCCATTGTCATGGTTCTGAGTATGCTGGTCACTTCGCAACCTTCAAGACAGTGACCAAAGTTCTTCAAGCAGGCTTTTGGTGGCCTACTATGTTCAAGGATGCCCAGCTGTTCATCACTCAATGTGATGTTTGTCAAAGGAGAGGGAAGATCAGCAAGAGAAACGAAATGCCACAGAACTTTATCCTTGAAGTGGAGATTTTCGATTGCTGGGGTATTGACTTCATGGGCCCTTTCCCTTCATCTTTTGGGAACAAGTACATCTTGGTGGCTGTGGACTATGTTTCTAAGTGGGTGGAAGCAATTGCTTCTAAGACCAATGATGCTGCAGTGGTTCTTAACTTGTTTCGAACCATCATCTTTCCAAGATTCGGAGTGCCTCGGATTGTCATAAGTGATGGTGGTTCTCACTTTATCAACAAGGTGTTCAACAAGCTGCTGAAGAAACATGGTGTTCAGCATCGCGTTGCTATTCCTTATCATCCCCAAACGAGTGGACAAGTAGAAGTCTCCAACAGGCAGATCAAGCAAATTCTGGAAAAGACTGTGGGCAAGACAAGGAAAGATTGGTCCGCAAAATTGGATGATGCACTTTGGGCCTATAGGACAGCCTACAAAACACCACTTGGAACTACCCCCATTCCAGCTGCTCTATGGCAAAGCTTGCCATTTTCCAGTGGAGTTGGAACACAAGGCGCATTGGGCTATCAAGAAGATGAATTTCGACTTGAAGCCTGGAGCTGAAAGGCGCCTACTTCAGCTCCACGAACTAGACGAACTTCGTTATCATGCTTATGAGAACTCAAAGCTCTACAAAGAGAAAACTAAAGCATATCATGATAAGAAGATTGTCTCCAGACAATTCGAGCCAAATGACCAGGTGCTTCTATACAACTCTCGTTTACAATTGTTTCCTGGTAAACTGCGTTCTCGTTGGTCAGGTCCTTTCTGATATATCATGATTTTTACCCATTTTTGGACCATGATATATGTTTTTTTATAGAGTCTTTATACTATTTTCGAGTCTATTTGAGTCTTTTACAGGTTGGACTATGTTTGGAGAAAAGTTAGAGATTCTGGAACATTTTGGAGCATTTTGGAGA
Source organism: Alliaria petiolata (assembly GCA_020283515.1). Taxonomy (NCBI): domain Eukaryota; kingdom Viridiplantae; phylum Streptophyta; class Magnoliopsida; order Brassicales; family Brassicaceae; genus Alliaria; species Alliaria petiolata. The sequence continues at coordinate 35,093 of JAHZTW010000159.1, read as the reverse complement.
AGCAGCCGAAGTGATGAAGTCGAAAGAGTGGATTTACACACAAGGTGTCGATCGACACCATCAGTGTCGATCGACACCAGACGAGACCGACCAAAGATGTCGGACTTCCATCAGAAAAAGGAAATCAGCTGAAGTTTCCATTATTTACAAGTTTGCCCCTGACGCGAGTTTGCCTATAAATATAGTTTTTCAGCCATTGTTTAGGCTACACTTTACAACACACACATTATTTTAGAGAGAGATTTTTAGAGAGATTTTGGAGAGAAGAATTTGTCTCCTTAGAGCAAATTTGGAACTCCCTTTATTTATTCTATTGATTTCTTTTATGCTTTCTATTCAAGTTATGATTTCTGTTTCATTAATCATGTCTGAGTAGTTTGCTAGTTAGGTTTAGGGTTTTTCAAAGGTGATTGATGAATTGTTAGGTCGAATTAAATTGTTAGGATAAAATCATTAGAGTTCTTCATCTGGATTTGTGTTTAATGTTTATTCTAGCTTCATGACCTAGAATCTGATCTTAGGTTAATTAATAGATGCGAGAGTATTATTGATTGCCTGAACTAATGTTAGATGAGCAAAATACCTATTCGCAAAGAGATTTGGTTT
>JAHZTW010000158.1:72821-85733 GCA_020283515.1 Alliaria petiolata | reverse complement strand
TGTTTACCGATCATAAGAGTTTGAAGTACATCTTCACTCAACCTGAACTGAATCTGAGGCAACGGATATGGATGGAGTTAGTCGCTGACTACGATCTGGAGATAGCTTATCATCCGGGAAAGGCTAACCTCGTTGCTGATGCATTAAGCCGGAGAAGGCCTAGTGTATCATCTACTAAGGACGTGGAAGGAGTGGTGAATCTCCTAAGGACGTTAAGGTTGAACGTTCTGACTAAGGATACAGAACCGTTGGGTTTGGGAGCTGCGGATCAGGCTGACTTGTTAACGAGGATCCGGTTAGCTCAAGAGGAGGATGAGAATCTGATTAAGATGTCAAAGGCTGACAAGACCGAGTATCAAACTTCAAACAATGGGACAATTGTGTTAAATGGCCGAGTATGTGTTCCAAACGTTAAAGAGTTAAAGGAAGAGATCCTTAAGGAAGCACATCAGTCTAGGTTTTCTGTTCATCCGGGAATGACCAAGATGTACCGCGACCTGAAAAGGTACTATCATTGGGTCGGGATGTAGCGGGACGTGGCCAAGTGGGTGGCTAGTTGTCCGACGTGCCTTTTGATTAAGGCCGAGAACCAGTTTCCGAGTGGTTTGTTGCAAACATTACCAATGCCGGAATGGAAATGGGATATGATCACAATGGACTTTGTGATGGGTTTACCGAAGACTAAGAATAGGCATGACGCGATTTGGGTCATTGTGGATTGACTGACCAAGTCTACTCATTTCTTACCTATGAAAAGACAGATGGAGTGGCTAAGCTGGTGAAGTTATATGTCGATGAGATCGTGAGACTCCATGGCATGCCAGTGAGCATTGTGTCTGATCGTGATCCGAAGTTTACTTCACGATTCTGGAAAGAGTTTCAGGAAGAGTTTGGGACGAAGGTACACATGAGTACTGCGTATCATCCGCAAACGGATGGTCAGTCTGAGAGGATCATCAGGACGTTAGAGGACATGCTGAGAGCGTGTGTAGTAGACTGGGGTGGTAACTGATGTAGGGATTTTTAAGCCTTAACTCAATCCTCAAACACACATGTCATTGTAGTATGTGAGGTGTGAAAGATACTAGGAATACAAGAGCAAAGTAAAGCTAAGTCAAATTCAGATTAATTGGATAAGATAAATCTTAAAAACTACTTGCAGCTACTGAATGAACACGAAAACAATTTTAAAATCCCTACTGAAGGGTTAGCTAACTACTAGACGACTCCTACTAATTTAAATGAGCAAGATACTGATTAAGAAAATTCGAAATCTAAAAACACGCAAATAAGGCTATTTCTAGCAACCTAAATGAACAAACTTTAAATGTAAAGGAGAAAGCTTTTGAAACTACTTATATGACAAAGAACAGATTCAAGGATGAGGTTCATGCTTAGGAAAGCTCAAGGTTCGATCTTGGTTTACAAAAAGTAAATCTACACATTTCTAAATGAGCTATCCTTAGGGCTAAGAAGCAATCTTTCCATGGTTTTGAGGATAAGATAAGATCCTCTCATCATTCATTCTCTCCAAACCCATGGTTTTTGGTGGAAAAGAATGGTTGATGGAGCTGAAGCACGGATCTTAACATGGCCTAACTAGCCCTTATTTGCCACTCTCATGGTCATTAAGGCATACTAGTCTCTTGGTTTGAGCATAAGAGATTCCCCAAGTTCTTATGAGAAAAAGGAAATCTCTTGGATCATAAAGCCTCTCTCAAGGTCTTTAAGCATTTGATACTCCAAACCAAGAAAGGATGAAATTAAGAGCAAGAAAATACCAAGATCTAACTTTTAAAACCTTCCTAATCACCTCATCCTTAAATCCTAAAGAACTACTCCAATATCATTTTCGAACCCCTCATATCCATAGGATAAGAGGAGTTAAACATGATTAAGATAAGAACAAAGAAAGATTAAAGCTTGAAACAAGAAGTACTGAAATTAAAATCAAGGTTTTTGCAAAAGGAAATGCTTAAAATGTCTTACAATGGTGGCTAAATCTAAAATGGGAGAGACAATCCCTAAAAAAACGTGTCTCCCTAAGAAAACAGGTTAAAGTTGCTTATATAGGTCCAAAAATATTGGCCCCCTCACAAAAAGACAGAATATGAGCTGTCAAAGGAAGGAAGGAGAAACTGGTTCGGAGGATCTAGTGGCTTGGTCGATCTTCAGCTCGATCTGTTTGTTGGATCTAGTGGCTTGGTCGATCTTCAGCTCGATCTGTTTGTTGGATCTAGTAGCTGGGTCGATCTAAGAGTCGATCTTTGGTTCGAAGTTAATTTTGGAATGGCTGGGCTTGGTCGATCTTGGGGTTGATCTAAATCCTGGAATTGCCGGGCTTGGTCGATCTTGTGGTCGATCTAAATCTTGAAATGAGCAAACCAGCTCGATCTTAGGGTCAATCTCAGGCTCTTTTCACTTTTCCAAGTTTTCTTTTCACTCCCATCAACTCTTAAGCTCTTCTTTAACCCTCTTGTCCATGCTCATCATCCAAGATAGCTCCAAGTACACAAAATAACCTGAAAATGATGCATATATGCAAGAAATATGCAAATGCTTATGCAATATGTTCTAAAACCTAAAATGGGACAAAAGACACAATTTATCTAAATATGAATGCAATATGCATGAAAACCTATCCTAAATGTATGCTAAAATATGCTAAATTATGAGTCTATCAACTCCCCCAAACTTGCCTTTTTGCTTGTCCTCAAGCAAACAAAGACAAACTAGGAGAAGAAGTTTGAAAATGGGGGTTCAATTCCAAAAAATGTTTTTCAAATGAATCGGCTCAATGGTCCTTGTTCTTAATTCTAGGATGCAGTATACAAACTCTACTTCAAAGAACTTAGCCATACTCATCACATATTGAATCTCAAATCATGACTTGTCTATTCCAAACAATCCAAGAATCCTAACCTTTAACATTCAATTAAGCTCAAACCGTGAATCACACTTATGCATTTAAAACCGAATACATTTGGCTAAGGGACAAGGTTATGAGATAAAAAAGAACTCATTCAAGTGGGTACTCCAAGCTTTGGTTTATCTCAAAAAGGATTGAACTTATGCATAATGCTAAAGGTAAAAGGTAATGTATGCATACATGACTAGACTCTCATCTACCCAAATACACTAACAATGAACCTAATTCCCCTCTCATTCATTTTATTTTTCAGCTCACTCACCCTCTAGAGACTACCCAAATCAAACAAGGCAATACGCCAAGCAATAAACCCACAAGAACTTCATCAAATTCATTCTAGGGAAACTTATCCAACCTTTCTTATAGCTAGTGGTATGCTCATACATTTATTAGCTCCTTTCTTTTCCTTGGATAGCTCTCTTTTTCACAATATATATTTTTTTCTTTTATGCACTTGGCCTCTAGGGCTCTTTTCATTTTATAAGAGAGCTATCACATTTTCTTTTTAACTTGAGCTTTTTCACAAAACCATTCAAGACCAACCACTTAAAACTATGTATCCCTTTTCTTTCATTTCCTTAACACCTTCTATTTTTCTTTTCAAACCTGTGAACTCCCACCCCAAATCAAGCCTAAAACTAGCTTCAATATGCAAAGCTAGCATCATTATGAGAGCCTAAACATGTCGTCCTAAACCTCACACTTTATGACAAGTTCAATCAAAAATAAGGCCTCGCAAATTTGCAATCACACAAGAATTTTGGCTTGAAATAAGGCAAGGGTCAAGGCGTGGTGTTCTATTTAGGCTTACAAGAGAGTGGTGAAGGGAATAAGAAAACCTAAATATGTATATGTTATCCAGGTATTCTTTCTCAAATGCACAAGTATGATAATTAAAAGTTCATGTTAAGGTTCCAATTTATAGGATAGGATTCAATTCATGCTTGTTTCAACTTCAAGGCAAGAAAGTCAAGACAAATGATCCAAATATGGTTAGAACTTAATTTTCAAATTTGCACAAAGCGTCAAAGGACTACTAACTAGGGCCTTGAACCAATTCATGAGCTTAAAACACTTTACAAGGAAAATTGCCCCCTATGCACATGAATGATTCAACCTATATGATAATATCTAGACTCAATCCTAAAATATTTACCAATGCAAATGCAAGCTACATGAATTTTTTCGAAATTTTTGATATTTTTCTGATTTTCTTTGCAAATGTATATGCATGAAGACTTAAATATGCTTAAAGGGAAAATAAGAACACAAAACACAAAATTAAATCTCTCAACCTCTCCCCCAAACTCAAGAGAGACCATCAACAAGAAATAAAATTCAAAAATCCAAAAATGCATTATATATACAATGTTTTGGAATGGTGTACCTTGGAGCTTGTTGTGGTTAGGGCTGAGATCAAGCAGCTGGATCGATCTAGGCACCATTCTCCATCTCTCTTGTTCCTTCTCACACACACTAGAAAGAATAATTAAGTACTAAAAAATTAAAAGCATAAAGAGAAGGATAGTCATGGGAGTGCCTCCCAAGTGCGCTTGGTTTAGAGTCTCTAGCTTGACATGTTGAGGCTTGGATAACCAGGCTCTTACTCATCATAGAACCATCCCCCAAACTCGTGCATCCTTATCTCCTCATAGGGTAAATGCCACGGATCCTCAATGCTCTCTTCATTGGTGAGGGTTAAACCGAGGTACTTGGCAAAGGGTTGTTCCATTGGGGATTCTTCTTCTTCACCCTCCTTGGAGGCTACTTCGATGGGACTCTCCTTTGCCTCCTTCTTGGGAATGAGTTGCACATGTGTTTCTGCCTTGGTGGAGAGCTCTTCCTCAACAAAAGAGCTCTCACTAGCGTCCTCTAAGCATTCAACAACCGAACTTTCTTCACAAGGATCTTCAAATCTTTGCTCCAGATTTTCATCAACAATGTATCCAAGGAGAGCTTCAAGTTCTTTTTCGTCAGCTTCTTGTTGGAGTTCATCATTGGTTTGAGCTTCATCCTCTTGTTCCTCATTCCCTTGTGTGATTTCGGTGTTGATGGACTGTCACAAAAAGTTGCTTATATAGGTCCAAAAATATGTTAAAGTTGCTTATATAGGTCCAAAAATATTGGTCCCCTCACAAAAAGACAAAATATGAGCTGTCAAAGGAAGGAAGGAGAAACTGGTTTGGAGGATCTAGTGGCTTGTTCGATCTTCAGCTCGTTCTGTTTGTTGTATCTAGTGGCTTGGTCGATCTTCAGCTCGATCTGTTTGTTGGATCTAGTGGCTTGGTCGATCTTCAGCTCGATCTGTTTGTTGGATCTAGTAGCTGTGTCGATCTAAGAGTCGATCTATGGGTCGAAGTTAATTTTGGAATGGCTTGGCTTGGTCGATCTTGGGGTCGATCTAAATCTTGGAATTGCCGGGCTTGGTCGATCTTGTGGTCGATCTAAATCTTGAAATGGGCAAACCAGCTCGATCTTAGGGTCGATCTCAGGCTCTTTTCACTTTTCCAAGTTTTCCTTTGACTCCCATCAACTCTTACACTCTTCTTTAACCCTCTTTTCCATGCTCATCATCCAAGATAGCTCCAAGTACACCAAATAACCTGAAAATGATGCATATATGCAAGAAATATGCAAATGCTTATGCAATATGTCCTAAAACCTAAAATGGGACAAAAGACACAATTAATCTAAATATGAATGCAATATGCATGAAAACCTATCCTAAATGTATGCTAAAATATGCTAAATTATGAGTCTATCAGTAACTGGGATAGTCATCTACCATTGGCTGAGTTCGCGTATAACAACAGTTACCAAGGGAGCATTGATATGTCTCCGTATGAGGCGTTGTATGGACGGCGGTGCAGAACACCGTTGTGTTGGACCCAAGTGGGGGAGCGGAGTGAGTTAGGACCCGCGATAGTTGAGGAGACTACTGAAAAGATTCGGTTTCTGAAAGTCAAGGTAAAAGAGGCTCAAGACCGGCAAAAGAGTTATGCCGATAAGCGCCGTAAGGACTTAGAGTTCAGTGTGGGCGATCTGGTTTATCTGAAGGCTATGACCTACAAGGGGAAAAGCCAAGCAATGTTTGATGCTAAGTTTAGTCCGAGGTACATGGGGCCGTATCAGATTCTGGAAAGGGTTGGGGCAGTGGCATATAAGTTGGCTTACCGCCGAAAATGAGTGCTTACCACAATGTGTTTCACGTGTCGCAGTTGAGAAAGCACATAACCGAACGTGAGAACGTTATATCTGAACCGCCTCCGGAACAGCAAGAGGATCTGACCATGGAAGGTAGACCGATCCGTGTGGTTGGCCGGAAAGAAAAGGTTAAGCGTGGTAAAGTGGTCAAGATGATCAATGTTCTGTGGGACTGTAATGGCGATGAGCAAACGACTTGGGAAAAAGAGTCAAGGATGAGTACAAAGTTCCCGAAATGGTTTGAGAAACTTCCTGAGGAAGAAACGGATTCGAGGACGAACCCAAACTGAGTGGGGGAGAATTGTAGCATCCTCGACCAAAAATCCTAAATACGGTCGTGCGGGTCATGAGATGGCCGTTGTATATACGTTCTGGTATGATTGAGATTCGTCCGTTTCAGTAAATATGTATGTACCGTGGTACGTCTGTAAGGTCAAGGACCGTACCGTGTCTGCGTCCATTAGGTTAAGGATCGTACTGTGGTTGGACCGAGTAAATATTGTGGAATTGGTCTAAGGGTCGAGGGACAAAGGTACTAGGCCGTGGGCCGTGGTTTTACTCGAGGGAAATCGGTTTATCCTTAGTGGAAAATGATTTATCCCGTGTTTGGCCGAGCGGTTGAGGTTTGGCCGAGTGAAAAAGGAAAGTTGGCCAGTTTGGCCGCGAAAAACTTAATTTGGACCGAGAGAAAGTTAAACCGCGCGGGTTAAAGTCGGTTTGGACGGTCGAGCTAGGGCTTTTGGGGTTTTCTCTCTATAAATAAGCTTGTCTCTCGCGGCCGCATGAGAGAATCACGAGTTATCCCGAGCGAAAGCACTTGAGGCATTTTTCACCCGAGAGAAAATCCGAGCCGGCGAGAGAAATCCGAGAGTCGTCGAGAGATTGTTCTGTCCGTGACGAGTATGAGATTTCTGTCCGAGAGAATCGATCGGGAGATGTCGATTTGCCGAGAGAAATTTCGTTTATCTCGAGGAATCCCGATCGGATCGCGACTTAGCCGAGAGAGTGATCTGATATCCGCGAGATAGTCGAGGTAAGCCGATTATCACCGTGAGATTTATGTTCTGTTGTGTTTTCACCGAGAGATGATCGTGTAATCTGACCGTAGGCAAGTTTTGGCCTAGCCATCCGAGAGATGTCCGAAGATTTCTGCGTGGGTCTTGAGTTAGCCGAGAACACTTAGAACCGTCCGAGAGATTTCGGTAAGTGTTCGGCTAATTTGTTTCTGGTTGAGTTTTTCTCGACTGTGGTTTGACTAATCTTTTTATTTTGGTCTGTTTCCGAGGGAATTGATATGTCTACATTTTGCATCATATTTCCCTCCATTTAGTGTAAGTTTCTTATCATTTAGCATCATTGTGTTGCATTGTATCATTTAGAGTCCTAGAGTGTATTTGCATAGTCCTTGCATGTATTGGTGCATTTGGAGTCTTGATCAGGTAATATGGATGCTGTGGACGCAACAATGGAGTTGAGGAAGAATGGCACAACATTTGGAGGAGGAAGAAGTCACCAAGAAGATGGAGCAGAAAACTTCTGGCGCTGGTTCGGCGAGTTGGTTCGATGAAAGAGGCCAAACCAAACATCCAGGACGTCCGTTCGGCGAGTTGGTTCGACGAAGGTCACCGAACCATTCTTCCAGATGTTATGTTCGACGAAGCTGTTCGATGAAGCTCGCCGAACCAAACTTCCAGGGGTTCGGTTCGACGAAGCCGTGTGACGAAAGACGTCGAACCGTACCCAGACGCAAAGAGATGAATCAAGGCATTGAGATTCGTTCGACGAAGTGGTTCGACGAAGCACACCGAACCGAACTTCCAGGGGTTCGGTTCGATGAGTTGGTTTGATGAAGCTCGTCGAACTGAACCCAGACGAATCTTTTTTGTCTACTTTATGAGTCCCTCCTATAAATACTCTTTAGACCTAATTTAGGAACTTGGGGATGGGTTAGATTTAAGGATTTCTAATGGTTCAATCTTGCAATCTAGGATAGATTCTTTCATTTCTCTTCTTATTAAGTAGTTCCTAATGCCAAATAGCTAATCTTTGCTATTTTGGATCATAGGCATTTCATACACCCACCAAGTGTTTGATGAAATGCTTGAACCAACTTAATAAGAGATTTACATTCCTAGCCTAAGACATTAGTTGCCTAGGGTGTTTATCATGCCATTTAGACTTGTAATTAATGCTTGTTAATCATTCTAATGCTAAAACATCATTAGTTCATTAGGGTGATTAAGAAAGGGATTATTGCCATATTTAAGTATTCTAGGCATAGAGTTAGCTTGATTAGTTGCTTAAATGATTGCAAGGTTGTCCATTTAGTTTCCCAAATCAATGATTCTATCCCTAGGTTTCGTTTTTAGTTAATTTGATAATCTTGATTAGTAGTAATTGCTTGATTAGTACTTGATTAGTGATAATTAAGGCCTACTTTCATATTATTGCTCTAGTAGTGTCTCTTTTAGTTTGTGTTTTGCTTTTAATTGTCACTTGTTACTTGAATTTGCCAATTTAACTTAGCTTAAACCAAACTTTGTATTCTTAGTGAATCATCTCTCAAAATGGATTGATATTTCAAGTATTGCAATGATATGAGCAATTTAGAAATTGCTTGCAAGAGATAAAAAGTCTTGTATCAATTTGGCGCCGTTGCCATATTGGGAGTGTTTGATCTTTAAGATTTGAATTTAGCTTGAGACTAAGTAATCCTCTTGTATTTATTGACCATCTACTTTTCTAGATTTCAGTTTTTCTTGAATGCATTTGAGATCACAAGGAGACAACAACTTCCAAGGCTTTCAAGACATTGAATTGGAAAGGGTTGCAAGGATTGCAAGAAGAGAAGCTGCAAGGTTAGAGAGGTTGAGAATTGAAGAACAACAAAGGGACCAACATCCTCCACCACACATGGTGCAAGCACCAAGGGGGAATGGAAACCCCTTACATGCGCCTAGACAAGGGAGGACTATTGGAGCTGGAGATGCTCCAAATACACATCAAAATCGCTATGGTATCCAACCTCCACCGGTTCAAAACAATACCTTTGAAGTGAAGCAGCTTTCATCTCTATGGTTCAACAAGATAAGTTCCATGGATTGCAAATGGAGGATCAACTAGATAACTTGGACAACTTTGATAGAGTTTGTGGGTAATTCAAGATGAATGGTGTGAGTGAGGACGCTTTCAAGCTAAGACTATTTCCCTTCTCTCTTGGGGATAGAGCAAGTCAATGGGAGAAAAACTTGCCTCAAGGTACTATCACCACTTGGGATGAATGCAGGAAAGCTTTCCTATCTAAGTTCTTCTCCAACACAAGGACGGCCAAGTTAAGAAATGAGATCTCTAGCTTCACTAAAAAGAACAATGAGTCCTTCAATGAAGCATGGGAAAGATTTAAGGGCTACACAATGCAATGTCCTCATCATGGTTTCGCACAAGAGTCTCTACTAAGCACCATCTATAGAGGTGTCCTTCCAAAGATAAGAATGCTCCTTGATACCGCAAGCAATGGGAATTTCTTAGGCAAAGAAGTTGAAGATGGTTTGGAGCTTGTAAAGAATCTTGCCTTGAGTGATGGTAATTACAATGAAGACTATGATAGAGCTCTAAGGGGGGTTATTTTGATGCTCACAAGAAAGAAATGAAGTCTCTCCATGACAAGATGGACAAGCTCATGTCTTCTTCCCAAAGGCATGTACATTTTGTTGAAGAGAACCAAGAGGAATGTGCTGATCAAATTGAGTACCAAGAGGGTCAAGAGGTGGTAAATTTCGTGGGTGGCAAAGGAGGATACAACAACAACTATAACAACAACTATAAGGGGAACAACAACCTCTCTTATAGGAGTACTAATGTGGCCAATCCCGAAGACCAAGTCTACCCTACTCAAACTACTCAAGGCAAACCCTTTGGGAGCTACAACAATCAACAAAAGGGTTATGCACCAAGGTCTAATTACCAAGGAGGAAACCAAGGCAAATTTGGTGGGAAAAAGTATAACCAAGCCAACGCTCCACCGGGTTTTACTCATCCTCCACAAGGTCCTCCACAAGACAATGTTCAGCTTATGATTCAACAAATCCTACAAGGTCAAGCCAATAGTGATGCTAATATGGGAAAGAAGATTGCTGAAATTAACACAAGAATGGATTCTTCACTCAATGAGCTTGCTACTCAAATAGGAGGTCTTCAACAAAATTTCAAGCAACTTGAAAAAGGCAAGGCTTCTAGCTCAAATTCTCAAGGTACTCTACCGGGAAGTGTGAGGCAAATCCCAAGGAATACATCAATGTCATTACTTTGAGAAGGGGAAAGGAGTTGCCTCCAAGGACAAGTCCTTTGATCAATGAGGACATTGAAATTCAAGATGGGGAGGATATCTTTGAAAAAGCTCAAGATGCTATAACTTTTGATGATGTGTATATTGCAAAAAAAGAGCAAGGAAGTGGTAAAGGAGAAGCCAAAGGAGGATGTGCACAAGAAGGAGTCAAGATTTGTTCCTCCACCTTACAAGCCTAAACTTCCTTTCCCTTGGAGGTTTAAGAAACAATTGGTGGAGAAATACAAAGCTATGTTTGACAAGCAAATCAAGAACATTGAGCTCAAGATACCTTTGGTGGATGCCTTTATGATGATTCCACAATATGCTAAGTTCTTGAAGGATACAGTGGCACAAAGAGCAAGGGATATCCAAGGAGTCATGCTAGTTTCTCAAGAGTGTAGTGCTATAATTCAAAGCAAGGTGGTACCAAAGAAGCTAGGAGACCCTGGTTCTTTCACTATACCTTGCGCCCTAGGTCCTCTTGGGTTTGAAAATTGCTTGTGTGATCTTGGAGCTAGCATCAACCTTATGCCATATTCAATTGCAAAGAAGCTCGGTTTTACCAAGTAGAAAGAGTGTGGAATCTCCTTAATACTTGCGGATAGAAGTCTGAGGATGCCTATTGGAGTTCTTGAGGATTTGCCTCTCAAGGTTAGCAACTTCATCATTCCCACGGATTTCATGGTGCTTAAGATGGATGAGGAGCCAAATGATCCTTTGATTTTGGGAAGACCTTTCCTAGCTACAGCTGGTGCTATCATTGATGTTAAGCATGGGAAGATTGGTTTACATCTTAGGAAAGGGGTTGAGTTAAAGTTTGACATAAAGGAGACCTTGAGGAAACCAACCATTGATGGTCAAGCTTTCTACATTGAAACTATGGATGAGCTAGCTGATGAGTTGCTAGAACAACTAGCTTAAGAAGACCATCATAGTGTGGTTCTAACAAAACCACATGGAAAGAATGGCTACTTGGATGAGGAAACACAAGCATACATGCTCATGCTTGATTCAAGCAAGTCTCTTGATGGGGAGGAAAGCTTTACAAGATTGGTAGCTTCATGTGAGGGTGAGGTGAAATTTGACCAAGACAAGGAGTCCATGAGGGTTGAGGTTCCAAGTCAAGGACAAGAGGAAAGGCTAGAAGAGCTTGAGGATAGCGATTTGGCTAAGGACCTTGATGAGGATTGGATTGAAGCTTCAAAAGTGGAACTCAAGCCACTTCCCATTGATCTAAGGTATGCTTTCTTAGGCCCTAACTCTACTTACCCCATTATTGTAAATGAACAATTGAGTGATGATGAGCTCAACTCTCTCTTGAATGAGTTGAGAAAGTATATGAGAGCTATTGGTTACTCACTAAGTGACATCAGTGGCATATCTCCTATACTTTGTACTCATAGGATTCACCTTGAAAATGAGAATGCTTCCTCAATTGAACATCGAAGAAGATTAAACCCAAACCTTAAGGAAGTAGTGAAGAAGGAAATTTAAAACTTTTGGAAGCAAATGTGATCTATCCTACTAGTGACAGCACTTGGGTTTCTCCCGTGCATGTTGTCCCTAAGAAAGGTGGAATCACTGTGATTAAGAATGATAAAGATGAGCTAATACCAACTAGAACCATCACCGGCCATAGGATTTGTATTGATTATCGAAAACTTAACGCTTCCACTAGAAAAGATCATTTCCCTCTTCCTTTTATTGACCAAATGCTTGAGAGATTGGCTAACTACCCTTTCTATTGTTTCCTTGATGGATATAGTTGGTTCTTCCAAATACCCATTCATCCTAATGATCAAGAGAAGACTACTTTCACATGCCCTTATGGTACCTTTGCATATCGAAGAATGCCATTTGGGTTATGTAATGCTCCAGCCACCTTTCAAAGGTGCATGATGAATATCTTCTCCGATCTTATTGAGGAAATGGTAGAGGTGTTTATGGATGACTTTTATGTGTATGGTGCCTCTTTTTCTGCTTGTCTTTCTAATCTTTGCAGGGTTCTACAAAGATGTGAAGAGTCTCACTTGGTGCTTAATTGGGAAAAGTGTCACTTCATGGTCAACCAATGAATTGTGTTGGGTCATAAGATTTCTTAAGATGGTATAGAAGTGGATAGAGCCAAGATAGATGTCATGGTCAAGATGGCGCCACCAATCAATGTGAAAGGCATAAGGAGTTTCCTTGGGCATGCCGGTTTCTATAGGAGATTCATCAAGGATTTCTCTAAGATTGCTAGACCTTTGACAAGACTCCTTTGCAAGGAGGTGGAATTTCAGTTTGATGAAGAGTGCTTGCAAGCTTTTGAGACCATCAAGAAGGCACTTGTGAGTGCCCCCATTGTGCAAGCACCGGATTGGAGTCTACCTTTTGAGATCATGGCTGATGCTAGTGACTATGCCGTTGGAGCTGTGCTTGGGCAAAGGAAAGACAAGAAGCTTCATGTGAT
>JAHZTW010000158.1:59507-71508 GCA_020283515.1 Alliaria petiolata | reverse complement strand
ATGAGAGATGTGTCACACTTCTATTGGGATGAGCCCTATCTCTACAAGAGATGTGCTGATGGGATTTATAGAAGATGCTTAGCACAAGAGGAGGTTGAGAGTGTGATATTTCATTGCCATGGGTCTAATTATGGAGGGCATTTCGCCACATTCAAGACAGCTACAAAGGTGCATCAAAGTGGGTTTTGGTGGCCTACATTGTTCAAGGATACTCATGAGTTCATCAAGAGATGTGAGCCTTGTCAAAGAAACGGGAACATAAGCAAAAGAGATGAGATGCCCCAAAACCCAATCTTAGAAGTGGAGTTGTTCGATGTTTGGGGCATAGACTTCATGGGACCTTTCCCATCTTCTTATGGGAACCAATACATCTTAGTGGCTGTTAATTATGTCTGAAAGTGGGTTGAAGCCATTGCAAGTCCTACTAATGACTCCAAGGTCGTGGTTAAGATGTTCAAGAGCATAATATTCCCAAGGTTTGGTGTGCCAAAAGTTGTGATTAGTGATGGGGGAAGCCACTTCATCAACAAGGTCTTTGAAGGGTTATTGAACAAACATGGTGTCAAGCATAAGGTAGCCACCCCTTACCACCCTCAAACTAGTGGTCAAGTGGAAGTCTCAAACCGTGAGATCAAGGCTATTCTAGAGAAAATTGTGGGTCTAGCAAGAAAGGATTGGTCAATCAAGCTTGATGATGCTTTGTGGGCTTATAGGACAGCTTTCAAGACACCAATTGGAAGGTCTCCTTTCAACCTTGTGTATGGAAGAGCTTGTCATCTACCAGTAGAGATTGAACACAAAGCTTTTTGGGCTGTGAAGCTTCTCAACTACAACATAAAAACTGCCCAAGAAAAGAGATTGATCCAACTCCAAGAGCTTGAGCAGATTAGGCTTGAGTCTTATGAAAGCTCAAGGATCTACAAGGAGAGGACCAAGGATTTTCATGACAAGAGGATTGTGAAGAAGGAGCTAAGTGTTGGTGACAAAGTTCTTCTCTACAATTCAAGATTGAAGTTGTTCCCGGGTAAGCTCAAGTCAAGGTGGGGAGGCCCTTTTGAGATTCAAGAAGTGTTGCCATATGGAGCCATCACCTTGATTTGAAAGAATGGGGAGAGTTTCACAGTCAACGGTCATAGGTTTAAGCCATACTTGGTGAATGAGCCTAAGGAAGAGGCAAGCTCAATTCCTCTTCAAGATCCCCCTCTAGCCTAAAAAGGTTTGAAAAGTCGAGCTAATGGCGTTAAACAAGCGCACTTGGGAGGCATTCCCATGGTTATCCTTGTATATATTCTTGATTTAGTTCTATGATTATGTTTCTTTGAGTTTTTGAAAGTTTTAAATTGAGTATGGAGGACTTAGACTTGAAGAAAAGATGTGGAGAAAACTTTTAAAAGTGGTTCGGCGACCTGGTTCGACGAAACACGTCGAACCATTTCTCCAGGGTCATTCGACGAACTGATTCGGTGAAGGAGGCCGAACCACTTTTCCAGGGCAGCCGTTCGACGAGTTGGTTCGGTGAAGGACGTCGAACCATTTTTCCAGGAGTTCGGTTCGACGAAGACGTTCGATGATCACGCCGAACCATTTTTCCAGGGTCACGGTTCGACGAGATGGTTCGGTGAATTCGTCGAACCGTTTCCAAAATCAGGTGATATGGGGAGAACAAGGAGTGAGGCTAGCAAGAGACAAGGCAAGAGGCCTGTGGAAGTGGAAGAAGAAGATCCCGAGGAGAGTCCACCGGTCATAAGGAAGTTGTCCCAAAAGAGGGACATTAGTAGGGAGAAAGCAAGAGCAAGTCGAGTCGAGAAAGCTGTGGCCACTCCTCCAACACCCTCAGATGTGTACAAGGCCCTTATGGAGAGACCTTTCAAGGGAACCAAGTACCCGGATCATGAGTTGCTAGAAGAGTTGGGTCTCTTGGAGGATGTGACAGCGATTTTTCAGAATTTGGGAAGCACAAGGTGGTTCAACAAATCGTACCCGAGCTACCAAGAGGAAACATGCCAATTCCTCTCTTCTTTGAAGGTGACGACTTTGAGNTGTGACAGCGATTTTTCAGAATTTGGGAAGCACAAGGTGGTTCAACAAATCGTACCCGAGCTACCAAGAGGAAACATGCCAATTCCTCTCTTCTTTGAAGGTGACGACTTTGAGCTGGGGAGGGGTTGATGAAGAAAAGGATGGTTTCGGTTTCATCAAATTTCGGGTTCGCAACAAGTCCTACAAGATGGGCTTCAAGAAGCTAAGTGAGGTGCTTAAATTTGATGAGGGTACCGGTCCGGGATCCCGCTTGGATGTTAGGAAAAGCGAGTTGGAAAAGCTATGGAAGTTTCTTACTAATGGGGATTACAAGGCCGGGAGAGTGAGGAGCACCATGATCCGACTTCCCGCTATTCGCTATGCTCACAAGGTGTTAGCTCACACCTTTTTTCCTAAGAAGGAAACCTTGATTGTCACTTCCGAAGAATGGGAAATGCTTGATGCTGGGCTCAAGGACATCATCCGCTACTGTCATGACAACATCCTAATGAGAGGAGATGCTACGGGGAATGGTATGGTGCAGCTTTGGGTGGCTCATGCAGCAAGTTACTATGCTCGGGCAACTAGCAAGAAGGATCGCTCGATCCCACTCACCATTGGAGGTATGATCACACTGATCCTAGAGGAAGTTGGCATCAACATGGGAGAACCCTCAGCCGAGAGGAAGTTTATAGATTCCTCCTACATCCTTAAGGGTCAGTTTTTGGTTAAGGAAGGAAGTGGGTACCGGTATAAATTCAATGCGGGAAAGCTCAAGGAGGCTACAATCAAGATCCCTTGCATTCACCTCACTAGCCTAAAGGAGAGGTCAAACGCTGCCTTCACTCAATCCGACGAAGAGCAAGACGACATAGAGACCTTCCCGATGGGTTCATGGGACACTTCCCACCAGCCATATCAAGCTCCTCCGGTCTATGGCAGCGAGAGGTACGACTTTGTACCATATGAAGCAACCAACCAAGGAGAGCCTTCTAGACCAGCTCACCAACACATCAAGCTTCTCCAAAGATGGAACAAATGGCAAGACAAGACCATTAGGAAGCTTGTGAAAACGGTGAAAGGATTGAAAGGGCAAATCAAGGAGCTAAAGGCTAAGATTGGAGGAGCTTCTTCCCAAAGGCATGGAGAGATGCAACAAGAGGATGATGAAGCGGATAGCACAATGGCGGGAAGACGCCATTCCTTCCGAAGAACCCCAAGTGTACCAAGCCATGAGAATGAGCCACGCCTCTCTTCTTATGAGACAAGAAGGCGTGAGAAGAGAGTCATGCGATCCCCCACTCCTCAATCCAGCAATCCATCCTACTCCATGGACTCTTACTCCTCCTCCTCCATGCACTTTTGATCAAGGTACCACTCCAATCATTGTAAATACCATTTAGTCTTTTATTTTTGCATATTGAAATCTTCTCCAAGATTGGATTACACAAGAGACTGTGTAATTTAAGTTTGGGGGAGTATGGTGTATTTGATTTTGTGTTTTGTGATCTTATTTTCCTTTTTCATGCATCTTTGAGTCTCATGCATTCATCTATGGCATAGAAAAAACCAAAAAAATTGAAAAATTTTGAAAATTAAAAAAAAATAGCATGTAGTTTCATTTGCATTTGTTACATAAGTAGGATTGAGTCTAGCTTTCATATAGGATTGCATTCTTGTATAGGGGACAATGATGATTTTTTCTTGTAAGGTGTTTAACTCATGAATTAGTTCAAGGCCCTAGTTAGTAGTTCTTTGATGCTTGAAGTGCAAATTTTGAAAGTTAAAGTTGAACCCTACTTGGACCTCACCATTTGAAATTCAAGTTTTAATTGAAGCAAGCTTTGAATAGAAACCAACTGTCTTGAACTTGAACCTAATTTGAACAAGTAATTATCATGGTTGTGCATTGCTAGAGAACTTGTGGATACCATATACATATTTGGGTTATCTTCTTTCCTTTTACCACTCTTGTTAACCCAAATAGTCGACTCTCATCTTTAGAGCGGTTGAAATCGAACTCCCTAACTAAGCTTCCTTTGAAACCTCTTCCTTATTGAGTGCATTAATAAGGAATGTTAAAGAGTTGGTGAAAATGAATGCTTGTGTAGGTTAAGGCTTGGGTTCACTTGAATGAGTATGGGTATGGCTAGACCTTTTGGAGTAGAGTTTGCATTAGAGGATCCTAGAATTAAGAACAAGGACCATCAAATTGATTTATTTGCTTGACACCTTTGGATTTGAGTCCCCACTTTCAAACCTCTCTCCTTAGCTTGTGTTTCATTTGCTTGGGGACAATCAAAAGACAAGTTTGGGGGAGTTGATAAGTCTACATTTTGCATAATATTTCCCTCCATTTAGTGTAAGTTTCTTATCATTTAGGAGTCTAATTAAGCATCATTGTATTGCATTGTATCATTTCGAGTCCTAGAGTGTATTTGCATAGTCCTTGAATGTATTGGTGCATTTGGAGTCTTGATCAGGTAATATGGATGTTGTGGAGGCAACAATGGAGTTGAAGAAGAATGGCACAACACTTGGAGGAGGAAGAAGTCACCAAGAAGATGGAGCAGAAAACTTCTGGCGCTGGTTCGGCGAGTTGGTTCGACGAAGGAGGCCGAACAAAACATCCAAGACGTCCGTTCAGCGAGTTGGTTCGACGAAGGTCACCGAACCATTCTTCCAGGGGTTCGGTTCGACGAAGCTGTTCGATGAAGCTCGCCGAACCAAACATCCAGGGGTTCGGTTCGACGAAGCCGTTCGACGAAAGATGTCGAACCGTACCCAGACGCAAGGAGATGAATCAAGGCATTGAGGTCCGTTTGACGAAGCGGTTCGACGAAGCACACCGAACCGAACTTCCAGGGGTTCGGTTCGACGAGTTAGTTCGATGAAGCTCGTCGAACTGAACCCTGACGAATCTTTTTGTCTACTTTATGGGTTCCTCCTATAAATACCTTTTAGACATAATTTTTACCTTAACATTTTATTCTCTTTGTTCTAAGCCTAAACTTTTAGCCACTTTGAGGAAAAACTTTGTTTATGCTTGAATCTTTGAGTTTAATGCAATATCTCTTTTAGATTTATTGTTTTATCTTTCTCTAATCATGTTTAACCTTTCCCTAATCTTTGATTTGATGGGTTTAACTATGATTAGTGAGTAGTTCTTTAGGAACTTGGGGATGGGTTAGATTTAAGGATTTCTAATGGTTCAATCTTGCAATCTAGGATAGATTCTTTCATTTCTCTTCTTATTAAGTAGTTCCTAATGCCAAATAGCTAATCTTTGCTATTTTGGATCATAGGCATTTCATACACCCACCAAGTGTTTGATGAAATGCTTGAACCAACTTAATAAGAGATTTACATTTCTAGCCTAAGACATTAGTTGCCTAGGGTGTTTATCATGCCATTTAGACTTGTAATTAATGCTTGTTGATTATCCTAATGCTAAAACATCATTAGTTCATTAGGGTGATTAAGAAAGGAATTAATGCCACACATCATGGTTTAATCTTATTTAAGTGTTCTAGGCATAGAGTTAGCTTGATTAGTTGCTTAAATGATTGCAAGGTTGTCAATTCAGTTTCCCAAATCAATGATTCCATCCCCAGGTTTCATTTTTAGTTAATTTGATAATCTTGATTAGTAGTAATTGCTTGATTAGGGCTTCATTAGTAGTAATTTAGGTTGAGTTTGATATTATTGCTCTTGTAGTATCTCTCTTAAGTTGTAACTTGCTTTTAATTGTCACTTGTTACTTGAATTAGCCAATTTAGCTTAGCTTAAACCAAACTTTGTATTCTTAGTGAATCATCTCCCAAAATGGATTGATATCTCAAGTATTGCAATGATATGAGCAATTGAGAAATTGCTTGCAAGAGATAAAAACTCTTGTATCAGGAATACATAATATTGTTCGAGGAAAAGTGAGCGGTTTGAAAGATAGCCGAGAGGAGATTGGATCTCGCAGGTTTAGCCGTAACGAAAGCCGAGAGAACGCAAGTGCGTCCGACTATCTCTGTTTCTGACCGAGAAATCACTGAGTTTCTTCCGACTGAAACGTTTGCCTTTGTGTCTAAGGTGAGTGCGTGACTGTGGCTGATCTGGAATCGTAGGATTGCTAGGTTATCTGATTTTCATTGATTGCTTGTGTAAGTTAGTGGTTTCGGCTTAGCAAGGTCAATGCATTTCTGTGTTTCTGATTTGGTTAAGTGTGAACCGTGAGAATATATGATGTCTAACTAGCTTGTTTGGATAGCCGGATCGAGTCTCTTGCTTGGGTGATGTGTGATTCACGCCAAAGCAGAACCGAGTCCATAAGTCATGGTCCGCGAGTTAGGGTAGATGATCATATCTGTTTTCTGTGCTTGCTTGCTAAGTGATAATGTAAATTGTATAATTGTTGCTTGATTGCGTTTTCTGGTATTGGTTGGTGGTACGGGATGACCGTACTCACTAAACATTTATGATAATGCTTATGCCTCTCTTATGTGTGGAGTGTGCAGGTAAAGAAGTTATCCGGGACGTTTAGTCTTGAAGGCGGACTTGAAGGCAGTGAAGAAAGAAGTGGATTAGGACGGGTTTTGGGGTTTATTTATCATGAGTTGTTCAGGATAATTGGCTTTATATTTCTGTTATGACTTACAACGGAATTGGCTAAGTTAGTTTATGTTTTAAGAACCTCGGTTTATGTCTGGATTTGGAATAATGATGCAATATGAATGAATGTTTATGAATCGAATGCGTTGTTTAAGTTTAAGAAAAATCTGAGAAATATGCTAAGTATGGAATCTGGTTAGAGTTGGACTCGGGACGGCCGGCCTGGTTAGGATTATCGGGTTGGGTCGCCAGAAAAATCCTTTTGTATTGGGGAGGCTATTCTTGGTTACTGCTGGAGCCATCATTGACGTGAAGCACGAGAAAATCTCTCTACACTTGGGCAAGGGTGCAAAGTTAAAGTTTGGTATCAAGGACGGTGTAAAGAAGGCAACGATCAATGGCCAAATCTTTCAGGTAGACATCACTGATGAGCTGAACCCATGCAAGGAGAAACACGTCTTCGAAGGTCAGAGAGTTCAGACTGCGAGGGAAAACCACGTGGAAGCCTTGACAGAGGCAAAGAAGGAACAAACCGAGACCTTGCTCGGCATGCATGAGAAGAAACATAGAGTTTCTTCCTTCTCAGTTGAAACAAAAGGAAAGGCCAGATTTAAGAAAGAGATCAAGGCTGAGGATGAACCTGATGGGGAAGCTTTGCTGGTCTTTTTCAATCAAGATAAAGAGGAGAACCCCAAGAAGAGGGTACCGGTAGAAAAGGGCAAGAAAGAGAACTCCTACAAGATTGCCTTTGGTAATGCTAAAGGATTGCCTAGCAAAGATCGAGCCCCAACTAAGAGCATCATGAGCTTGCATCCATTAGAGCACACGGATGGCTCCATACGGTGCAAAGTCAAGTGCAAAGGGGGCTCGAAACCATTCACACGGGCACGATTTCTACTTCCTTCGTGTTTGATGGAAAATGATAAGGAAAGGGTAATGTAGATAATGCGCATGGTCTACACCAAAGAGGTCCAACCAGGGACAAGCTCCACTATGTCTCCAACCATCCCATGTTCCTCAACCCCACACTAAAAGGGAGTAAGGAAAGTTGAGCTAAGCGACGTTAAACAAAAACGCACTTGGGAGGTAATCCCATGTCTATCCTTGTATATATTCTTGTTCTATTTTATGCTTTTTACTTTTCTCTGTGTAGGAAAAATAAAATGGGAGCAAGAGGCACATTCTTGGAAATGCATTGGTCTTTGAAAGGGGGAAAGTAGACACGAGATTGAGTCATAGATCGACCAGACACAGCTCGATCTTTGCTAGATCGAGCTACTAAATCGAGTGGTTCTAGTCGATTCAAATTGAATCGACCAGATGATTGAGTGAATGGCTCGATTTCGAGAGGATGACCCACCCGTGAGTTCGAACGAATATTCAAACGGGGTGTGGATTGAGTGATTTCACTCGATATTGGAAAGGAAATCGATGTCTGGATCGATCATTTCACTCGATCTTTGTCGAAACGATCACTAGATCGACCCAGGAGCTCGATATGAGAATTATGATATTGGCAATGAGGGTCCACAAAACGAGGAGAGAAATCGATCTCTGGATCGATTTAAATCCAATCGGAGCAATATCCAGACGATCGATTTCAGGCGAATTAGGCATGAAATCGAGGTCTAGATCGACCAAAGTGACTCGATCTCATGTCAAGGTAAATTTTCAAATTTCTCTCTCTTTCTCCTTCCATCCGAATTTAAATTTGAATTTTGGTCAAAGCTGACACCTTTGACCATGGTGGACGAGCTTTGACCACAAATTCCAAGACCACTTGCATGCATGGCTCCAAAATATTTTCTGTTTATAAAGCTTTGCCCACACACTCTCTTTTCACTCACTTGTATTTCCAAACTTGGTTTTTAAGAGAGAGAGTGTGAGTTTCGGGTTTTTGGCAAGAGAAAGAGCTTTTCATTCCTTCATTTGTATCCCTTGAAAGGTATTTAAATTTCTGATTTTTATTTCTTTGGGATTGCATTGAAATTCCTTGTTTTTAGGAATAGATTGATATGGATTGCTAGGGATTTTGTTTTGATTTTTGAAAATGTCTATGTTTGGGGGAAAAATCTAAGATTCTTCCATATTTCTAAAAGATTTCCTCTAGATTTAATGATATATTTTTGAATATCCCCTAAAAATTTAGAAACATTGCATAGGGTTTTCAAAAATATAAACTTTTTTATTCTATTCTCCTTGCCGTCATCTTGCTCTCATTCTCCTTGTGAGCTCTTGTCTTTCAGGTACGATGGCACCAAGAAAGTGAAACAGAGGTGAAAAACAGCAAGTGGTAGAGCACCAAGTCAAGGAAGAAGAGGTCAAGTGGAGCAAGGAAGAGAGGATAACGAGGAAGAGGCTAGAAAGATTGAGGTTCGAGCCAACGAGGTTTGCAAGTAGAGAATTCTTGCAAAGGCTCGGTTTGTTGGAGGGGTTCGATGATCTGCTCAAGAACATGGGGTTGGCATGCCTTGCACGCATATACTGCCCCACATACCCCGAAGCTGCCCTCCACTTCTCTCCATTTTGGAGTTCTCCTTTGAAGATCTGAGTTTTCAAACTCCATCCACGGGTCACCTAACTTTCAAGCTCAGGATGCAAGCCTACCACCTCTCCATTCCCGAGTTATGTGAGGCCTATGATCTCAACGCTGAAGCTACACAAGTGGAGTTCCCAGACTTCAAGTTCGCAAGTAAGTTTTGGGACGTGATTAGCGATGGAGACTACAAGGGAAATACAGCTAAGATCAAGAAAGTAAGGCACCCCTTGTTGTGATACATCCTCAAGCTCCTTGCTCACACGGGAACATCCACGACCCCAGCAGTGACCAAGAACGAGCTGCGTTTCCTCTTCCAAGGGTTGAAGAACATTTTGTGCGATAGCGAGGAAGGAGACGAAGCCTTTGAAGATGATCTAGGGGATTATGTGAACTATGGCTGCATCCTAGCCTCTTCGTTGGTGAAGTACAAGGCATGGGCTATGAGGTGTAAGGCATCCTCAGCGTTCATTGGTGGCTTCCTCACACCTTTGTTCATTCAAGCGGGAGTGATTCTTAGAGACTTTGTGATGTAGAAATAAGGGGGCTTGTTCTTACAAGGGTGATGGATGGTGAATCACTAGTTGGTCGTACGGCACTCTCTAGAGAATCAATAGAGATGGTCTGATGAATAGAGGTGATTGACTCGCTCAATCGATGGGGGCTTGCTGAATGAATCCACACTCAACACACGAGTATACTAACTTGAATCTCACAAGCTAATACACACGCAATCACTAAAGACAGTGGCTTCTCACCAAGGGCTTGAAATGACAAGAACACAAAAGAAACTCTTTTGTAAAAGAAAACTTAAAGTTTATTGATTCAATGTTAAAGGGTATTTTACAATGAAAACGAAACTGAGCTTATATAGGCTTATTACACAACGGTCCTATGGTCTAAAAACAGAAAAGAAATCACAAAATTCAATGGAAAAGTAGCTGTTGAAGAATTGATGAGAAAATCGTCCAAATAAGGTAAGTTGGAGGCTCCTTGTATCTTGACAGCTTGGGGAGGAAGTGATGCGCCTTTATGAGTGTCTTATGGACGTGCAGAGTCTTCAAAATGCAGCAAATATTTTAAAGTAACCGTTGAGTGTGAACATAGGTGTAAATGCTCCCAAATAAGGCAAGTGAAGATGGAACTTGCTGTTTTGTGACTCTAGCTGGTTGGGATGAATGTGGACGCCTTCCTGGATCAAAAAGGAACCATATGATGTCTATAACAGCTCCTAGATGGTTGTCATTAACTCCTGGACGCCAAAGATACGTTTGAAGCCTCATAAACCCGAAAGGTTCCATATAAGGCAAGCCGAGGATCCTCTGTCTTGTAACTTGCTTAACTTTCGAGTCAGAACCGAGTTTGGTATGATTCCAATTCAACAATCTCCCTGGTTGAGTCAAGATTCCACGGCAAGTCGGTTTGTAGCTTAATTCCTTCTGGTTCGGTCGGAATCCTCCAAATAGTGCGCGCCTATATCCAAATCGGGAAAGCTCCGGTTCACCCAACTTGTAAAATTAATAACTCTTAAACCAAAATAAATTTGGCCATGAGTCCAATTTTCCGTCTTTCTCTGATGAGTTGAGAATCCAAAACAATTGGATTTGTTGCCTGGTTCGTCCTTGTTTGGCCGAAATAATTCAATGAGTAATCGTAGGTCTCCATCGGGTCCATTGGAGCTTTGGATGGGTTTAAAACATGTGAACCAATTTGCCTCATTAAAAAATTTCCTGAAAAACCCATTGGGATAAAACCAATGATAAGGAAAAAGAGTACAAATGGTCACAACCCATTTGTAAGCCTTGGCTTCCATTGGAGCTAAACTCATCTCGCATGTCTCCTTAGCCCTCCTCAGCTTCATGATCTCCTCCTGATGACTCCATGTTCCTTGCTCCTTGGATGATGATGACTTGATGTCCTCATCATACTCTCCCTTTTGAAAAGGTTTCGACCTCGAAACTATATCTCCTGCTCCAAGAGAAAGCAAGTTAGCTTTCATTCTATTTTTGGAGTTTAGAGCCTTACCTTGGTATAGTTGTTGTTTGATATTGTTTGGCACGTGATATACTCATATATTTCGCATATTTATCATGCATTTAGAATAAGTTTTCATCCATATTTCATTTATAGATAAGTATAATCATAGTATTTGATCATTTATAGGGTTTAGAACATTTGCATTAGCATTTGCATTTTCTTTTGTATATATGCATCATTTCAGGTTATTCTATGGATTTGGCGACAATGTGGAAGCTGCAAACATAAGATTATGAGCTAGGAACCGAATTGATGTCATCTGACTTGCTGTACCAAGATGTTGCAACCGATTCAAGTCCATGCCACCTAAAGCGACTTAAAGATCAGACTCTACAAAGACTTTCCATTCCGATTTAGCCTCCACAATCTTCATAAAACTCATAGAGAATTGAGTTACCTTTCGTACAGAGGTTATTTCAAGTCATTATGGTCAGTCGTACAGAAGATACGGCTATTTAAGTAACAACATGTCCGTCTGGAAGTTTGGCGACCAATTTCGTTAACTGAACAATCAGCTCGGATGAAGGGTTTTGCATTGAGATTTAGCTTCGAAAGTCTTCATAAGAGTCTTAGGAAATTGAGTTAGCTTTAATTTGGTGGTGATTTCAAGTCAAACGGTGCAGTAGTGCAAAAGTTACAGATCGATCAATCCATATACCCGAACCAAAAGCTACCACTCGCAAATTGCTCCAAAAAAGGTGTTTATGCTTTAGTAAAAGTGGGATTAGAGAGGTCCCTTGTCCCTTGCCCTTTGTCTCTTGCCCCTTGACCCCTCTTTTAAGGCCAAGAGCCATGTTTAAAACTCTA
>JAHZTW010000158.1:15398-47576 GCA_020283515.1 Alliaria petiolata | reverse complement strand
ACCAAAAACCTTTTTCCTCTAGTTTTATGTTTGTTTATTTTGATTAAATTTCCATTAAATAGTTTAATTATGCAATATGGTTTTATAATTTTGTAAAATTGTGTTCTTACCATTTTATTATTTTAGAAAGTTCTTAGAGTCTTGTATTATTATCTGTTGTTGATTTGGTAATTGGTTGAATTTTAGAAATAGTTTTTCTTATTATCTTGCTACTCACCATCAAATCTGTATTATTATTCCGGTTTTAGAATTGTATTTTATTAATTTAGTGGATTTGTTGTTTTATAATTTTAGAGTCATCTAGTACTTTTATAACCCTTTTGTGAAATTTGTAAAATAGTTTTCGTGTCTTTTTATAAACCGCTAGTAATTGTTTCAGAATTATTCACCCATTTAACTCGAATTTTGCTTAGCTTCTTATATCTCTTGTATTCTTAGTACCCTTTCACCCCAAGGTTGGATTGATATCCTAAAGTACTTCAATGACATAGACAAGCTTTAGGTTTTGTTAACCTGTGAAAAAGCTAGTTATCAGCACGTCTGGTGGTTCTTCTTTGATCTTCATGGTGTCTTTGACACTTTGAACTCCCTGGGCAGCTGGTATGGTTCGTGTTGGTGCTGGCTCTCCTTGAGTTTGATTCTGGTCTGAGATTATGTTCTCATTTGGTGGAGTATCCTCTCGGTCTGTTTGCACCTTATTTGTACCTGCATTACTCTCAATACTTTTGACAAGACTCAAGTGTGTTAAAACAGTCTTTGAATCATTAAAAATAGATTGAGATAAATCAAAATAAATTGTTTCATTTTCAGAGTACGAAACAATCTCAGTTTCTCACTAAGAGTTTGAACTGTTTTACCTTTAGCCTCTAGAATCTCTTTCTCTTTTATATACTTAAGAAAATTGGTTATTTGATCACAACACTTATTCACGCTGAGAGAGATATCACTTACATTCGTGGTAGCTTTCCTTGTGGGGCAGAACTTAGCAACATGTCCTTGTCCCTTGCACTTGTAACAAATAAAATTAATTGATGCTTTAGGGACATAATACTTACCTTGGTTTTTCGTGGCTTGCGTTTTAGGGAAGGATGTTGAAATTGGGGCTTGTTTCACCAAGGGTTTCAGAACCTTCTTTGCGCAGGTTCTTGGAGTGAGGCTTCGCCTGACATACTACTCATACATTAGCCACTTTAAATCTTCCCAAGTGCGGACAGGCTCATTGTAGTAGATGCGGCATTCCTCCTCTTGAAGCCACCATGCATAAGCTTTTCCAGTGATGGTGTCTAAAGCACATGACATCTTTTCTTCTACAGGGATGTTGTACCTCCAAAAGTATTTCTCCATGTCTTCTTCCCATCTAAGATAATTCTTTTTTCCTGAAAAAGACATAACTAGTGAATCATGGTAAAAATTATCACTTAATGCAATCCACGGTTTTGAGTAGCTTAGCCTGGTGTAGTTCATGTGGTAATGGTCTGGTGGTTTAGGCTCGACATATTTAGCTCCTGGTGCATCTCCAAATCGCTTTCCTTCTCTCTGTTGTTCAAGTAGTGTCAGATGCTTTTCAAATGTAGTTTGAGCGTTAGTTAACTGATTGAGACTGGCTTGAATGCCTGCCAATATTCGGGTGAAGTTTGATTGCTCAGTAGTGTCTCCCATAACTTTTCCTTCTTAGACAATTAAACAAAAAAGATCAAGTGTACGAGTGTGGTATGGAATGTTTTTTTAAAATACAACAGAACAAGTAATGCAGCACTGAATACTAAAATGACTTTATGCTAATGACAAATGATACTAAAATGAATAAGCGTCACGACAGGCTGCGAAATACTTAATGACTTTATGCGAATGCAACTAATAAGTCAAACGGCCAAATGCTTTTCTCTTTTTTTTTTTTTTTAATTTGGATGGATGCAAATGGTCAAGACAAGAATTCAAATGCTTAACTTATATGGATGCACAGCTTTAAACAACTAAATATGAAAAGGAATGAGCAGATACGACAAGTGATGCAAATGGGAAGTGACTTATGACGATAATAAGTGTATATAGCAGCAAATATTGAAACAACAAGAATGGTTAACAAATGAAATGATCGCTAATGATTCAAGGATGATTCTTTTTTTTTTTTTTAATTGCTAAAATAAGAACACAATGAAAGTGGCAAAAATGATCAAACAATGACAAACAGAAGCAACGATATATATTTTTTTTAATTATGATGGAAAACAACTTAACAGAACTAAATGATATGAATAACGAATCAATAGACAAAACAATAAAACTCACGATTTTTTTTTTGATATTTTTTTTGAATAAGGAAAGACTAACAAAACAGAAACAAAAATTGCAATTTTTTTTTGAATTTTTTTTTTCTGGAAACAAAATAAACAAAAGCAAAAACACAGACACAATTTTTATGATTTTTCTTTTTCTGGAAATCAAATAAACAAAACAAGAAAGAAACCAATTTTTTTTTTTTTTTTGATTTTCGATTTTCTGCGAATTAAACAACACAAAGCAATAGCAGAATGAAGCAAACAATTTTTTTTTGATTTTCTAGGTAATGAACAACATAAAACGAAAATTGCAAAAACTAAAGAAAAGTGATAGATTTACCTGATGCTTTGAGCCTAACCTCTGATACCAGATGATGTAGGAACAAGGGGGCTTGTTCTTACAAGGGTGATGGATGGTGAATCACTAGCTGGCCGTATGGCACTCTCTAGAGAATCAATAGAGATGGTCTGATGAATAGAGGTGATTGACTCGCTCAATCGATGGGAGCTTGCTGAATGAATTCACACTCAACACACGAGTATACTATATGATATGATGTTAAAAACTCTTGTATCAATTTGGCGCCGTTGCCGGGAATATCATTGCAATACTTAAGATATTATCTCTTGCAAGCAATTTCTCAATTGCTCATATCATTGCAATACTTGAGATATCAATCCATTTTGGGAGATGATTCAATAAGAATACAAAGTCTAGTTTAAGCTAAGCTAAATTGACAATTCAAGTGACAAATGATAATTAAAAGCGAAGCACAAACTAAAGGAAACACTACTAGAGAAATAATACTAGATTAAGCCTTAATTGCTACTAATCAAGCTCTAAACAAGTGATTAACTACTAAGCAAGATTATTAAATTGACTAAAACGAAACATAGGGATGGAATCATTGATTTGCGAAACTAAATGGACAACCTTGCAATATTTTAAGGAACTAATCAAACTAACTCTATGCCTAGAACACTTAAACAAGATTAAACCATGATGTGTGGCACTAATCCCTTTCTTAATCACCCTAATGAACTAATGATGTTTTAACATTAGGATAATCAACAAGCATTAAATTCAAGTCTAAATGGCATGATAAACACTCTAAACAACTAATGTCTTAGGCTAGAAATGTAAATCTCTTATTAAGTTGGTTCAAGCATTTCATCAAACACTTGGTGGGTGTATGAAATGCTTATGATCCAAAATAGCAAAGATTAGCTATTTGGCATTATGAATCACTTAATAAGAAGAGAGAATGAAAGAATCTATCCTAGATTGCAAGATTAATCCATTAGAAAACCCTAAATCTAACCCATCCCCAAGTTTCTAAGGAACTACTCACTAACCATACTTAAACCCATCAAATCAAAGATTAGAGAAAGGTTAAACATGATTAGAGAAAGATAAAACAAGAAATCTAAGAAAGATATTGCATTAAACTTAAAAGAAATCTCAAAATCTCCTCAAAACCACAAAGGAGCGTTTTTCTGTTCAATAACAAGAGAAGATACATAAAAATTAGGTTTTTAAGTATTTATACGGAAGGAGGTCAAACCGGGTCAACCCGGAACAAACCGGGTTTTGACCCGGGGTAGCATTCTTGCGGAAATCGCCATATCTCTCCAACCACAGCTCATAATGACATGAAACCACCTCCAAATGAAAGATAATTCAATTACCTAAAACTTTTATGAAGAGCTTGAAGGCTGAATCGGAACAAAAAAATCCTCGTTTGATCCGATTTGTACACAAAAAAGGTTCGTCTGGGTATGGTTCGGCGACCTTCACCGAACCAACTCGCCGAACCAGCGCCCTGAAAGTTTGGTTTGGCGAGCTTCACCGAACCCTTGTTCGGAAAAGCGCTAGGCGCTAATCGGGCGTTCGATCCACGCCTAACGATTTTTTAAAAAATCGGAGATAAATCGAGAATTAATCGGGGATTAGTTTTTAGAAGAAAAAATATATATATATATATATTATATAATATTTATGTGGGTGAATTCTAAAAATTATAGATTGGTTTGTTAATGAAATGTAAATGACAAAATTAATAGTTTTTATATATAGATTTATTAAGATCCATAGCAATACCAAGTTAGATAATATATTAAAGTCCAACTAGCTAGGCAAAAACATAAAATACATTTAATGGGGTTACAAAGCCCAATTAAGCTCAATACACGTAATATAGATAAGCTTTTACAACTTGATTACATGAAATACACGTGTAAGTAAAAGAAGAAACTTCAGCAACGTCTCAAGGTGAAGCTGATGAAACGTCATCGTTCAAGCTTTAACTGCCGCTGATATGTGTCATACGGCTGCGGCCACGGGCGAAACTCTTCCTTTCACCATCATCGTGAAGCTTCAAGGCCTGCAAACTCAATGCCTTCTGCTTGATCCTTCCTCACTTCTCGCTAAATGATTGGAATTTGACTCAATTACAGGAATAAAACCTGTAAAACATCACAATTCTCGATTCCAAATGAGAAACTTCGTAAACGCCTATCTCATAGGCCCAATAACGAAGACACAAACTTATCAATCGACACAAAGAACAAGTTTATGGGAGGTTTGGGTTAGGCGTTTTAGAGCAGTACTTCGGCGATTTGTCTTATTCCTCGGCCTAACCGGATAAAAATCGGCTCACCGATTAATGTCGCCGATTACCCATAATCGCCACGGTCTTACTCCGATCTGCGATTACATGGCCGCTTATGCGGTTAGGCGTCCACCTTTTTGAACAAGGCACCGAACCAACTCGCCGAACCGTATTAAAAAAGATGTAACTTTCTAACCAAGGGTCCGAATGACTTGATTCCAACGGCACTAGAAATCTCAATGGATCCTCTACAACTCTTAAGAAGTCTTCAAAGTCAGATTATAAATGCAAGGCCTTCTTCCAAACACATACATTTTGCGCTTCCAAATGTTTGATATACTTCTACAAGACTTTTGCTTCTCATTTAGCTGCTTTTCTTCTTCCTCTTGATGATTTCGTGCCCTTCCTTTGCTATGCCATCTTTCTCCAACTCCATTCATGCTTCCATAGCATCCAAATCACCTGATCATGACTCCAAATGCACCAAAAAATGCAAAGACTATACAAATACACCCTAGAACTCTAAATGATCAAAATGCAATACAATGATGCTTAATTAGGTTCCTAAATGATAAGAAACTTATACTAAATGGAGGTAAATATGATGCAAATTATAGACATATCAACTCCCCCAAACTTGCTTTTTGCTTGTCCCCAAGCAAATGAAACACAAGCTAAGGAGAGAGGTTTGAAGGTGGGGACTCAAATCCAAAGGTGTCAAGCAAATAAATCAATTCAATGGTCCTTGTTCTTAATCCTAGGATGCAGTACACAAACTCTACTCCAAAAAACTTAGCCATACTCATCACACATTGAATCTCAAATCAAGACTTGTCTATTCCAAACAATCCAAGAATCCTAACCTTTAACATTCATTAAAGCTCAAACCGTGGATCACACTTGTGCATTTAAAACCGAATACATTTGGCTAGGGACAAGGTTATGAGATAAAAATGATCTCATTCATGTGGGTATTCCAAGCTATGGTTTATCTCAAAAAGGATTGAACTTATGCATAATGCTAAAGGTAAAAGGCAATGTATGCATACATGACTAGACTCTCATCTACCCATATAAACTAACAATGAACCTAATTCCCCTCTCATTCATTTTTTTTATTTTTTTTTTTTTTTTTTTTTTTTATCTCACTCACCCTCTAAAGATACCCATAGTCAAGCAAATAAAACTCCAAGTACAAACCCACAAGAACTTTACCAATCACATTTGCCTTAGGGATACTTCTTCAACCTTCCTTATAGCTAGTGGTATGACCATACAAAAATTAGCTCTTCTCTTTTCAATGGATAGCTCTCTCCTCATATGTATTTTTTTTTCTTTTCTTTTTGCATTTGGCCTTTTGGCTCTTTTCTTTTTATTTTGCAAGAGAGCTATCATTTTTTTCATTTTAACTTGAGCTTTACACAAAACAATTCAAGGTCAACCACTTAAAACTATGTACCCTTTTCATTCACTTCTTATACCAACTTCTTCTCAAAGCCTAATCAAAATTCCGATTTTCAGTTACAACACCCATGAACCAAACCCCAAATCCAGCCTAAAACTAGCTTCAATATGCAAAGCTAGCATCAATATGAGAGCCTAGACATGTCGCCCTAAACCTAACACTTTATGCCAAGTTCAATCAAAAATAAGGCCTCACAAATTGCAATCACACAAGAATTTTGGCTTGAAAGGAGGGTAAGGGTTAAGGTGTGGTGTTCTATTTAGGCTTACAAGAGAGTGGTGAAGGGAATAAGAAAGCCTAAATATTGTTTTTGTAATTCATGTATCCTTTTCCAAATGCACAAGTATGATATTAAGGTTTCACTTGATAGGAAATGATTCAATTCATGCTCTTTTTAACTTTAAGCCAAGAATATTAAAACAAATGATCCAAGTATGGTTAGAACTTACTTTCAAAGTTTGCACAAAGCATCAAAGGACTACTAACTAGGGCCTTTAACCAATTCATGAGCTTAAAACACTTTACAAGGAAAATTGCCCCCCTATGCACGTGATTGATGCAACCTACATGATACAAAATCTAGACTCAATCCTACAGAATTTACAAATGCAAGCAACATGATTTTTTTTTTTTCAAAATTTTTGAAAATTTCCTGATTTTATATGCAAATGTATATGTATGAAAACTCAAATATGCTTAAAGAGAAAATAAGAACACAAAACACAAGATTAAATCTCTCAACCTCTCCCCCAAACTTAAATTACACAGTCCCTTGTGTAATAGAAGTTCAAGAGAGACCAAAGCAACAAAAACAAAATGGTATATACAATGAAATAGAAAGAGGACCAAACCTTGGCCCTAGCCTTTGTCCTTAGGGAGTTGGAGAGGAGGAGTACTGTAACTCTGATATGTCTATATTTTGCGTCATTTTAGCATCCATTTAGTATAAGTTTCTCATCATTTAGGAGTCTAATATAGTATCATTGTGTTGCATTGTATCATTTAGAGTCCTAGAGTGTTTTTGCATAGTCCTTGCATGTTTTGGTGCATTTGGAGTCTTGATCAGGTAACATGGATGCTGTGGAGGCAACAATGGAGTTGGAGAGGAATGGCACATCACTTGGAAGAGCAAGAAGTTGCCAAAAAGATGGAGAAGAAGAATCCTGAAGAAGTTTCGACGAGAAGTTTCGACGAGCTACGCATAAACTTTCCTCCAGGAAGAAGTTTCGACGTGAAGTTTCGACGAGCTACGCAGAAACTTTCCTCCAGGAGGAAGTTTCGACGAGAAGTTTCGACAAGCTACGCAGAAACTTTCCCAGACGAATCTTTTTTGTCTACTTTATGGGTCCCTCATATAAATACTCTTTAGACCTAATTTTTTTTCCCAACTTTTATTCTCTTGTTCTTAGCCTAAACTTTTAGCCACTTTGGGCAAATACTTTGTTTAAGCTTGAATCTTTGAGTTAAATGCAATATCTTTCTTAGATTTCTTGTTTTATCTTTCTCTAATCATGTTTAACCTTTCTCTAATCTTTGATTTGATGGGTTTAAGCATGGTTAGTGAGTAGTTCCTTAGAAACTTGGGTATGGGTTAGATTTAGGTTTTTCTAATGGATTAATCTTGCAATCTAGGATAGATTCTTTCATTCTCTCTTCTTATTAAGTGATTCTTAATGTCAAATAGCTAATCTTTGCTATTTTGGATCATAAGCATTTCATACACCCACCAAGTGTTTGATGAAATGCTTGAACCAACTTAATAAGAGATTTACATTTCTAGCCTAAGACATTAGTTGTTTAGAGTGTTTATCATGCCTTATAGACTTGAATTTAATGCTTTTTGATTATCTTAATGCTAAAACATCATTAGTTCATTAGGGTGATTAAGAAAGGGATTAAGGCCACACATCATGGTTTAATCTTGTTTAAGTGTTCTTGGCATAGAGTTAGCTTGATTAGTTGCTTAAATGATTGCAAGGTTGTCCATTTAGTTTCCCAAATCAATGATTCCATCCCTAGGTTTCGTTTTAGTTAAATTGTTAATCTTGCTTAGTAGTTAATCACTTGTTTTGTGCTTGATTAGTAGTAATTAAGGTTTAATTTGATATTATTGCTCTAGTAGTGTCTTTTCTAGTTTATAGTTTGCTTTCAATTGTTGCTTGTGACTTGCTTTTGCTAATTTAGCTTAGCTTGAACATAACTTTGTATTCTTATTGCATCATCTCCCAAGATGGATTGATACCTCAATATATTGCAATGATATGAGCAATTGAGGAATTGCTAACAAGACTAAAAAGTCTTGTATCAATTTGGTGTTGTTGCCATATTGGGATTGATTGATCTTTAAGATTTGAGTTTAGTTTGAGACTAAGTAATCCTTTTGTATTTATTGACCATCTACTTTTCTAGATTTCAGTTTTCCTTGCATGCATTTGAGGTCAAAAGGGGACAACTTCCAAGGCTTTCAAGAGATTGATCAGTTGGTAAGGGTTGCTAGGATTGCAAGAAAGGAAGCTGCAAGGATAGAGAGGTTGAGAATGGAAGAACAACAAAGGGATCAAGCTCCTCCAATGAACATGGCGCAAGCACCAAGCGGGAATGGAAACCCCTTACATGCGCCAAGACTAGGGAGGACTATTGGGGCTGGAGATGCTCCAAATACACATCAAAATCGCTATGGTATCAATCCTCCACCGGTTCAAAACAATACTTTTGAAGTGAAGCCAGCTTTCATCTCTATGGTTCAACAAGACAAGTTCCATGGGTTGCCAATGGAGGATCCTCTAGATCACTTGGACAACTTTGATAGAGTTTGTGGCTTATTCAAGATGAATGGTGTGAGTGAGGATGCCTTCAAGCTAAGACTATTTCCCTTCTCTCTTGGGGATAGAGCAAGGCAATGGGAGAAAACATTGCCTCAAGGTACTATCACTACATGGGATGAGTGCAAGAAAGCTTTTCTATCTAAGTTCTTCTCCAACTCTAGGACCGCCAAGTTGAGGAATGGGATCTCTAGCTTCACTCAAAAGAGCAATGAGTCATTCAATGAAGCATGAGAAATATTCAAGGGCTACACAATGCAATGCCCTCATCATGGCTTCACACAAGAGTCTCTACTAAGCACCATCTATAGAGGTGTTCTCCCAAAGATAAGAATGCTTCTTGATACCGCAAGCAATGGGAATTTCTTGGGCAAAGAAGTGGAAGATGGATTAGAGCTTGTAGAGAATCTTGCCTTGAGTGATGGTAACTACAATGAAGACTATGATAGAGCTCCAAGGGGAGATGAATATGACTCTCACAAGAAAGAAATGAAGTCTCTACATGACAAGATGGACAAGCTCATGTCATCCACTCAAAGGCATGTGCATTTTGTTGGTAAGAATCAAGAAGATTGTAATGATCAAGTTGAGTCACAAGAGTGTGAAGGAGTGGTAAATTTTGTGGGTGGCCAAGGAGGATACAACAACAACTACAACAACAACTATAAGGGAAATAACAACCTCTCTTATAGAAGTACTAATGTTGCTAACCCCCATGACCAAGTCTACCCTCCACAAGCCACTCAAAACAAACCTTTTGTACCTTTCAACAATCAACAAAAAGGTTATGCACCAAGCACAAACTACCAAGGAGGAAACCAAGGCAACTATGGTGGTCCAAAGTACAACTCTCCACCAGGTTTTACTCAAGCTTCACAAGGCCCTCCACAAGACAATGTTCAGCTCATGCTTCAACAAATACTTCACGGTCAAGCTCACAATGATGCTAATATGGGAAAGAAAATTGCTGAAATTAATACAAGGATGGACTCTTCACTCAATGAGCTTGCAACAAAAATAGGAGGTCTACAACAAAAGTTCAAGCAACTTGAGCAAGGCAAGGCTTTTAGCTCCAATTCTCAAGGCACTTTACCCGGTAAACCCGAAGCTAACCCAAAAGAGTATTGCAATGCTATCTCCACTATTGAGGAAGATGAGTTAGAGCTTGTTGTGCTAGAGTTTGAGCAACTATTTGAAGCTCCTTATGATACATCTACATTCAATGAGGACATTGAAGTTCAAGATGAGGAGGTGGTCATTAAAAATGACTTCATGGTTGTTGCTGCGGAAATGGGTAAAGAAGTGTTTGATGAAACCAAGACTTCTACAAAGGCAAGAGTTGAAGAGGATGTAAGAGAGGTGGCTAAGAAGAGTGAAAGGGAAGCTTGTGATCTCCCTATCTATAAGCCACCACTTCCATTTCCTGAGCGGATTTTGACTAAGGCACAAAAGAAAGTGCTCTCAAGTATGGAGAAAGTTGGTGCACCTTTGCCCAAAGGGGAGAGTTTGTCTCAGGTCAAGGATCAAATAAGGTTCATCAAAGACTTGCTAGCTAATAGGGAGGAGGTAGAAGAGCTGATGGAAAGCCTTGATCCACCAAGCACAACAAAGGATGAGCCCAAGACTATTCCAAAGCTTGGTAATCCCGGAAATTTTTTGATTTCTTGCTCTCTTTGGAATTTTAAGATTGATGAGGCCTTGTGTGATTCGGGATCAAGTGTCAATGTGATGTCCCTTGAGTCTTCAAAGAGCCTTGGGATTACAAAACTAAAGAAGTATCCATCCCCTATTACCTTTGTTGATGCTTCCTCAAGGCAACCAATAGGCCTTGTAGAAGATTATCCATTGAAGATTGGTGAATGTCTATTTCCAACTGACTTCATAGTCATGGAAATGGTTCAAGCAACAAGGCTGCCTCTCCTCCTAGGAACCCCCTTCTTCAATACAGTTGGAGCGAGCATTGATTTCACTAACAAGAGGGTGGTTCTCAAGAGTGTTAATGATAAAGTCTTCTATCCCATGAAGCCTTCTATCTTTGTTTTTTGTGGCACAATCACATGTGCTACTATGAAAATTGATGAAAAACCACCATATATAAAGGAGCAGCTGATGGGATTCACTTGTGGGATGCTGGAGGATAATGACACCTTGGACCACAATGAGTATGATGGGTCAAGCTTTGATGGTGAATGACTTCATGCTATGTTTGATGGAATCAATGTGAGGGAACATATAGCTGAGCCACCAAAGAGTGCAAGAAGGAGGTCTAAGAAGAAGAAGAAGGTGCTACAAGCTGGAACAAGCACCATGTTCATCAAGAAAGGAGGAGGAATCCCAAACCCACTCCTTGATCACCCCTAGCCTAAAAAGGTTTGAAAAGTCGAGCTAATGACGTTAAACAAGCGCACTTGGGAGGCATTCCCATGGTTATCCTTGTATATATTCTTGATTTAGTACTATGACTATGTTTCTATGAGTTTTCGAAAGTTTTATGTTGAGTATGGAGGACTTAGACTTGAAGAAAAGGTGTGGAGGAAAATTTTAAAGAAGTTTCGGCCAACAATTTCGGTGAATCTCACCGAAATTTTCTTCCATGGTGATGGTTCGGCCAACAATTTCGGTGAAGCTCACCGAAATTTCTTCCAGGGTGACAGTTCGGCCAAAGCGTTCGACGAGACACGCCGAACCAAAGTTACAGGAAAGTTTCGATGAGCTGGTTCGGTGAAGCTCGTCGAAACTTTCCTAAAAATCAGAGTATTAAATCCTTCTTCCTCCTCCATGCACTTTTGATCAAGGTACCACTCCAAACCATTGTAAATACCATTAAGTCTTTTATTTTTGCATTTTGAAATCTTCTCCAAGCTTGGATTACACAAGAGACTGTGTAATTTAAGTTTGGGGGAGTATGGTGTATTTGATCTTGTGTTTTGTGATCTTATTTTTCTTTCTCATGCATTCTTGAGTCTCATGCATACATCTATGGCATAGAAAAAACCAAAAAAATTGGAAAAATTTCGAAAATTTCAACAAAAAAAAAGCATGTAGTTGCATTTGCATTTGTTACATAAGTAGGATTGAGTCTAGCTTTCATATAGGATTGCATTTATGCATAGGGGACAATGATGATTTTTCCTTGTAAGGTTTTTAGCTCATGAATTAGTCCAAGGCCCTAGTTAATAGTTGTTTGATGCTTTGTGTGCAATTTTTGAAAGTTAAAGTTGAACCCTACTTGGACCTCACCATTTGATATTCAAGTTTTAATTGAAGCAAGCTTTGAATAGAAACCAACTCTCTTGAACTTGAACCTAATTTGAATAAGTAATTATCATGGTTATGCATTGCTAGAGAACTTGTGGATACCATATACATATTTGGGTTATCTTCTTTCCTTTTACCACTCTTGTTAACCCAAATAGCCGACTCTCATCCTTTGAGCGGTTGAAAACGAATTCCCAAACTAAGCTTCCTTTGAAACCTCTTCCTTATTGAGTGCATTAGGACTTTTTCATCTTGTGAACTTAGCAAAACGTGTTGAGTTTAGAGCGACAAGGATAGGCTTCCATGTAGCTAGCTCGAGAACAATGAGCTAGATGATAGGATAGGATTCTTGGGTGGGAATTTTTGCTTGATATTTGATTTGGAACAAGTAAGTTGGCGAAGTTGAGTTGGTGAAAAGGGGAAAACGAAAATATTTGGAACAAGTGTTGGCATTGTATATTGTGCTCTAAGTGTTGAGAAAAGAAAAGAAATCCTCTAGAAAAGAAATGTAAAAGAGCCAAGAAAAAGAAAAAATATGGCTAAGATGTTATAAGAAAGAGGATAGCAAATTGTGAATGAAAAGAGAAAGAGCTTGAAGTAAAAGTGTGCCAACACTTGTGGTTGTAGAAGAATCAAGTACTTAAAAGAGAAAAGGAGAAAGTGGTTTGAGCTTATGGGTTTGGCGAATTGCCTTGTAATGGGTAGCTTAGGTTGGACTTGGTGAGTGAGCTTAAAAAGAAAATGAGAGTGAAGACAATTGTGTTACAAAGGGTAGATGGAAGTTTGTCTTTGTATGCATAGGTTGCTTTTTACTCTTAGCATTTTGCCAAAGTTCACTTGTTCATTGAGAGATCCCATGCATTGGAACCCCATGAAGTTGAG
Organism: Alliaria petiolata; assembly: GCA_020283515.1. Classification (NCBI taxonomy): domain Eukaryota; kingdom Viridiplantae; phylum Streptophyta; class Magnoliopsida; order Brassicales; family Brassicaceae; genus Alliaria; species Alliaria petiolata. The sequence goes on along the minus strand of JAHZTW010000158.1, from coordinate 34,258 downwards.
ATCACTTTTATCTCAAAACCTTACCCAAAAACCAAACAAGTTTTCTAGCTTGCATATTTCAGTCTTCATGCATTCATGTATTTGCATAGAAAAATCAGAATTTTTTTTAAAATTTTCAAAACAATTCATGTAGCTTGCATTTGCATTTGTAATATTTTAGGATTGAGTCTAGATTTTTTTTTCATATAGGTTGCATCATTCCTATGCACAGGGGGCAATTTTCCTTGTAAAGTGTTTTAAGCTCATGAATTGGTTCAAGACCCTAGTTAGTAGTCCTTTGATGCTTTGTGCAAACTATGAAATTAAGTTTTAACCATATTTGGATCATTTGTCTTGATTTTCTTGGCTTAAGTTGAAGCAAGCATGAATTGAATCCTTTCCTATTAAGTGGAACCATAACATGAACTTTTAATTATCATACTTGTGCATTTGAAAAAAGATACATGGATACATATACATATTTAGGCTTTCTTATTCCTTTCACCACTCTCTGGTAAGCCTAAATAGAACTCCACACCTTAACTCTTACCCTCCTTTTAAGCCAAATTTCGTGTGTGATATTGTGAGGCCTTAAATTTTTGATTGAACTTGCCATAAAGTGTTAGGTTTAGGGCGACATGTTTAGGCTCTCATATGATTCTAGCTTTGCATCTTGAAGCTAGTTATAGGCTTGATTTAGGTTGGGTCCATGGGTGTTGTCACTGAAAACCGAAACCTTAATTCGGATTTGAGAAAAAGTTGGTGTAAGGGGGTTTGAATGAAAGGGATACATAGTTTGAAGTGGTTGGTCTTGAAATGTTTTGTAAATAGCTCAAGTGTTTAAAAGAAAAGGGTTAGCTCTCTAATAAAATAAAAGTAAAAGAGTCAAAAGGCCAAATGCATAAAAAAATTGAAAGAGAGCTAACTCAAAGAAAATATAAAGAGCTAAATCTATGTATGACCATACACTCACTATGAGAAAGGTTGAAGAAGTTTCCCTAAGGTGATTTTGATTGATGAATTTTCGTGGGTGTATACTTGGCATCATGCTTTGTGGATTTGGGTATCTTTAGAGGGTGATTGAGCTGAAAAAGAAAATAAATGAGAGGGGAATTAGGTTCATTGTTAGTGTATTGGGTATATGAGAGTCTAGTCATGTATGCATTAATTGCCTTTTACCTTTAGCATTATGTATAAGTTCAATCCTCCTTGAGAGAAACCATTGCTTGGAGTACCCACTTGAATGAGATCATTTTTATCTCATAACCACGTCCCTTAGCCAAATGTATTCGGTTTTGATTGCATAAGTATGATTTACGGTTTGAGCTTTAATGAATGTTAAAGGTTAGGATTCTTGGATTGTGAGTGGAGACAAGACTTTATTTGAAATTCAATATGTGATGATGGCTAAGTTCTTTGGAGTAGAATTTTTGTGCTGCATCCTAGGACTGAGAACAAGGACCATTGAATTGATTCATTTGAAAAACACTTTTGGAATTTAACCCCCATTTTCAAACTTCTTCTCCTAGTTTGTCTTTGATTTGCTTGAGGACAAGAAAAAGGCAAGTTTGGGGGAGTTGATAGACTCATATATTTCGTGCATTCAGCATACATTTAGCATATATTTTCATTCATATTGCATCCATAATAGGTTAGTTTGTAGACTTTATCTCATTTTAGGTCCTAGAACACTTTGCATTAGCATTTGCATGGTTTCTTCCATATATGCATCATTTTCAGGTTATATGGTGTACATGGAGTTGTGTTAGATGCTGAGCATGGACAAAGAGTCAAAAGAAGAGCTTAGGAGTTGCTGGGAGTCAAGGAAGAACTTGGAAAATTGAAGGTGTGCTGGCCATTCCAAGATTTAGGTCGACCCCCAAGATCGACCAAGCCTAGCCGTTTCAAGATCTAGATCGACCCCAAGATCAACAAAGCCCAGCCGTTTCAAGATCTAGATCGACCCCAAGATCGACCAAGCCCAGCCGTTTCAATGACTAGATCAACCCAACTGATCAATCTTCCGAACCAGCTTTTCCTTCCTTCTTTGGACAGCTCACACTTTATCTTTTTTTGTGAGGGGACCAATATTTTTGCACCTATATAAACAACTTGACCTTTTTTCTCTGGGGAAACCACAGAATTCTTATCCTCCTTCCTCATTTTTAGATCTATCTCCATTGTAGAGAAACTTTAAGCTTTCATTTCTTGTAAAAACCTTTATTTTAATTTAAGTACTTGTCTTTTAAGTTTTAAATATTTCTTCCTTGTTTAGCTAATCATGTTTAACTCTTCTTATCTTTTATTATGGAGGGTTCAAACATGATTAGTGAGTAGTCTTTCATTAAACCCTTTTCTCTTTTAGTGTTTCTAGTGTTAGATTAGCATAAACCATGCAATCTACACAAGGGCATTTTACACGCACAAGGTGTTTAATGAAATGCCCAACCAACTTAATGAAGAGATTTACCTTTTTACACCGAGATATTGGTTGTCTAAAGGGTTTATTGATTCATTTAGGATTAGGTTCTCCAACTTTGCAATTCTTCCCCTTTACTAATGAGAATTAGGCATTGGGTTGAGGATTAACACTGGATTAGTACCACCTAAGTTGGGAAAATCTAGGTTTGCAAATGAGATTAATACCACCTAAGATGGGAAATTCTAAATGAGATTCCTAATTCTAAAAATGAGAATTGTTGGAGTATGAACATCAAGTTAGCCATCTTAATCTACTTATTCAATTACCCAATCTTTGAATTCTTGTCTTTATTTCTTGCATAATTAGAATTTAGCTTTCTTCCCTTGAGTTTAGTCTTGCTTATTGCTTATTTAAAGCCTTCTAGCTTACTACTTGTTCTAGGTTCGAATTTTATGCATTGCTTCCATTTTAATTAGGTTGCTAGAACTTCTCTCTTTGATTGTGCTTTGATTATATAGTTCCATGCATTCCTAATGTTTTTAATCTCTACCCCTTTGGATTGATACCTAACATACTACAATGACAAGAGTAGTAGAGTTTTAGGAATTGATTGTTTGAACCTAAAAAAATTACACTATCACTACTTGATAGAGAGGAATTCGTTAGATTAAAGTTTTTTGGTTTGAAACTCTCGTCGCTTAATATTGATTTAAACAAGGAACTCGAGTTTAATCTTGATTAAAGTTTGAGAGAATTTTTTTAGCAGATGTATTCATACAAACCTAGATCCGCTTTCTTAGAACTTCATCCAAATAAATTTTCCTAATTTGTTAAAATTAGTGGAAATTATTTCAAGTAAGAAGATTTTGATTTGTTAGTTTTTGGACTTTATACTAAAATCTCTCCTAAGTGTTGATTTTGTAGGTACCAAAAATGACAAGAGGGAGTGTGAGATGCGAGACTGAGCTGAAAAAGCAACAAGATCGTGAGAAGAAGCAACAAGATCATGAAGAAAAGGCACGTGCACGAGCAGAAAATGCCCAAGGAAAGAAAGTGATGGGAGAAGCAAACGGCCGAAGTAGAGAAGAGGCCAAAGAAGAAGAAAACTTGCCGAGTTTGGCTCCCTCCACTAGAGCCTCAACGCACCCAACATCTAGCAAGTCGGACTATTCCACCAAGGATGTGTACAAGGCATTGATAGCGTTTCAATTAAAGGACACTAGATTCCCAGACAAGGACGTGTTGCAAGAGCGCGGGCTATACCGTGATGTCAAGACCCTCTTGGAAGAAATGGGTCTTCGAGGGCTTCTCAACATAGCCTCCCCAGCGTACCAAGAGCTCACATGCCGTTTTTATCAACCTTGAAGGTGACGTTCGATTAGGAGGGAGCAGAAACCAATGATGAAGACAGACCCGGTTTCATCGAGTTCAAACTCCAAGGTGAACCGTACAAGGTCACCTTGGAGGAGCTAAGCAACTTCTTCGGGTTGAAAAAAAGGACTTCAAGGGAGCATAAGCTACGATTTCCGAAAGACGAGATTGCTAAGCTTTGGTAAACCATGGCAGATGGTCCCTTTAGGCCTGGTTACATACGAAACGCGAGTATCCGTCAACTGGCCATCCGATACATCCACAAGATTCTAGTCAACACCTTCTTTTCAAGGAAGGAGACATGAAATGCGAATGAGGAAGAACTAGAGCTGCTGGACATTGGGCTCAAGACATTGCAGTACAAGGAGACATCTCGGGAACGGGGCTCATTTCTCTGTTTTTGAAGTATTTACTAAAGGTGAGGAAGATAGGAGATGCAACAGGTTTTAGAGTCTGTTTTCGAATTTTAAATTTATAACCCTATTGGCTGCAAGTGCACAGATGTGTGTTGTAGTATTTAGGGTGTCGAACCACAAAGACTATGATGCTTCAAACAAATTCACTAAAACAGAAAATCAAATGAAAACGATCGGATTAAATATTGGTTTTGGGGAGGTAACGATTCAGCAACAACGGAAATCAAGAGGGATTGTAAAACTATAAAACGGAACGCTGGGTTTGAGGGATCTCTCGGGTGTTTTACGGAATAATTCTAAGATTGAAACACTTGACCTAGGCAAATCAATTCTACTGGTTCTTAAGCTCAAACACGAAAGTGGTCGGATCCCCCTTTCGGAAAACCAAACACCTAAACCTAAACTGCTCATTTGTCCCCCTTGGGTAGCGACTTCGCAGCAAGATCAGCTATAAGATTAGGTTCAATGAAGCTCACAGTGCACCGCCGATATGCATAAGCATCCTTCGGTGCCTGCTCATTTAAAACTATGTCCGGCCAATAGATTCAGCGCTCACGCGGTTCTAATGATCCTACAATCGATCCTTAAGTGGCCAGTCAAAGATTACGCAATAAGAAAGAATCCAAACGAAGAACAGTGAAAAGCATACTACCTACGATCTAACAACCTAATCGAATTAAACCATAAAATCCCTTGAGAACCCCCTGCGAAACCCAACTATGAGACTACTCAGGCATGGAATCGAAATTCATTATCATTGCAATACGTAAAAATCTCAAAGGTTTGAAAACAAAATAAAGGAAGTGACAATGATGCAAAGAAAGTGCAGAAAAGAGATGAAAGATAGTATCGAATGAGGGCGACGAGATTGGGGACTGGAGAAGACGGCTTTCGCTCCTCTTCTCTTCCTCCTTAGCTGCGGCGCTTCTAGGTTAAGGGTCTTGGTGGCTGGCTTCGAACTCTTCTCAAAATAAGAGTAGATGCGAGTAATTACAGGTCTTTAGGGTCTCTAAGGCGTCACTTTGGGTTCCACAAAGTTTGGTGGCTATCGGGCTTGATTTGGGCTTGAAAACGGGCTCGGGAACGTCACTTGGTCTGGCCGCACCACGGGAGGTTCATGGGCCGGCCATTGGTCTTCTGAGCTTTCCTGGCGTGGCCATCCTTCTTCTGAGGATGTGTCTGACGGGCCTTCTTACTTCATTCATAACTTGAGATCCAACCGTGGGATTGGACTCAAATCACTTCAAGGTGAAAGGTAGTAGTTCAGGCTATCTTGTCACCAAAATTCAACTCGATCCCGTGATGGGAAAGCCTCCGTCTTGTGCTAAACTTCTGTCAAAAAGCCCATGTTCCGAATATGTCTGTTTTGCTCCGTTTTGCTCCCTTTTTCCTAAGATTTCCTGAAAAGAGTCTTGGACACACAAATACTCGAAAACTACTAAATATATATTAATACCTTAGTTAAATGCTTATTAAAGCACTCACTTATGAAGGTAAAAATGGGTAAAATATACATGTTATCAACTCCCCCAGACTTAAATCTTTGTTTGTCCTCAAACAAAAAAGAAATCTAAGTAAGGAAAAGAGGTTTGAAAACGTGGAAACTCACCAATCTTAGGAACTCATCAAGTCTAGAAATTGACCTGTTGAGCCACATAACTCGGAATTCAGCTTCAAGGCGTTTGGGTCTAGTTACCTTGAGCTTTTCACCCTTCCCGGATACGCTTCATGGTCCCTTTGAGTATTTCGAGCTCCCTCTTATTGACTCCTTTATTCATTTAGGCGTGAGGTCTCTATCGAGGGAGTATTGGTCGACGAGACATTATACTTTCTCTTCCAAACATCTAGACATAGACATTTCAGACACAACTCTCCTATTTTCTCTTCCCTTAGTCGATTTCTCCCTACTTTTCTAGGGTATCATTTTATTTTTTCTATCCACTTTCTTATTCCATTTTTTTTTTTCTTACCTTGAGAATGATCACTTCTTTGAAGTTTACATGATTGATGTGAACCGTCATTGTCCTTTAAGGAACTCTGGTTGCCATTCCCAAACTAAAACCTTTCTTTCTATCTTTTTTTTCTTTTCTATAACGAGGGAAGATCAAGGAGAGGTTGCATTGCATCTACTTAGTCATCCTAGAGTCTAAAAGAGGAGCAATGTTCGAAGTACCTCAAGCCCCTTGAAGAGAAGATTTGATTCATTAGGTGCAGAGTCAACGCAAGATCCTTCCAGTACTCTAGAGATTAGAACTTTCTCCGCTTGAATGATCCACTCGCCGTGTTCAACTTAGTAAACCTTGCTTCTAAATCCGTGAAAATGGTCATTAAGGTTCCTTGTTCAAAGTGACTTGTACCTAGCAAAGTTCATAGTTTCCGACTAAAAGAAAAAAGTTTAGACTCTATAAAACGACTCGATAAATGATGCATGTATGCATAAGACTCATCAAATTAAAGCAGGATTAGTAATATAAGAAACCCCCCCAGACTTAAATCAAACTGTCCCCAGTTTGTTTAAATCGAGTTGAGGTGAAAAAAATAGGTAAATTCAAGTACAAGCTTGTGAAGACTTACTTGAAAGTGGCGTTGGGTTTGGTATGGGCGTGTGGTATGATTGAGTGAAGGACTTGATCATTATCCATATGTCCCTGCTTAGAATCGATTTGATTGAACAAAAGAAATCGAAAACTTAGCTCGAAAGGAAATGTGTTGCGCGGTTGAGCTTCCTTGCTTTGGATGGTGGTGGTAGGCTTATGGTGGTGATGTTGGCGGCTGGTGATGATGATGATTGGGGCACGCCTATGTTGAAAAGAACATGTACTCCGGTTGTTGAGTACTCGTCTTGGTTCCTTGACCTTTGATAACACCGTGAATGAGAGATGGAAAATCTTTCGTTCTTACGTCTTGAAGATTGCGTCACCTCAGAAACTTGACCTGGAGTTTGGGTCTATACTGGCCTATCCAGTGATCTGTTCGGGATCCCGGAATACATGTGTTGCTAGTATGAACTTCAATGCCATATGAAATCCTTACTTGGCTTCGGTAAAGGTCTTGGTCGCAGAAGAGAGAAGCTAGTCTTCGGGAACTTTCCTCTTCGTGGTTTGGTGAAGGAAGTTGCATCTTCTTCCTTCTGGAGCTTGCACAACGGTTCTGGAGGACGAGACCATTGTATTCTTCTTCGTCTTCGTGGATACAGGTCCGTTTAAACTCATTGAAGAAGTATGTAGAGAGAGATGGATCATTGACTTAACTTGACTTGGATGGAGTCTTGTTTTATCTTCCCATCCTTGATGCAACAGCAGCATACCGTGGTTGTGTAAGTTCTCTTTGCGGTCTTTAGGACGTGCTCAAGCCTTGAAACAAGAAGGAAACTTGCAAGACTTGACAGGGGTTTAAGGAGGTGTTGTTTGGTGAAGTTCGGGATGGAGAAAGTTGCAGAAGAAGGATGGCCGCACAACGGGTTGTCGCGGCCGCGGCCAGGGGTGTCTTATCCGGCCCATCATGGCTCGTGGCGCGGCCAGGCTCATTCTGGCCGGCCCACGGGCGGTTCGTCGCCCGGTGAGTGTTCTTCGAAACTCCTTTATTTTTTTGGTATTTTTTCGGGTTTTCTCAATTTTTTTTTTGTGGCTTTTGGAGTTTATATAAAAGCTGTAAACTAAGAAGAAACCAAAACTAAAAATTAGTATGGTTAGAAAGATGAGAAAAAGAAAGAAGATACCTAAAATGGGTTGTCTCCCATTGAGCCGCTTTTGTTTAGAGTCTTTTAGCTAGACTTTGGTAGAGGTTTTAGATGGGAACGACTCCAACTAAAGGGGTTGTGGCTCCTTTAGCTTCTCGGCACTCCGCACTTGTTGGCTTGAGACATCTACTATTCAGCGTTTGATAATACTTATTGTTGTCTCGAAGAAAAAATGCATCGTTCAGCTTCCTTCTCTTAAGGTTTTCATCTTTCTCTTCCAAGTTCGGATGGGTGATGAGCTCGGCCTTTGGAGAGGATTTTGATGACTTTCTAAGCTTCACCTTGGCTTCATGTAGGTCTCCATTAAGTCTCATGTGAGGCAAAGTCGAACTTGAATCACATGGGGTCTCTTTACACCACAAACTTCTCGGTTTGGTGCTTCCCTCAAACGCGTCGAGCAGATCTTCTTCTAGGATGTTTTTGACATCTTTTGTACTTCCTCCATGATTTAGGATGGGTCTATCTCCACTGCCTATGGTCGTGGAATGAGATCTCTTTGGAGGTGTTGCTTGATAGAAGGTTCTCTTGTTATCTTCCGAAAAGCTCGCATGCTGGTCATATGGTAGGTCAAGGCCTTAAAAGATGTGAGGGGTGATGAGCTAATGATAGGCAACTGAATTTTATCCTTCTTTATTTCCACAATGTAAAAATCAGTAGGCTCGACATCATCTTCAACCTGAGGTAGTGAGTTTGGCTTGAAACCGATCATATTTGGTGAAGGAGAGTCTTCATGTTGAATGGACGTCTTTGGGGGTTGGAGGTTCGGAACTCCTATACTTTCTGCAATGGTCTTTGTTATGAGACTAGCTCATGATCTTTTATCACCAAGATGGTCACGAAATTCCACTCTTTTGGCTGAGCTTTGAACCACAAATGTTTCGGGATCCTTTATCCTTGAAGACGTCTCAAAGAGTTGTTCTTGTATCCCCATTCAAACATTTAAGGTAAGGTACCTTAGGTAGGTACACACATGTTGGAGGTGGTGGTATTTCTTCTTCTTGCAGAATTTCTCCAGTTACGGCATCCTTATCGATGTCTCCTTCCTCCACGTCTCTGGAGGCTTGATCGTTTCCACTGCGGGTTTTCTCCTTTTCTTCCTCTGGTTCTGCCGTTCTTCTTTCACCATTGGTTAGTCTCTCTTTTTCCCTTGCTACTGTTCTTATTTCTAAGGCGAGGTTCTCGATCTTCTCATTCGTCTGATTGTGGTTGTGTTCAGCTTCGTTTTTGGCCTCCCTTGAGGTCCTCTCAAAAGAGTTGACGAGTTCCTGAATCTTGTCCTCGAGTCTATCGAGACGATTAGACTAGTCTTTGTATAGTGAAAGGTCGAGGGCGTGGCTCACTCCCATTAGGTCTCTGGCTTGGTGGCTTCGGTGATGTCGTATTGTACTCCTTTCTAAGTCCTTATGGTGGAGATTCGAGTACTTGCGCTTACGAGAATCTTGCAGTTCCCGGATGGCTTCTGAATGATGTGCATACTCTGATTCCATTCTAGCTAGTGCCCCTGTTATGATTTTTCATGGGTCTGCTTTGGCTTCCTCTTCACGACGTGATACTTGATTAGGATCGTTTAGCCTGTTGTACTCGCTAATGGCCAGGTTAGTCACCAATTGTCGCGCTCCTTTTACTGATTTTGAAGAGAAGTCTCCATTACTTGCGATGTCCAGCGCGGCTTGTAGTCGCCTATTGATTCCGATGTAGAACGTGCTAATCATATGCTCGTCTTTGAATCCGTGGTGTGGACAATCTCTTTCGTAGCCTTTAAATCGCTCCCATGCTTCGATGAGAATTTCATGCTTTTCCTGCCGGAATCCTAGTATCTTATCCCTTAGAAGGTAGGAACGAGATTTAGTGTAGAAGCGGTTTAGAAAAACCTTCCTACATTCGTGCCAGTTCGTGATGGATACTGGGGCTAAGGATCTCAACCACTTGCTTTCCTTTTCTCCTAAAGAGTAGGGGAACAACATGCACCTCAAGTAATCCCTATTAAATTTGGAGATGATGCAGACTTCTTCGAATGCTTCAATATGCTCTATGGGTTGGTCCGACGGCCGCCCTTGGTATTGGTTCTGTTTAACCAGATCTATCATACGTTTCTTGATTTCGAAATCATTTCCTTCAGGCGGTGTCAACCGAAAGGTGTTTCGGTCTTGGAAGGACTTGAGGGGCGCGTCGAACTCTAAGATTGCAGGCGCGTCATCAGCGAACGTCTCGTCTTCGTCGCTCTACAGATCTTCTTCTTCTTCCACCAGTTGTTCTCCGTTTAGATTAAACGGATCTTCAAGAGAATCGGTGTCTCGAACTTCATCCCCCATTAGAGAAGTACCAGCAAGGCGAGGAATTAAACGAAAAGTTCAGTAATCGTTCTGTTGATTTTTCGGTCTGGGATTCGTGAGAAGCAAATCAATAGTCCCCGGCAACGTGATATATGTATATTTTACATCATTTTAGCATACATATAGTGTAAGTTTATCATCATTTTAGAGTATAATATAGCATTATAGTGTTGCATTTGTTCATTTAGAGTCCTAGAGTGTTCTTGCATGTTTTGCATGGTTCTTTGCATGTTTTGGGACCTTATTAGGTGAAAAGGACACTTGGGAGTTGAGGATGGACTTGGAGATTGATGCACACCACTTGGAGGGACAAGAAGCAACAAAGAGATGAAGAAGAAGATTTTTGGCAGCAGATCGACGTAGAAGATCGACGAAGCTCGCCGATCCAGATTTCCAGGGACACGTATCGACGAAACGGATCGACGAGCCACGCCGATCCAGATTTCTAGGGGCATGGATCGACGAGATGGATCGACGTAGTCTCGTCGATCTAAAATTCCAGGGAGTCGGATCGACGTACCAGATCGACGTACCACGCCGAACCAGAAGCCAAGACCATGAACCGGATCGACGTCCAGGATCGATGAGTCGTCGATCCATATTTATTTTGGGTGTTGGATCGACGAAACAGATCGACGAACACGTCGATCCAACCCCAGACGAACTCTTTTTCCTTCTTTTCATGGGTCCCCCTATAAATACTCTTTAGACCTAATTTTTCTAAGAATCTTTTTATCTCTTGTTCTTAGCATTAACTCTTAGCCATTTTTGGCAAAAACCTTGTTTATGCTTTGGATTTGATTTTAATGCAATATCTTTCTTAGATTTCTTGCTTATCTTCTCTAATTATGTTTAGTCTTTCTCTAATCTTTGATTTGATGGGCTTAAACATGATTAGTGAGTAGTTTCCTTAGGAACTTAGGGATGGGGTAGATTTAGGGAATTTTATTGGTTCAATCTTGCAATCTAGGATAGATTCTTTCTAATCTCTTCTTATTAAGTAGTTCTTAATGCCAAATGGCTAATCTTTGCCATTTTGGGAACTTAGGCATTTCATCCACCCACCAAGTGTTTGATGAAATGCTTGAACCAACTTAATAAGAGATTTACATATTCTAGCCTAAGACATTAGATGTTTAGAGTGTTTATCATACCATTTAGACTTGTTATTAATGCTTGTTGATTATCCTAATGCTAACACATCATTAGTTCATTAGGGTAATTAACAAAGGGATTTGAGCCACACATCATGGTCTTATCTTGATTAAGAGTTCTAGGTATAGAGTTTGCTTGATTAGTAGCTTAAATGATTGCAAGAATGTTCCCTTAAATTCCCAAATCAATGATTCCATCCCTAGGTTTCGATTTAGTATAATTGATAATCTTGCTTAGTAGTAATCCTTGCTTAGTTTCTTGATTAGCTTCAATTAAGGCTTAATTTCATAGTTATTGCTTTAGTAGTATCTCTTTAAGTTTGTAGCTTGCTTTGAATTGTCACTTGTTACTTGAATTTGCCAATTTAGCTTAGCTTAAACAAAACTTTGCATTCTTAGTGAATCATCTCCCAAGATGGATTGATACCTTAAATATTGCTTGCAAGAGTAAAAACTCTTGTATCAATTTGGCGCCGTTGCCATATTGGGATTGATTGATCATTAAGATTTGAGTTTGGTTTGAGACTAAGTGATCTTTTTGCTTATTGACCATCTACTTTTCTAGATTTCAGTTTTTCCTTGAATGCATTTGAGATCACAAGGAGACAACAACTTCCAAGGCTTTCAAGACATTGATAAATTGGAAAGGGTTGCAAGAATTGCAAGAAGTGAAGCTGCAAAGTTAGAGAGGTTGAGAATGGAAGAACAATAAGGAGATCAAGCTCCTCCTATGAACATGGCGCATGAGCAAGCACCTAGGGGCAATGGAAACCCCTTGCATGCGCCTAGACAAGGGAGGACTATAGGGGTTGGTGATGCTCCAACTATTCACCAAAATCGATATGGCATTCAACCTCCACCGGTTCAAAACAATACATTTGAAGTAAAGCCAGCTTTCATCTCTATGGTCCAACAAGACAAGTTCCATGGGTTGCCAATGGAGGATCCTCTAGATCACTTGGACAACTTTGATAGAGTTTGTGGCTTATTCAAGACGAATGGTGTGAGTGAAGATGCCTTCAAGTTAAGATTATTTCCCTTCTCTCTTGGGGATAGAGCAAGGCAATGGGAGAAAACTTTGCCTCAAGGTACTATCACTACTTGGAATGAGTGCAAGGAAGCTTTCCTATCTAAGTTCTTCTCCAACTCTAGGACCGCTAAGTTGAGGAATGAGATCTCTAGCTTCACTTAAAAGAACAATGAGTCCTTCAATGAAGCATGGTAAAGATTCAAGGGTTACACAATGCAATGCCCTCATCATGGCTTCACATAAGAGTCTCTACTAAGCACCATCTATAGAGGTGTTCTCCCAAAGATAAGAATGCTTCTTGATGCAGCAAGTAATGTAAACTTCTTAGGAAAAGAAGTAGAAGACGGATTAGAGCTTGTTGAGAATCTTGCCTTGAGTGATGGTAATTACAATGAAGACTATGATAGAGCTCCAAGGGGAAGTGAGTATGAATCTACAAAGAAAGAGATAAAGTCTCTACATGAAAAGATGGATAAGCTCATGACCTCCAACCAAAGGCATATTCATTTTGTTAGTGAGTACCAAGAAGAGTGTGATGATCAAGTTAAGGCTCAAGAGTGTGAAGAAGTGGTCAATTTCGTGGGTGGCCAAGGAGGTTACAATAACAACTACAACAACTATAAGGGAAACAACAACCTCTCTTATAGAAGTAATAATGTTGCTAACCCCCAAGACCAAGTCTACCCTCCACAAGCCACTCAAAACAAGCCTTTTGTACCTTTCAACAACCACCAAAAGGGTTATGCATCAAACACCAACTACCAAGGAGGAAACCAAGGCAACTATGGTGGACAAAAGTACAACCCTCCACAAGACAATGTTCAGCTCATGCTTCAGCAAATACTTCAAGGTCAAGCTCACAATGATGCTAACATGGGAAAGAAAATTGCTGAAATTAATACAAGGATAGATTCTTCCCTCAATGAGCTTGCAACTCAAATTGGAGGTCTTCAACAATAGTTCAAGCAATTTGAGAAAGGCAAAGCTTCTAGCTCCAATTCGCAAGGCACTTTACCCGGTAAACCCGAAGCTAACCCAAAGGAGTATTGCAATACTATCTCCACTATTGATGAGGATGAATATGAGCTTGTTGTGCAAGAATTTGAGCAACTATTTGAATCTCCTTATGATACATCTACATTCAATGAGGACATTGAAGTTCAAGATGGGGAGGTGGTCTTTGAAAATGACTCTATAGTTGTTGCTACTGAAATGGGTAAAGAAGTGTTTGATGAACCCAAGACTTCTACAAAGGCAAGAGTTGAGGAGGATGTAAGAGAAGTGGCTGAGAAGAGTGAAGAAGGAGCTTGTGATCTCTTTATCTATAAGCCACCACTCCCATACCCTGAGCGGATTTTGACTAAGGCACAAAAGAAAGTGCTCTCAAGCTTTAGAGTAAGTATGGAGAAAGTTGGTGCACCTTTGCCCAAAGGGGAGAGTTTGTCTCAGGTCAAGGATCAAATAAGGTTCATCAAAGACTTGCTAGCTAATAGGGAGTAGGTAGAAGAGCTGATGGAAAGCCTTGATCCACCAAGCACAACAATGGATGAGCCCAAGACTATTCCAAAGCTCGGTAATCCCGGAAAAGTTTTGATTTCTTGCTCTCTTGGGAAGTTGAAGATTGATGAAGCCTTGTGTGATTCGGGATCAAGTGTCAATGTGATGTCCTTTGAGTTGTCAAAGAGCCTTGGGATTTCAAACCTAAAGAAGTATCCATCACCTATTACCTTTGTTGATGCTTCCTCAAGGCAGCCAATGGGTCTTGTAGAAGATTATCCATTGAAGATTGGTGAGTGTCTAGTCCCAACTGACTTCATAGTCATGGAAATGGTTCAAGCAACGAGGCTGCCTCTACTCCTAGGAACTCCCTTCCTCAATACAGTTGGAGCGAGCATTGATTTCGCTAACAAGAGGGTGGTTCTCAAGAGTGTTAATGACAAGGTCTTCTATCCCATGAAGTCTTCTACCTTTGGTTCTTGTGGCACAATCACATGTGCTACTATGGAAATTGATGAAAACCCACCATATACAAGGGAGCAGCTGATGGGATTCACCTGTGTGATGCTGGAGGATAAGGACACCTTGGACCACAATGAGTATGATGGGTCAAGCTTTGATGGAGAATGTCTTCTTGCTATGTTTGATGGGATCAATTTGAGGGAACACATAGTTGAGCCACCAAAGATTGCAAAAAAGAGGTCTAAGAAGAAGAAGGTGCTACAACCTGGAACAAGCACCATGTTCATAAAGAAAGGAGGAGGAATCCCAAATCCACTCCTTGATCACCCCTAGCCTAAAAGGTTTGCAAAGTCAAGCTTAGTGACTTTAAACAAGCGCACTTGGGAGGCATTCCCATGGTTATCCTTGTTTATATTCTTGTTTTAGTTCTATGATTATGTTTCTTTGAGTTTTTGAAAGTGATAGGTTGAGTATGGAGGACTTATACTTGAAAAGAAAGGAGTGGAGAAAGTTTCTGAAAGTGGATCGACGTAATGGATCGATGACACACGTCGATCCAGTTTTCCAGGGAGCAAGATCGATGAAGCAGATCGACGTGGGTTCGTCGAACCAAAAATCCAGGGAGGCGGATCGATGAGCTAGATCGATGAAGGACGTCGATCCATTTTTAAAATTTGACATGGATCGACGACATGGATCGACGAACGCGTCGATCCGTTTTTAAAAAATTCAGGTTTGCTTGACTTTTCTCCCTTCCTTTGACCGGTTTAATGTTGACTTCTTCCACTTGTATTGAACCGAAATTTGAATTTTAAAACCCTTCTCCCCCTTGTCTCTCTCTCACATCGCGATTTTCACAAACCTAAGAACAAGAAAATTGTTTTTCACCTTTCTCTCTCAATTCTCAATCAAATTCTTTGATTCCAAGTGCTTTATTTTCGAAATTGTTGGCTAATCTCTATTCCTTAGTGAATTTCGGCCATACCTTTGTAAGGAACCAAGGTTTGTCTTCTTATCCTTCTACTTACTTTAGAATTTCTCCTTGAGAATGATTTGGGAATTTGGATTGATAGATAGACTTTGAATGAGTAAATTGGGTTGGGTATAGTTGAATATTGTTATGGGTGATGATTGATGAAGTTTTTCAAGGATTTACATGGAAAATTTTGGTTTTTGAACAATTTTTCTCTAGGATTTTAATGGGTTGCGAAAATTCAAATTTTAGCCTAAGTGATGTTCAAAATTTTGGAATTTGGTTTCTCTAAACTAGTTTTCCAATGCTATATATGTAATTAGGTTATAATTCTCTTGAATTTTAATTTTTGATCACCTAGAGGAAACTTAGTTTTCATAATTCCTTGTCAAAATCCTTGAATGCTAAGAGAGAATTTGTAGTTGGGATTATCTCTTGCTCTAATTTGATTGCCAATGAATTTTAATTCTTGAAGCATCCTTGTAGTTTCTATGCTTACATGCTAGTTGCTTGCAAGAATTTTAATTTCTATGATGCTCACTCCCTTTCAAGATTTTCGGTTTTATAGGTAGTATGGGGAGAACAAGAGGTGATGCTAGCAAGAGGGAAGGCAAGAGGCCTGTGGTAGAATAAGAAGAGCCAGAAGAGAGTCCTCCGGTTATGAGGAAGTTGTCTAGCAAGGGAGATGTTAGTAGAGAGAAAGCCAAGCAAAAGAAGGCTGAGAAATCTGAGGCCTCAAATCCGACTCCCTCATCGATTTACAAGTCCCTTATGGAGATGCCTTTCAAGGGGACCAAGTTTCCGGATCATGAGCTGCTTGAGGAGTTGGGTCTCTTGGAGGATGTGACTGAAATTTTCAGAAACGTGGGCTGTGAAAGATGGTTCAACCGATCATACCCAAGCCACCAAGAGGAGACATGCCAATTCCTCTCATCTTTGAAGGTGACAACCTCAAGCTCAGCGGGTATTGATCCCGAAAAGGATGGGTTCGGATTCATCAAATTCCGAGTTCACAACAAGTCATACAAGATGGGCTTCAAGAAGCTTGGTGAAGTGATTGGTTTTGATGATGGGACAGGGCGTGGTTCGCGGTTGAATGTTCAGAAATCAGAGTTGGAGAGGCTTTGTAATTTGCTTGGTAACGGGACTTACAAGACCGGGAAGGTCAAGAGCAAGCTCATCCGCCACCCAGCGATTCGCTATGCTCAGAAGGTGCTAGCTCATACCTTCTTTGCTAGGAAGGAGAGTGTGGTAATGACTGCTGAAGAATGGGAGATGCTTGATGTTNGCTATGCTCAGAAGGTGCTAGCTCATACCTTCTTTGCTAGGAAGGAGAGTGTGGTAATGACTGCTGAAGAATGGGAGATGCTTGATGTTGGGCTTAAGGGTATAATCCGTTACCTCTACAACTATGAGATGCGAGGTGATGATACCGGGAATGGCTTAGTGCAGATTTGGGTTGCTCATGCAGCAAGTTATCACAGCAAAGCTATAGCCAAGAAGAAAGATCGACACCATCTAGCCATTGGGGGCATGATCACTCCTATTCTTGAAGAAGTGGGCATCAAATTAGGAGAACCCTCAGCTGATGAGCAATACATCGATTCCTCCTATCTCCTCAAGGGTCAGTTTTTGGTGAAGGAAGGAAAGAGCTTCAAGTACAAGTTCAATGTGGAGCTGCTAAAGGAGGCCACAATCAAGCTTCCTTGCATTCACCTCACCTCACTAAGGGACAGAGCAAACGCTGCATTCACTCCAACTGACGAGCAACCAGAGGACATCGAGACCTTCCCTATGGCGTATTGGGACACCACTCATGAGCCATACCAAGCACCTCCAATCTATGGTAGTAAGAGGTACTTCTTTGACCCCTATGAAGGCACAAACCAAGGAGAGCCTGCGCGAAAGGCTCATGAGCACATCAAGCTCCCTCAAAGGTGGAACAAATGGCAAGACAAGACCATAAGGAAGCTTGTGAAAACTGTCAAGGACATGGGGAAGCAAATCAAGTTCCTCACATCCAAGGATCAAGGAGTCTCAACTTCTAGGCATCAAAGAGGTCAAGATGAGGATCAAGAAGGAGATAGCCACATGGAAGAGAGGCGCCACTCCTTTCAAGGAGTCCCTAGTGAGCCAAGGCATGAAGATGAGCCACGCCCCTCCTCCCATGAGACAAGATGGCGTGGAAAGAGAGTCATGCGATCCCCAACTCCTCAATCAAGCAATCCATCCTACTCCATGGAGTCATCCTCCTCCTCCTCCATGCGTTTTTGATTAAGGTACCATTTCAAACCATTGTAAATACCATCTTGTTTTTCTTCTTTTTCACTTGCACTGTTGAAATCTTCTCCAAGCTTGGATTACACAAGAGACTTTGTAATTTAAGTTTGGGGGAGTATGCTATTTGATCATGTGTTTTGTGTTCTTATTTTTCTTTCTCTTGCATTCTTGAGTCTTATGCATACATTTATGGCATAGAAAAAACCAAAAAAATTGAAAAATTTCAAAAATTCCAAAAAATATAGCATGTAGTTGCATTTGCATTTGTTACATAAGTAGGATTGAGTCTAGCTTTCATATAGGATTGCATTCATGCATAGGGGGCAATGATGATTTTACCTTGTAAGGTGTTTAACTCATGAATTAGTTCAAGGCCCTAGTTATTAGTTGTTTGATGCTTTGTGTGCAAGTTTTGAAAGTTAAAGTTGACCCCTACTTGGACCTCACCATTTGCAACTTGAGTTTTAATTGAAGCAAGCTTTGAATAGAAACCAACTCTATGAATTTGAACCTAATTTGAACAAGTAATTATCATGGTTATGCATTGCTAGAGAACTTGTGGATACCATATACATATTTGGGTTATCTTCTTTCCTTTTACCACTCTTGTTAACCCAAATAGCCGACTCTCATCTTTAGAGCGGTTTAAAACGAACTCCCTAACTAAGCTTCCTTTGAAACCTCTTCCCTATTGAGTGCTTTAGGCCTTATTCATCTTGTGAACTTAGCAAAAAGTGTTGAGTTTAGAGCGACAAGGATAGGCTTTCATGTAGCTAGCTCGAGAACAATGAGCTAGATGATAGGATAGGATTCTTGGGTGGGAATTTTGATTTGATATTTGATGTGGAACAAGTGATTTGGGTGAAGTTGTGGTGGTGAAAGGGGGAAAACGAAAATATTTGGAACAAGTGTTGGCAATGTATAATATGCTCTAAGTGTTAAGAAAAGAAAAAGAAATCCTCTAGAAAAGAAAAGTAAGAGAGCCAAGAAAAAGAAAAAAATATGGCTAAGTTGTTATGAGAAAGAGGATAGCAAAGTGTATTTGAAAAGAGAAAGAGCTTGAAGAAAAAGTGTGCCAACACTTGTGGTTGTAGAAGATGTTTTCCCCAAGTATTTGAAAGAAGGAAAGGGAGAAAGTGGTTTGAGCTTATGATATGGCGAATTGCCTTGCAATGGGTAGCTTAGGTTGGGCTTGGTGAGTGAG